>CM059224.1:23917241-23967668 GCA_030347435.1 Clarias fuscus | reverse complement strand
CCTGAGGGGGTGTTTTGCGGTGTATCTCTGGTGCTCAGTCCACCATCTCCTTTCTCCTGCTCCTCCAGACCCAGGTATTCCTTTATAATCTGCCGCAGAGCACCGTAAGCCTCTTTGCGATCATCTAATAATAAAACAAAAGACGTTTTGAAATGATTCACTTTTAAATTGATCAACAAAGAAAAAAAAGTCACACATTTAACGCTACAGTACATCACACTCTATTAAATGTAACTCCAATATTAAAGGTAAGTTCATTTATTAAACGTTAACGATTCCCACCGCAGACGATCACGCTGTCAAAAAAGCCGGGCCGCTCCCTGTTGATTTTGGTGTAGAGTTCGATCCGTGATACAGCTTTCTCGATCTGGCTGTTGGTGTAGAAGCCTCGGGCCTTCATGCGTGAGATGTAGTCCTCGGTTCTAGTCGGCGTCAGCAAGATGTACCTCGGTTCAAAGTATGACGTTTTCAAACTAAACACACCCTGTGGACGAACATTAGAGACACATGAAATTGACAAAAAACAGCCCAGAAATAACAAAGAATTTCTTTTAAACACTCTGTACACTTCATAAATAAATATTTATATTATATACAGTACATTAAAGAACATGGTAGTATAATGATTAGTTATTACCTACAAATTCCTTTGAATTCTCAAATCTGATTAGTTGGGCGACGTTGATTGATTTCCTATAATAGCAGCTCATTACTACAGTACCAGACAAAAGTTTTGACACACCTTCTAATTCAGTGGGGTTTTTTTTTAAAATTTTTTTTCGTTTTGATTTATAATTTATTTTCTGCATTCTAGGAAAATACTGTGAAATGGTGAAATTAATTAAGTAATTAAGTACCAACACTAATAGTTAGTTGTTATTTTAAGACATGAAGGTCAGCGGTTCTGGATCAGTTCTTACAAGAACAGTATTGTGTCGAGTGCGTTTGTAAAACCCATCGAGCTCCATGATGAAACTGTCTCTCATGAAGACCTTCCCAGGAAAGCGAGACCAAAACGTTACCTCTGCTGCAGAGAAGAAGTTCATTTAGAGTCACCAGCCTCAGAAATCACCAATTAACAACCAGCACCTCAGATTAGAGACGTTATAAAGCTTTGCAGATCATAAGTAGTATAACAGATACAAATGTTCAAAGGAGATTATTGTGCATTTTGCATAAACGCCTTCAGCATCGTTTTACTTTGTAGAAAGAAATACAAATCAGCAAAGACCATAGTGATAGAAGGCGTGTCCAAAGACTTTCGACTGAATGTGTTCCTAAAGCACATGACATGATGCTCCACATAACCTAAGACTAATGAAGCTAAGGAATTGAAGAAGTGCTATTTATTAAAGAAAACCATGTGTAACAATGTGTCGTGAGGCACGCTGAGTCAGCCAAAGTCAACCAAAACACCAGAGTCAGCCAAAATACGTTATACAATATACATTATATATTAATATATGATAACAATATGATAATATTATTTTAATATCATATACAGCATATATTATTTTTCTTTTCCTGAAGTGTGTGTAATTTTTTTGGGCTGACTCTGTACTGTAAAATGTTTTCTACCACACTCTTTAAGATGGAGAAGGATTACACAATGTTAGCATTGTTTTTTTTTTTTGTTTTTTTTAGCGTTTGAACTTTGGGAGAGAGAATAAAGATAAAAAGACTGAGTAGAGCTGCAGTAATGGAATAGGAACAAAAACTTGCTCCATGAAATCAGCTATAAATTCCAAATGCATAACTTGTTAATTTAAAAAATAATTAAGTTGGAAGATGGCTGTCATATGAGGGAGATAAAAAAAAAAAAAAAACTTGTGTTCATTGTGGTGTAGGAAAGTATGCCACTTCAGAATATTGTGGATGATGTTCATAGTACAGCATGTGACATTGGGGTTGTATACTTTCATTATGTTACATATTATAGAGCTTTATCAGGCTATATTTTGTATAATAATGTTTACAAGAAACCTTTACAAGAAAAAATGCATGAATGAAAATGTTCTTGTTTTCTGTTCTTTCCAACAGTTTGTATAAACTGATTTGATTACAAATCTCCATCTACCCTGGGAGTGGTTGTATGCTTTCCTAAGCAGAACTGGTCTCTACCGGAAAGGCCGTTAAGCCCCGTACTGTACCTCCAGCTCCATATGAACACAGCAGGCAAGCCCTTCTCGGGCGACGCTCTCGACGGCCTCTCGAGACAACCCATACCAATGTCCTCCATACTGCATCGTCTGCACAAAGCTGCCCTAAAAGAAAAGAGATAACAAGGCGGACTCTAAGTCAGCTTTATGTCTCAAATTCATCTGCTAAACAGATCCTGTCTTGGATGCCCCAGTGCGCTCAAATCTTTAAACGGAAGAAACCCCTGCTTGCAATTTTCACACCGCTAACCTTTGACCCTGAGGACTAGCATCTGGATCTGGGTAAAACGTTGACTGTGAAGCTTTCTCTCCATCCTTTACAAGACGATGGTTCGGGGCCGTTCTCTGGATGAATCGCTATTTCAACACAAATACAGATTACAAGCATATGCTAATCCTTCTGATTATTTCATTTAAACAGACCCTGAAATGAGCATTAGCCGAGCTTCGGGAAAATTGCCAAATGAGATTAATTTTCCGGAATGCCAGCTGGCTGCGAGGGTGAGTACGATGTCTGCGTGCACATCTGCGTGATACAAGGTCAGGCTGGTCTGTAATCCTCACCTCAGATTTTCTCCTCTGTCCTTGTTACATATGCTTACGATCATCCTTCAAAGGAGCTCGGCGTTAAATCAACCTGCGACCTCGAATTTATTAAAGCCGCTGGACTTTGGAAAAAGGAACCTCTAATAGGCGACGCTTTAAGATACTGCAGGAGTGGAGGAACAGATCACGTCCGGCGTTCTGCCCGTCATCTCTTCCAAACGTTTAGCAAGTCGCGACTTTTACAGTGCAAGTTCAGAGCAGGTGTGAATGCTGGCGTCTTACTGGTCTGCTGGACACCGTAGTCGAAGAACTATATTCTCTAGACGTCGCAACTACTGTTGGACAAGGTCAAGAGGAACACATCAGTATCAGTTTTCAGAGTATGATTACATGTAGTTTAGTGCTCATGGATACTGACAGACTATTCTACTTAGTAATAATCAGTCAAGGATATCACAGAACATGTGTCTTTCTTTCTCTCCCTCTCATTCTCTAATATGCTTTAGCTAGGTAAGAAGTGTAATTTTCACATAAATACAGTAGTAAGTTCTTTTTTTTTCCCCCCTTCGCCAGGAATTAAAAAAAAATCCTCATGCTGAATTTTATGTTTAGGATGTTTAATCAAGTTTGAGCGGTGTTCAAGTCAAACTGGAACCTGCGATGAAATTTCTGATGAATAAAGGTGTAAAACATTTAGACATTTACAGAAGACTTCAAGCGCAGTACACTGTAAACCCGAATAAGTTGGCAAAACGTATTCGGTTTTACAATTAGTAATGATGTTTCCAATTTTATGTAAACAGAACTATCAGTTTTTGAGTTTGTTGTACTCATTCATAATAGCAATTATCATTTTTTTGCTGTTGTTGCGAATCAAATAAATTGCTGTTGCTCTTTCGGCTGCTCCCGGCAAGGGGTCGCCACAGCAGACAATCCGGTCCACACACAAGCTTGGCACAGGTTTTACACCAGATGCCCTTCCTGACACAACCCTCCCATTGTATCTGGGCTTAGGACAGGCACATCATGCAGTTGTTGGGAATCGAACCCGTACCTTTCGTATGGCAGGAGAAACGCCGACCACTGAGCCACCAGAGCCCTATTGTTCTGATGACGTCAGACACAAAATCACTAGTCTGAAAGATTTGAAGTTGGTGGAACTTTAAGGTGACAGTTACTGATACTTAAGTACTTACAGTCACTTAAAATATCAAATTTGTTCCGCTATCTTGAAAAGTGTCATTTCTACAAACTCATAAATACCAAGGTCTATTCATTTGAACTCATTGTAATTGTTTAAGTTAACAGTACTCAATATGTTTAATTACTTTGAGCATTAGGGTTTACGGTGATGAGACACTTATCCGCAGTGAAACGTTTTAAAGAAGGCCATACGTCCACGATCCTGGCCGAGGTGGCTCGGCGCACACGGCAGTTGTTGCTGTTCGAGTGGAACGCCTGATCTTTGAAAATCGGCAGATAACTTGTTGCCAACTTGTGGACGAAAAAGGTCTGTGGTGTGAACCGTACACGCCATCATTCATGAACACCACTTGCACATTACAGGAGCTCGGCTGGGAGTTATTGCCGCATCTCCTGCACAGTCCTGACCTCGCTCCACGACATTTTCACAGGTTTGGGGCATTAAAGGAGGCCGGCATTTCAGACATAAAGCAGGCAGCCTGATCATGAGAAACTTTGTACCTTGATGGTATCCAAGCACTAGTGGAATGGTGGGATAAGTGCACTAGTGTACAGTTGCAGGAAATTATATAGAGTTCTGTTATCCTGTACAATCAAAAATCCCGGTTTGATTTGAACATTAGTTAATCATGAAATACATCTAGACAGGAGTCATTTTATTCTGTCTGTTCATCAATACACTATATTCAGTAGATACTAGTGGACCCTTTATCATGTCCAGTATCAGAAACCAGTAATGGTATTGGTGCCGCATCCAGATTTGAGATTATACTGGAATAATTTAATAAGGACATGATGCTACAGTAGCTGTCTGAAATATTCAGATTCAAGCACTTTGTGTGCCAAACTATCTTTTACTGATATGTCCCTCGAGATTTCAAAAATATTTGCACCCCATGATGTTGCTCTGAAATTTTTCATATTACTAAACATTAATTCAGTTTGAATAGTGATGGATATTTAATGGACATCAGTGTCCTAAAAGACAAATCGTTCCCTCATATTTGAGACACACCATACAAATCATGTTTTGAAATTCTTCATCCTGAACAAAGTGGTAGTCACACCCATCTTCCTCCCCAAAATAGGGCCCCCTGGTGGTGTGGCAAGCCCTAAAACAGACAAAACACATATCTTATTCCTATTCGTGTAAGACAATCTATCATAAGCTGTGCGAGATATTTTCCATAGCAGGCAGGAGATGTTTTATGGCACATGAGTGTATCTACTCATGAACATGAAAATATAAAGCGTTCAGAGACAACAAGAGCTTACCCATAACCAAAGTAGTCGCTAAATTCGTAACACAGCTTATGGGCCAGTTCCCTCTTTCCACATGCCTGAGGCCCTGTCAGGACCAGCATGGGGTACGGAGTGTCCAGACTGGGCAGGGTGCTGGATGTTTACAACAGAAAGAAGAATTAAACATTCAGGATGAATTAAGCAGGCATTCTTCTTTCTAAACTAAATCTATGTCACAAGCGCTTTTAAGATTAGAGTCCAGTATTATGTTGCCCCATAATATCACAATTCCCCCTTTTGCCCTGGTTTCCATGGAAATTAGTTTGTTTTGGTCCTGTCTCCTCCATTCATCTTGTCAATGATTTATTTCACAAATATGTACACCTATTTTGTGTTTAATCCACACGTAGTTCCCCGCTTTCTTTCCCGGTGTGAGCTCAGTGTGTTCAGGCTGTGAGTTACTGATCAGAAGGTCAGCAGTTCAAGCCCCAGCTCCACCACTGTTGAACCCTTGAGCAAGACCCTTAACCGTGATGCTATATCATGGTTCTGACATGAAGGGAAGAAAATAATTTTATCGGGTGGTAATGTATACGTTGCAGCACGGTGGCTTAGACATTAGCACTGTCGCCTTGCACCTCCAGTTTCCTCCCACAGTCCAAAGATTGCAGATTAGGCTGGTGTTCCCAAGGTGCCCATAGTGTGCAAAATGAACAGAACAGTGAGTGTGCCTATGTGCATGTGCGCTTCGATGGATTGGCACCCTGTCTATGGTGTACAACGCCTCGTGCCCTAAGTGTCCGGCTCCAGACACACTATGATCCTGTATACAGGATAATGGGGTATAGGCAATGTGTGAGAGAGAGAGAAAGAGAGAGAGAGAGAGAGAGAGAGAGAGTGATGTACAATACAGCCTCCTTTGTATTATTTTTTACAGATTTAGAAATATTAAAAGCTACTAAAATATCAACTTGTGCTGTTGATTGTTTACTTTTTTACTTATTAAGTGATGAGCTTTTCTGACAGATTTCTTCTCCAAACTCCAGTCCAGCAGACTGCAACAAAACCACCCGTGAACTCAAAAGAAAAAGTTATATTACCACTAAATGCAGGTATTTGAAGAAGATAAAAGTGGTTTGTAATTTCTTAAAATACAAACTGTGGTACATATTTAAGGATTCCATCAATTTTACAACAACTAACGTTTGCAAGTTCATCTGAATGTTGGTAAAATTGTCAATCAATTCTGAATTGGAAAATGACCCACTGATTCAATTAATTAAATCAACCAATAAAAGATTAATTAAATTGCAAAATTAGTTGAATCATACAGATTTAGTCTACATGTGGTTTGGATATACCCAGATAAATATCACAGATAGTTTTCTGTTTAATAACTCCACTCATGTAGCTATAACCATTTTAAATGATTTAAATCTTAATAGTTAATACTCTAAATACCCCAGTAAACATAAAATGGAAGTTGCCAACTGTAATAAAATATTTTGTAAAGTCTAGGTTGGTACATTTAAAGATCAGGACTTTCCGAAAACATAATAATAAGTAGTACCAAAGATAAATAAATGATTAAATAAATTAATCAATTGGATGATTGACTGGTTGAACAATAAAGCAATTGATCAATTACAATGCATCAGGGTAAGATGCAGACGATTGTAAAATGAATTGAACCAATACCACCTGTCAAAAATGCATTGCGGCTGCATTTGCTGGTACATCATGTGGGTCATGTGATCTCTTGCTGCTGCCACCTCTAGAGACGGATCGTATTTGTTTACAGCCCAAACCTAATATAAAAAAGACAGGTTAACAAATAACCATGAGTCAAGCAAATTAACTCTAAATAATTCATGGCCATCCATGTTCAAACCTTTTAGACCCTTTTGGTTTTTTATAAACTAAAACACACGCATGTGCAATTTGGCTGCAAAAAAATATAAAAATAGCCTAGTAAACACATGCTACTTGCTTATAATCTGATCTGAAAAATTTACCATGCAAAAGTCTTAGGCACATGCAAATAAATGCTGTAGAGCAAGAATGCCATCAAATAATAATAATAATGATGATAATATTAATAATAATAATAATAATAATACATGCCATTAAACAGTAATTAATGAAACAAAGTCAGTATTTGGTGTGATGACGATTTGAGGGCCCTTTAATCTCAGGTGCAGCTTGTGCAGTTTAATAAAAAAAAATACATATAAATAAAAAACAATTAGCAATGTTTGTATTTGCACATTATGGTAGGTATATTATACAGTAAATATCAAGTATATATGAAAATTTTAACCAAGGTTACTTGTATGTATTAAAAGTTAAGGTGTTTATGTACACATAAAAATAGCAATAATGGCTCCAAAACATTTAAAAAATAACAATGTTTTTAGAGAATACATTTGGGCTCTGCTCTTAGATAATCAACAAAGATTTCTGCTACAGTATATTCCTGTAGCCACGAGGCATGGCAGAGGTCTATAAACACATCAAATAATGATGACAATTATCTGATGATATAAAGTGTACTACACTAACCTTTTCCTCAACAGTCACAGGTCGCTCATCCAGAACAGTGAGTTGACTGAGAATGAAGATCACAGCCAGTTTGTAGTCAGATTGTTCCTTCAGCAAACAAGAATAAAACATAGTATTAAAATGATCATTAACCTGTAAAAAATTGTCTGTATTAAACACCAACAATGTACAGGAGAAGTGGCGAACAACGCAGGAAGTACAAAAACATATCAGGATCAGATGGAAAAACAAAATTCAGCAGCATCACTGTGACTGGTACATTTATACCAACCAGCACAATAGAGAGATTCATGTCATGACAGTGTCACTGTATCTAATAACACTTCTTTTCCATTGATGGCTAGTGTAGTGGTTAAAGACTTTGAACATCCTGCAGAACATTACCGATTCTTATTAATTCCATCATTTTAAAAAAATTCAAGAAATGAAGCATTCCAACAAAAGTCAATAAAATTAGGGTATACTGTACATAATGGTACATGCAATATAAATGTTATACATTCACATATAAATGAACATACTGTACACACATCCTTGACATAAACAAAACATGCAATACAAACATTCAACATTGATTATCAATTATATTCCAGTAAACCGGCGACAGAATCATGGACACCCATGGGTCACCCATGCCCACAGGGACCAAAGGCCAGCCTGCCCAATCTGATCCCACAGAAAAGCCATTGCAGCACAAATCGCTGAAAACTGAGCGACAAAGTCTGCCATCCTGTCACCAAACTCGAATGTTCATAATATCAAGATAGACAGGGGGTCAATCAGACAAGAAACCAAGAGAGGTCTGAAAAGATCTACTTCTCGGGTGAGAGAAGCTGCTCGCATGCCTACCATAGCTCGAACCCTGCAAAAAATGATACGCGATACCATTTCGAGTCTGCCAAACCTATGTTCAGGCTCAGACAACATGTGGAAATACTGTAGGTTCTCTGGTCTGACAAAACATTTTGAATTTGGCACAAAGCATTGCAACACTGCTTTACACATGTTCACCAGAACACACAGTAAATCACACTATAACCATATTCTATAACATCTGGTCATCTACCTGCTGCATTCAAGAGAGCAATCCTAATCCATCCTAAAGAAACTTCACTCTAGATTTGACAGGCATCAGCAACTCCCTACTAGTATTACTTCTCTCTTTTCTTTCTGATATACTAGAAGGTACTTTCTCGAATCAACTGTCTCTTTATCTCTTACAGCACAACCTCCAAGAGTCTTTGGCCATCACTGAAAAGCTACATGCTGCCAGATCAACCAAGCTGTCATTTGTCCTCATCCTCCTAGATACAGTAGTTCAGGAAGATCTGACACAATCAACCATAAGACTCTCGTGTCCATTTTCACTAATGCTGGAATTTGTGGCACGGCATGGCACATCACTATGCAGAATCTCCACAGGTGTCCCACAAGGTTCAATACTTGGTCCCGTTCTGTTCCCGCTCTACTTGTACAATTGATCTCTTGGTGAAGTCACATGACGTGTCATATCACAGCTATCCAAATCCACTCATCTCCTTCATCTCCTCTTCTCCCCTCTCTCAGACACTCATGTTTGTGCTCAGATCTCAGCATGTCTGGCAGACATCTCATCAGCTGAAACTTAATCATATCATAACCAAATTGCTGTTCATCCCAGGCGATATACATTCCCCGTCAGGATCTTATGATCTCCCCTGAACAACTCTATGATCTCACCTCTACACAACCTTGGTGTAAACATGTCCTTTTCCTCCCACATTGATAACCTTATTTGCTCAAGTCGGTTTCTTCTTAAAGACGGATTCGTCCATTTCTCTCCACATATGCCACTCAGGTTGTTTGTTCAGGCCCTTGTCATTTCGAGACTGAATTACTGCAAATCGCTCCTGCCAGGTCTGCTGCTGTGTGTTTGATATTTGACCTCTGCAGCTGATCCAGAAGGCAGCTGCACAACATGTTTTCATTCATCCTAAATTCTCCCACACCAGCCCATTATTCTGCTCCCTCCACTGGCTTTCTATAGCTTCCCACATCAGATTTAAAACTCTGAACAGGAGAGCACCAATTAAGACTCCTGTGTTCTGAATCTTGGTGATTGAATGAACTTCCTCTAGATATCCGAACAATTTTATCACCCAACAGTGATGTTGCTCTTAGTCATTAACCTAGTGAACCAGATAAAGATGTATTAATGGATAGAAATAGAAGTTGCTTTCGATACGTTTTCCAAATGCCATAAATGTCAATGTTAATGTAATGGTGTTGGAGTAATGGAGTTTGGGAACATGACAAAATATTTTATCACTTACTTGTATTGGGTTTCTCTTGAGATTCAGTTTTCTCAGTAGTTGAAGGTATTGCACGTGTGTGCACTCTTTGATCTCACCGATCTACAATATGTTAAAAAAAAAAAAAACATTAAAGAAGTCACTGATGACATTCTCGCATAAGCTATTAGAGGGTCATTTTCATTTACCATATTGCTTTCAAGATTGATGTTTTCCAGGAGGTGGAGGTCCTGGAGACCGGACAGGCTTTGAATTCTGTTAGAAGACAAGTCCAAGATCTGCAGACCCCGGAGTGTTTGTAAATTTTCGATCCTCTTTATCAGATTCCCCTTCTGTACAGGGAAGTAGTCACTTCACATCAGTTCAAGGACTTGGATGAAATTTATTTTACTATGAAATTACACCACCATGACATGGCACAGATGTATGTGGGTGCATTATGTTACAAGAAAACACATCAGGGACATAATGATGATATAATACATAATCCTTTGACAGCTAATAGCTCAGGGAAAAAAAAGCCTTTATAAATGCTTATGCAGGTTTATATCAGTTTATTTGTGCTGTGATATATGACTCCAGACACTGTCATGACACAATCTAAAGTCACCAAAAATCAGTAAGTTGACAATGGTATTGTCATGAAGGCAGCGTTAGTCAACTTTGAACTCGGGTGACATGCACAGTGACAGCAGTTTAGTGATATTAGACTGACTGGTGCTGATGTGACAAAATACTTATCTCACAACTGACATAAACCTACATAAAACTTTTTTTCTTTCATCCACTTTGATGTGACGCTAACATAAAACTTCCTCCAAGTGACAAACTTCTGGTGACTGATGTCTAAAGAGAAATGGAATAGCACGCTATAACAACTGACAAATTGGCCGTAGTGTGTGAATGAGTGTATGTGTGTGCCCTGCAATGGATTGGCACCCTGTCCAGGGTGTACCCCGCTTTGTGCCCTATGTCTCAAGGCCCCCCGTGACCCTGAAGACAGGATTAAGCGATATAGATGATGAGTGAGTGAGTGAGTAACATCTTATCCAGGCTTGTGATTGTGTTGTTTTTGGTGACGTGTGCTTGTGTGAAGATACCACCTCTGATGAAATTACATAGCACTGATCTAAGCCTACATTGTTGTTGTGGTTAGTCTATCCACACACAACTTGGCACAGTTGTTTTTTTTTTTTGCCAGATGCCCTTCCTGATGGAACTCTCCCATTTTATCCAGGTTTGGCACCAGCACTGCATCCAGTAACTGGTTTGGGCATCGGGTAGGAATCGAACCCTGGCCTTCCGGATGGCAGACGAAAAAAATCAACCACTGTGGAATGCCCTTGAGCTAACCCTACATCAACATTTATAAGCACTACAAACTCACAGCAACTACAAATTATCATAAAAGTTGCTTTTTGAAGCAAGCCTAAAATAAAATCTGTTGTATGTCATGTGACAGAACTTTAGAGACATTAGTTTGAGTTGTGACAGACTTTTAGGTGAAATGACACAAAGCTATGTCTGAAGTTTTTGATTCGTTTTTTTTTTTTTATTACTATTACTGTTAGATTGACATACTGTATGATGATCATGATAATGTAACAGCTGAGACCTATTGTAAAGAGCATATTTATTTAGATTTCTTCCAGTTCTCACAAAGGGCTTATATAGATGTCGTGCACCTCTCTGTACACTGCCCTTCAGTAAAGTGTTCGCACTTCTCAGACAATGCCAGTCTGCAATGTTAGCGATTCCTGTATCATGTCCAGGGAACAGCTGGTACAACATGCTAATAATCCAGGGGCTTTCCAAACCTCTCTCTCACCCCTCTCCTCCTGTCATCTCAGTCTCCATCCCTTCCTACAGCAGCTCAGAAGCCATTTTGCCAAATGCCGCCGTTATGCCCTAGCCTTCACGAGCCCTGCCTGGCAGAGAAGTGCATATAGCGGGGTAGACACTGACCACAAGGCAGTCCGGATGCTCTGGTGCCAGGGTGTGATGAGGTGAGAGAAAAGTTACCTGACAGGAGCACGCTGTTCAGTGATTCATGCTAGCACAGAGGCCAGCAGGTCTAGCTAGTCGCTGTGTGTGTACTGTATGCGAGTGTTTGTGCGCATCAATATACTGTATATGTTGGTGTGTGAGTGCGTGCAATTGAATGCAGTCCAGACTTGCTCAAAACCAGCAGCTGGGCTCCGGAGGGGAAAACGGACGGCGGAGAGCACGACAATGAAGGATCACTTTGATTAAGGACACCGCAAACACCCTTCAGAGAAGGGTCCTAGGGCACATCGGCATGCCATCTGGTGGGTTTTAACACAAGGCTCCTTGTTCTTGTTTTTCGATGTAAAAAAAAAAATAATTAAACATGCCAATTGTATTGAAAGCGAAAGGGCTACACTAAGAATTGAAATACACCAAGTGCCTTGATACCATGTGAGTTTTTAATCGTGCATGTGAGAAAGGGCTTGATAGTGTGTGAGAGAGGTTTGATATTGTATGTAAGAGTATGTGTGAGAATTCTGGTCTATACAGCCTCTCATAGACATGTGAGTGCTCCCATGCACAGACACGGCACGTGTGAACGCCTTTGAAAAGCGTGGCTTTAGTGACAAAAAAGCAGCAGACTCGCAGGCAGACAGATGTCTCTTGCAACACTACTCGAAACATATGAGCGGCTTTTCTTAGACATTTGTTGTTAGGAGTAAGTTTATGTCACTTTTTAGTAAATCACTTCCACTCAGTATAATTGCTATCTTCTGAAAAGCCATTATTGTCAGTATGGTTAGAGGCCAAAATGGCTGTAAAGTGCACTGAAATAACCCTATAATTTTTTTTTATTACGACTGAATTATTTTACATTAGAGATGGATGTTGAAAAATTAGAGGGTTTTTTTTGTGTGTGTGTACTAAGATCTATTTAAGTATCTTGTATAAGATCTGTCATAACATTAACTAGAGTATCAGCACAATTACTGGCCTCTCTTGGGTATAAACTGTCAGAACAAACTCTAACGGTAAGATTAATAGCTTACATTATCTCTTATAATAGCATATAGCACCAGTAATTATGAATAATATATTATAAATAATGAGGTTACTAACGATGCAGATTTTTATTCGGAAATAAGAAAATGTACAGCGTCTGTCCTTTATGTTGTGACCAGATAATAAAAAAAGAAACAAGTTTTAAGACATTACTGTGTCACTCTGGAACTAATGCACCTAGTGCAAACTCACTCGCTCGCTCACTCATTCTCAGGCAATTTGGGAACACCAATTAGTCTAATCTGCATGTTTTTGGACTGTGAGAGGAAACCAGATTACTTGGAGGAACCCGTGAATACAAACTCCACGGACACAGACCAGAGGCGGGAATCGAACCCAGACCCTGGAGATGAGAGGCCACAGTGCTAACAACACAACGTTAAATTTGATTCTATATTCACTGTATATCCACTAAGAATAAAGCACTGTATATTTAATGTATTCAAGGACCGATAAACTGTGGAAAATGTAAATGAAGCTCAAAGAACAATATTAATTCAGACAAAGTTTAGTTTGTTTTAGTTATTCGATCTAGAAGGAAACCGAAGCATGAAATAAATTGAAATATGCTCCAAGATTTTGGTAAAATATCCCAGAAATAACATTATGTCATGGTATGAACCGATTTCAGGTAAATAAATAGCTTACTGTTGTGCAGTTAAGTGCAATGAAATAGAAATAAAACTCCATTCAGAAAGCAGTACATAATATCTCGCCAAGCCTGTGTGGTTATTTATCTCGCTGTGTAAAATATAGAACATTCGAAAGGTGAGAGGTTATACAGTTTTAAAGTAATGATATTGTTTATTGTATCACTGTATACCTTAAATGATCACAATATTAGTTTATAATACAATTATCACCATTGGCATCCACAGTCCCTAGCGGGATTACAAAGATTCCTCGATGGATGGACGGATGGATAAACCATTGCTGTGATCATTTATAGTATACACGTAGAGTTCACTCTTCATAAACAATATCATTACTTTAACACTGTTCAAGCTCTCGCCTCCTGAGTGTCCTACGTATATTTTACACAGCGAGATAAATAACCACGCAGCCTTGGCCAGATATTATTTACTGCTCTCCGGATGGAATTTTATTTCTAACTCGTTGCGCTTAACTGCACAACAATAAGCTATTTATTTCTCTGAAATGCTGCCAATTTGAACATGTTTGTCACAGGCTACAAATACTGGCTTTCACTGAACGACTGCTACACAGCAAAATGGGTGGAATTACTGAAATGAGAAATGCACACCGACATATAATCATACTTTCATATCTCCGTGGTCATCTGATCATGTGTTTACTGCGCTGCTTTATTCGCCACAGTGGACCGTCTGGTTTGATTACGTGACCCATGCTGACGAGCAAATTGCTGATATATAAAAAATTTTTTTTAAAACTCCACTGTCTCCGTCAACGACCAATGTGGTGTGAATCTCAAGGTAAAAGATGATTTCGATTTCCACATTAAAGCTATTTTTTACAAAATCTTTTCCGTACTGACTCCTACTACACTATATACAGTAGAGTCTGGGGCTCGTGAGCTCGGATCAGGGACCTATTGAGAGAACAGACATTACCAGGCAGAGCTGTCTGAGCGGTAGATTTCTGAGACCGCTGATACGTAAGATCTTGTTGTGCGCCATGCTGAGGTGAGTCAGGCTGCTGCACTTCTCCAGCCCACGGATTTCAATGATGGAGTTATCTAGCCGGCGGGAAAACCTGGTCAAGGAAACGACTCTAGAAGGCGGTTTACTGAAGCGAGAGATCGAAGTGTCGATGTGCACTAAAACATATCTGTGTAGAATCACATTCAGTTCGTGCTGTGTTCAAAGTCGAGGAATTACAGTAACACCTCCGTTCAGACCTCAGGATCTACGGTAAGTACAGACTTCTCAGCAGTTCTGCGAGACTGACACAGGTGTTCACGCCTGATATTAACTAACTGAAAAGTCGGCAGCTGAAACACACGGCCGAGTTATCGCCTGTGATTACAATTCGAACACGGTTGCTCGCGTTTATTCTGGCACTCGTCCGCAGCATTTGTTTTCAGGCAGATCATTTCTCATGCGCTGTTTCAAACGTTTCGATTGCACAGTCTGCTAATGAAACTTAAACGTGACCTTGAACAAGAAATTCGAACGATACGTAGATGTTGAGATTGTGCTACAGTGGGACGCTTTTGTATTAACACTATAAATGTTAATAAAATTGACTTCCAGAGTATCTACGAGTGTGGTTTGAGGGCTCTGAGACACACTTGGATTTGTACTGTACTTGGATTTAAGCGAGTTTTAATTTGTTATAATACCTCAAGGAGCAAGTGTGACAGTATGATGCTAGCAAAGTACAGTACCAGTCAAAAGATTGGACACAGGTTTGGATTTATTTTCCACATTTAAGAACAATGCTTTTTTTTTTTTTTTTTTTTTTTTTTAAATTAAAGCTCCATGATGAAACTGTCTCTCAAGACCAAGACGTTAGCTCTGCTGCAGAGGAGAAGTTCATTTAGAGTCACCAGCCTCAGAAATCACCAATTAACAACCAGCACCTCAGATTCGAGCCGTTATGAAGGATTTACAGAGCAGAAGTAGCAGATATACATCTCACTATCAACTGTTCAGAGGAGATTATTGAGCATTTTGGATAAACGCCTTCAGTGTAGAAAGAAATACAAATCATGGAATTAGAAGGTGTGTCCAAATGTTTGACTGGTATGTTGACTGGCATGCCAAAAAAAAACATGTTTTGACCTCAGAATAAACTTAACATAAACTCTTTATAAACAAAGAGAGTTAAGAGTTAAAGAGAGTCATAAATGTAGCAGACGAGTGCTCGGTCAGGTTGTCCTCCAGACCCTGTGCAGTGATGGTCTATGTGTTACTGAACATTATTCCAGGTGTGTAACCCAAGTCTGACTGCATAAAATTTCCCAGTTTAAGTATCTTCTGTACTTTTCATTTCATTTACCTTTTATTTCACTTGGACATCCCACTGAGATCACGAATCTCTTGGTCCAAGGTAGCATCCGTACTGAAGTCACTGTTTCGAGTGATATTTTACTTTTTGTGCATGGTACGTTTTACCCACGAGCGCAAATCCACTCTAATTGCATCACTAAAAGTTATGTTTTTTATTTCCTTTCCTTGCACTTGACAATGAAATTAAGTGCCAGCTGTTGTTTTGAGCGGTTGTGTTGTTGCTGATGTCACTAGAGGACATTCTCTAAAAGAATCCTCCAACTACAGCACACACCATTGCTTTTTTTTTGTTGTTGTCTTTTTTAAGTTTTACTTTAGTTCACGCATATAAGAAAAAAACCCTTGAAATAATTCAAATAAAATAATCCTTTGCTAAAATGATGTATAATATGAATCAACACCAATATAAAAAAATACATTTGGTTTTAGTACAGTATATGAACTTTCTATATATTTATATATTAGTGAATGATTTTATGAGGCTCGTATGTCTATTCATTGAGCAACAGTATATATACCACCTGGGATGAGAGCAATTCTTCAGTGTCACATCACAGCCTGACATGTTCGGATGCAGTTAGATGGAGGTGAAAAGAAATGGAGATGCAGGTGAGACTAAATCTGAAAAGGATACAATCTAGAACGAGCCTGCGGAGAGAAGCATAGGCCGACAAATCCTTCATCGAAGAAATGTGGTTGTTAGAGAAATCCACTTCCTGTAGGAAAGACAGATTGAAGGCGTGGTTATCATGACTGTAAGGTAAACCTTTTACACTTGACATTACAGTAAGTGCCAGTCAATGGGTTTTGTCATTTTGATTAACGAGAAACTCTAGGCTGGTGTTCAGTTTTGTGTTCACCCACGGCTCCATCTCTATTTGACAGAACACAAGATCATGTGTTTGGATGCTGAAGTGTGGTTGTGAATAAACTGCACCACTAAGCCAAGCGTGCCGGAGTTCACTACAGGAGAAATGTCTGTCGCCAACACCAAACCAAACATGGCAGTGCCAGTTTCTCCAAGGAGGATCCTAAGTCATGGGAACAGCATTGGATTTGTCTCATGCTCTTCTGGCTCGGTGGCTCAGCATGCTAGTGGCGAAGGATCTTTTTTTTTTTTTTTCTTGAAATTTTGATCCTACAACATCCCAGAAATCGTTATTCTAAAAGAGAGCCAGCATGTGCATGAGAGAGGCATACTGTACGGGCATACTGATTCGTTTCTCTTTGTACTAAGTGAACCTATCACTTTTCTTAGTGGCTGGGGATTCAACCTTTAAGTTGTTCAATTGTTCTTACACACACAGTAGTCTCTCTCTCTCTCTCTCCATCAGACCAGTTTAGGGTTCTCCAGAGGAGTAAAAGTAAAAAATAAATAAAATAAATGTGAAAATCAAAAAAATAGAAAAAAGATACTTTGGCCTTTTTATTACATCACCTATGGTGAGTTTAAGGGCGGTAAAAGACGTTAACGTGATCTTTAGGGATTTCTATGAAATGAGTTTTAACTGTGTGGGACGTCTGTGATTAGCGTGACAAAATGAGACTTGAGACGAGACGTAGACGGAGATGGAAAATTAGGCTGATAAACCCCCCAGCTGCAGAAGAGGTTCAGGTCTAATGAGTAGAATTTTAACATGCAGTGCCAGAGAACATTCCAATGGCTCGTTTAGGAGGACTACCTCAAGTAAGCAGGAAACATGGGCATCGTTCCATTCTGAAGGGTACTTCACAGGGTGCTCCCTACTCCCTGCAGTATGATGTCGTCCTTGATGATAATAATAATAATAATAATAATAATAATAATAAATACATAAATCCTTTTTGAATTTCTTTTCACACTGAAGCGAGATGGGAAATTTTCATTCCCTTTTTTGGTGAAGTGCAGACCTTCTTGTTCACTCGTTCCCTACAACAAGTTTCCTTTAAACTGAAAGTTTTTGCTCCCTGAAGTTTGTAATCACACTTACAGTAGCATGTTACTTTAATAACGGGGAGAAAGAGTAAAACATGGACGCATGCACTGTTCATCTCAGGAGAAAATAAAAACAGACCTGGAGACGGGTGCTTCTCTCTGAAGAAGAAATCATGCGTAATATCATATATTATATTACAAAAAAAAAAGCAGAAGCCTTTGTAATCAAATAGCTCGAGTCATTTTGCTTGTAAATGTCTCCTTATATAAAAACACATCTATAAAAATATTTTCATTGCACCTCTAATGTACCAAGTAGCACAAGGGAAAAAAACATTAAGAGTGAAGCAGTGTAGCAGTTTTGCGATGAGTTTTGTTTTGTACAGAACAGGAACTATGGCTTCAGTGAGCGCAGTGAGGATCAAGCGCTAAATCTGTTCCTTAGTAAGCTGTATTAAAGTATAAAAATCTCCACATGTTCCAAAACTTTTGACTGGCTGTGTATGACACAACAACCTTGAGCTCATATAAGAACTAAAACTTTCTTCTTTTTTTTTTTTATTCTCTTCTCTCGTCTGATGTAAGGCCTCACCTTGAGATTTTTAGGCGGTTGGAATCCAAAGAAGTCTGAGATTTCGTTGTGGGAAGCGTCGAGGATGATGAGGTATGGCATGTGGCTGACGCAGGATAAATCTACCAGTCACAAAACATTAAGGACAGAAAGCACAGGAGAGGGATGGATTAACAATGTGGGGTTCATTTTTAATCCAGGTTTATAAGGGGAAGGACATTTATATCCTGAGGATATAAAGCACATGACTGACAAACAATGTGTAAAAAGTGTGTGTGTGTATATATATATATATATATATATATATATATATATAGATAGATAGATAGATAGATAGATAGATAGATATTGTACCTTTTATTTTGTTGTTGGGGAGTTCAAGTTTTTGAAGATGGACATAACTGGACAAAATGGACACGTTCTTCAAGCTTTTCTTCTAATAACAAAGTAATTCAAACATAGATTTTAATAAGGATACAACTGTCAAGTCAGGTTCTTCACTAATCTTATTTTTGTACTACTAAAGTAGACATCACTCACTCATCCTTTATACCCAGAGGTGGAAAGAGTAATAAACTTTTCTACTCAAGTAAAAGTACTGTTACTTCAAAGCAATTTTACTGAAGTAAAGTTATCATTATAAAAATCTACTCAAGTAAAAGTAAAAAGTAACTCAAAAAAAATTTACTGAGTTACTTTTTTAACAATAGAGCATTTCGGGGGTGAGCAGCACACCTGAGCTCCTACTCCATTCTCTCCTTCTCTCACACACACACACACACACACCTCTGCAGCGCACACACTAGGGGAGGGGCGGCAACTCTTAAAAGGGCAACGTACATACATAATGTGGTATGCAACATAGTAGTGGCCGTTAAAATGGTTAGAACTTTCTTAAGTAAAAGTAAAATTACAGGTTTTAAAAACTATTTTAAACAGTAGAAGTACACAAAAAATTTACAGTAAATTACAATTACAGTACGAGTAAATGTAATTCGTTACTTTCCATCTCTGTTTATACCGCTTTATCCTGTATACAGCATCGCGGGGGGCCTGGAGATTATCGCAAGAGACTAGGGTGCCAATCTATCACAGAGCACACACACACACACACTACGGACTATTTGGGAACACAAACAAGCCTAATCATGGTCTGGGGGAGGAAAACATAGTCCCGGAGGAAACCCTGGAGGTGCAATACGCCACCATGCTGCCTAGGTTTATAGACTCACAAGAAACAAATAAACAAGAAACAAGCAACTTTTCACGTCATGCTACTACTCTGAGATATGTTAGGTATTTTCTCATTACTTAATCCAGTACATGTTCTTTTCTCATTCTAGAGCAGCGCAAGACTGAGCAGAGACAACACTAACACGTGCAGGGCCTCCAGGACCAGGTTTGAGAACCCCTGGTATAAACTGTTTCCCACTGGTATAGAGTGACTTTCCTCTGTTTATAAAATGACATTTCAATGTTTCATTTATGAATGTTAAAAGTAAAACTTCCCTTTGAGGAACAACTTTTCTTCACAATTTCTTCTACAATTTCACATTCTTGTTTTTACAAAAGGTTTTGTTTGATTACTAAGAGTAGGTCTTTGTTCTTTACACAAAGAACGTGTGTGTGTGTGTGTGAGTGTGTGTGGCACTAACAGGTATAGAGAGGGACAGGTAGACATGCTGTAGTCCTGTAGCCGAGCGGCCCAGATTGGAGAGATGTTTACACACTTCATCTTTGGTCAGTTTACCATCCTACAAACAAACAACACATTTGCTATTAATATTACAATTATGATCACTATTATCATTAATAGTGATGGTAATAATCGTAGAAATACACTATTACTATTAATAATATTAATAATATTAATAATAATAATTAGCATAAGTACACGTCGTTGAAGGTAAACAGTTTGTACACTGTAAAAAAAAAAGTTGAGTTAACTTAAAATAATAAGGCAACCTATCACAAGCACTTTTATGAGTTAACTGAACAAACAGGGCTGAAGACAAAGTAACTCAAAGTATTTTGTTAGAATCCTTAGTTCTCAGAAAATAAATATATTTGTTTACCTAACAAATAACAGAACAAAATATTTTTGTTTGCTGAAGGCAATTATGACAGATTGATCCATTATGTATTCATAATTATTTTCATAATTAAAATTTAATAAACCACAAAACAAATGTCTCTCTCTCTTTTTTTTTTTTTATCATTTGTCCGAACACATTACAATACAGTCTACTAGAGCTGGGCGATATGCCCTATAAGTTGAATCTTGATTTTTTTTTAGACCAAATTAGATTTTTAAAACGATTTTTTTTTTGCTTAAAATAAATGAAAATGAAAAACAAAACACATATAGGTTTTTTATTATTATTATTTATTCAAGCAAAACGATATAACCAAACATGAGTTGCTTATTTGGATTAAAAGTATATACAGCGGAACCTTGGATTACGAGCATAATTCGTTCCAGAAGCGGGCTCGTATTCCAAAACACTCGTAAACCAAATCCAATCTTCCCATAAGAAATAATAAAAACTCAAATAATTCGTTCCACAGCTCAAAAAAATAAATACAGAAAAATAATTAAAACAATATATAAAGTAAAAATTTTTAAAAAAGTTTAAATAAATCCCAACAGATAAGTGTTTCCATTTGTGCGCGCAGGCGCCGTGTACTTGTGTGTGCATGTGTGTGTGTGTGTGTGTGTGTGTGTGTGTGTGTGTGTGTGTGTGTGTGTGTGTATAATTAGCCCCTTCCCTTTTTCTTACACAGTAAAACTCCTCCTCCCTCCCTCCACCTCGCTTTTTAAGTTTCACAACAAAAACACACACAACGGAAACACTGTTTTAACGGGGAAAAAAAGAAATCTCTCTAATGACACTCACGTGAGCACAGACTAATGGAATCACTGCTGTAAAGTAAAAACAAAACAAAACAAATGAACCAGCACCTTACCTTTGAAAAGAATCGCGACAGAAAAGAGTTTCTGTGTAGAGCAGAGTGTGTGTGTCTGTGTGAAGCTGGGGAGGGGGGGTGTAAAAGCGAGAGAGTGTGTGTGTGTGTCGGTGTCAAAAAACTCGGCACTTGTAAACCAAGACATGCTCGTTTTTCAAGTCAAAATTTATTACAAATCTTTGCTCGTCTTGCGGAACACACCAATCCGAGGTTCCACTGTATATTAAATCACTTAAACAATTTTGCAAACCACATGCAACTTACATGCTGATTAAAAAATCAAACCGGAGCCTGACAGCATTTTACATGTTTTTTTTTTGTTTGTTTTTTTACTGTGTATATGGGCATAATGTCTTTAGCAATATAACACGACACAACATCAGTAATATATTTCCATCAAGGCCCCTCTTATCATATGTGATACAGTGTGGAAATCGTGCTGCCACTTGTCTTGTTTCGCTCGCAGCACCAAACACAACGCCGATTCAACAGTGTATCTCTGTTTGAGGTGCGCGAGGAAATTAGTCGTGCTTGAGTAAATTAGCTTCCTTCAGTTGCCACAAACTTCAGACAAACTTTACACCGGGCTTTGGCTTGTTCAATGTGTAAAATTGCGAACCCGAACAATTTCTATACGACTGAAGAAACCGCGCCTCTGTTGGAAACAAGCTCTTTGGTTTCATCAGCGCGCGCTGCCATGTTATACATGTATCTTGTATTTCCCACGAGTGAGTCACAGAGGGGCATCGCAAAACTACAGAAGCTCGCCTTGCCGTACCAAAGTGAAACTGTAAAATTGATTTTCATTTTTCAAAATCGGCATAAACCATAAATTCGAATTAAGCGAAAATAACGATTAAATCGCCCAATTCTAGTTTCAAATTATCACGCTCCATATGCGCTCCATATGCGCATGCGCCAACAAGAAACGCACGCATTAATGCAAAACTAACATTTTAATGTAAGTTCTACAAAACATTTTTAGTATTATACAGTTTTTAACATTGAAGCAGCATATTTGTTGAATAAACTAATTATTATTTCTGAACATTTCAAATAAAAATATCTTAGTTCAGTTTACTTTTTATACTTTATTTAGATAACTTTTCATAAGTTGGCTTTCTTACAGTGTAGAAACAGTTAAAAAGTTAAAGTTATAAATAATCTGTTGATCTTTACTGTAATCAGTGATATTATTATTATTATTTCAGGTTAAAGCCCACGTACATGTCTGTGTGTCTTTCTGTACAGCAGAACTCTCTGTCTAACTTATTAATACACAGAAATCACATTCTGTGAGGTTGAGTATCTTTGTTTAAACTAAGTTGTACTAAGTTGTACTTCTTTCATCGTCACACAACTACACTCCCTGTTCGGTAATCGGAGAGTGAATCACAGATGAGGAATGGAAAAACTAGATTGGTTAAAGATGAAGTTTTGTCTTAAAACGACTCCAGCACGTTAAAATTCACTTATATGAACTTCAGCCAAAGTGAAAATATGAACTAATCCCAGTAAAAATATTCAGTTTATCTTTTCTAATTAATATCTATTAGTGCAGGTGTTTGTTTACATTGAGACATTATTAGCTTATTTTAAAATAGATTATTAAATCCCACACATACCTGTTCATAACATCACTTTTACTCAACATTTAGATTTCACTTTCATGTTTCAATTTTTAGGTTATCCTCATGGTTTCACTTATGGTGCAGGTAAAACTACAGGCAGATACAGTCTTATGCAAAATTTTGGGCACCCCTTGATAAATAACAGATTTTGGTGATTTTTTTAATTGAAAAGATGTTAACACTGTCTCTCTTGGAAATGGAAAAATTGCACAATGTTTTCAGAAAACATTGATGTTACTCCTTATGCCATAAATTGAACAAAAATAAAAACATTATGGCGGCATTGTGCAAAAGTTTGGGCACGGAGTCTCAGATTCTTTTTTACAAGGTTTCAGACCTTCATGAGCTCGTTAGATCTGATGCATGGCAACAGCTGTCATTAGTAAATGCCAATTTCAAAGCTTTACAAATACTTTGACTCTTCAAACCTTGTAAGTTCCTTTAAGCAGCTGTGTGAGACACTGAAAATGAAAGTTATTGATGCCCACAATACAGGAGAAGGCTACAAGAAGATAGCAAAGTGTTGTCAGCTTGCAGTTTCCACAGTAAGAAATGTAATTAAGAGATGGCAGTTCAGGGGAACTGTGGAGGTCAAGATGAGATCTGGAAGACCAAGAAAACTCTGGGAGAGAACTGCTCGTTTGCTGGTCAGAAAGACAAATCAAAACCCCCATTTGACTGCAAAAAACCAGCAGGAAGATTCAGCAGAATCATGGGGGGGAGGTGCACCGTTCCACAAGACCTTCATGGAAGAGTCAGCAGAAGAAAACCTCACCTGCGTCCCCATCATAAAATCCAACAGAACATCTACAGAAGCCTGATTTTGGAAACAAGTGCTGTGGACTGATGAAGTTAAAATAGAACTCTTTGGCCACAATCAGCAAAGGCATGTTTGGAGAAAAAAAGGAGCAGCATTTCATGAAAAGAACACCTTGCCAACTATTAAACATGGGAGGGGGGGGGGTCTATCCTGCTTTGGGGTTGCACAGGTGTAGGGAAGAATGGATTCCACTAAATACCAGCAAATTCTGGAAGCAAACATCACATCATCTGTACAAAAAGCTGAAAAGAGGACAATACATACATAGAGAAATACTGTATAAGTATTTAAAAAAAACACTAAATAGTTTCTAAGGTCATTTAAAACCTAAACCTAAAGAACTAAGATATAGACATGTATAAAAGCTCAAATGAATTTGTTATTATACCTCCATGTCGTGTGTTTGCTCTTCCTCCTCCCCTCCCTCAGACTCAGGACTTTCTGCCCCTGGTGTTGTGTTTCTGTTGCCCTGGTCACATGACTCAGGGGGATTTGTTGCCCCGGGACAGACTGAACCCCCCTCAGGCTCCTGCTCAACACACACAGACATGCTGTTTATTACACCGAGTCCACCTCCTCAGGGCTTATTCGCTCCGAAAGCGCGTTATTCGGTCAGAACCGGACATTAGCACTAATGCTAACCGACAAACAGCGACGCACGTTAGCGCGCGAGACCGTTGCCTAGCAACCGCGCTGACAGAGGCCGCGAGAGCGGGCGAAGGGGCGCGCGCGTGCACGCGGCACCTGCTCTGTACCTAATAAACCCAGTTACACTCTGTAGTAATATTGTAACCCTTTACTACTACAGGTTAAACTAGTCGTCTTATTACAACTGTTAATACAGCACAGGTTTAAATAGTGAATTTAATTCTAGTGCTTAGCTTAAACCTCATTCTGAACTTAAATATAAGTCTTGACACACACCACACTGCCTCGGGTGAGAGGCAGAGAGTGACACACACACACACACACACACAAACACACACACACACACACACACACACACACACACATTTCTAAACAAGACACTGATGATTATTATTATTAATAATAATATTTTTATTATTGTTGTTATTATTCATAATATCATCAACACTCCTTCTCAATAGTATTAGTATTGTAAAATTTATAAATACTATTCTATTTTTTTTCTCTTTTAAAAACCTTTCTAATTACTTTTTTTTTTATCTATTTCTGTGATTTTCCCCCTGACTTAGTAACTTTGGCAATACAAATGTAAATATTTGTAATTCCAATAAAGCACCTTAAAAACCTTGCCTCTTGAGAGACAGCGAGATAGAGCGAGAACTATTACACCTGAGGCTTGGAAATTTAGTTTAATAAAACTAAAATACAGAGAAACAAAATGTACATGATATGTGTTATATCAGAGCAATTGCTGTCATTTATGCTTTTAAAAACACCAACTACAGCGATAAGACTCTTACCTGTAGTAAGACATTTGAAATGACTTGACTTGTCGCCAACTTGGGGGAAAGATGCATCGGACTGTGTGAACTGTAAACACAATTATTCACCAACAGCACTTGCACATTACAGGAACTCAGCTGGGAGTTATCGCCGCATACCTCGTGTAGTCCAAGACATTTCCACATGTGAAGGAGTTCCTGGGAGGCCAGCATTTTAGGTGATCATGGCTCCAGTATCACACTAGTGAAACACTGGATAAGTGTATTGGTATAGCAGGGGATTATATAGAGAAATAAAGGGAGTTTTTACTCTCAGAACTGCGTTCTGTTATTCTACACAATTAAAAGTCTCGGTTTTACTTGAACACCTCTCAAATATACTGCACATACATACATACATACAAGCACACACAGTGTGTGTACTTTGTAAATACATGAAAGTACTTTATAATGAGATTGGATCATGTTAATATTATGTGAATTAATAATGCTTACTTTACATCATTCAAACTAGTAGATTAGATACTCAATTTAAATGAAGCTTAAGAAATTAAATCAATTGGCAAGGTCAAAAAGATACTTACAGTATAGAAGAAATTATGCATTGCAGAGAAACAGACGAAACACATCTGAGGCTGTACTTGTTGGGTTTCACCTCTTACACCTTCAGAAAAACTCGTACAAGCCGGACAAGGTCTAAGCCTGAGGTCTCCACAGAAAAACTCAAGGGTCAGAAATGTCATTGTTCATCCTGAGGAGGGCTACATCATTTGCTTAGAAGAAAAAAAAAATCACATTGTGATTATTTTGGAACATATTATGATTTAAACTGTGTTATGTAACTATTCAATGTACCATATTCTGTTCAAACACATAACTGCCTGGACAAAATAAAAAAAGAAGTTGCATACACTAATAATTTCTACAGTCACCTTTAGCTTCGATTACGGCACACAGCGTGGTGTCCAGCTCATGCTCTCATAGCCACCATCTTTCACAATTTGAGTCTTTGAATATTTTCTGTACCATCAGGGAAGAAACACTCCATAGATGTGATAACCTGCTCACATTCAGTCATTCGGACTTCATTTTATTGCCACATAACGTTGCTGAGTCTCGACCTGAGCGACTGAAGCAACCCCAGATCATAACACTGTCTCCAGAGGCTTGTACAGTGGACACTATGCATGATGGGTGCGTCGCTTCATGTGCTTCCCTTCTTACCCTGACACACACATCGCTCTGAAATCAATCTGGACTCATCAGGGTAAATCTGGACACATTGCCTTTTTCGATCGCTCCGAAGTCCGATATTTCTGCTCCCTAGCAAACTGAAGCCTTTTTTTCTGTCTAGTCTCACAAACAAGTGGTGTTCTTTCGAACACACAGCTGTTTAGTCCCAATCCTGTGAGTTTTCATCACACTGTGTATCTGAAATTATTTTAGAATTATTCAATAATAGGATTAACATTTACAGTATTTCCACAGTACATTCTTATGAATATGCTACTGTGCAAAAGTCTATGTGTGTGTGTGAGAATGGAAAAGCTCTTTGCTTCAATTTTAACATTCAATTTGTGTTCAATTTTTAACACAGATTTAATTCAATTAAATTTTTATTGTATAGCGCTTTTAACAGTTGTCACTGTCGCAAAGCAGCTTTACACAATCAAAAGAATTATTTCATTTTGTATGGAGTGTAAATGTGTATGAATCAAAATGGTCAGATAGTCCATCTGTTCTTTACTGTTCATATATTTTACCACGAAACTTCACCTAGTATTTAAGTGATCTCCGTTGATGATTATCTCACAACCACATTTCTTCCACGAAGTTGATGGTTCAGTACTATCCTTCAGGGTTTTTATAATCAGTTTACTCCACATACAGTCATTTTAAATCTCTTTCGTTGTTTTCTTTGCTTGATGCAGCCCTGATAATGTGACATTTCTTAAAATGTTTTTTTTTTTTTTTTTTTTTTGTCCAGGCAGTGTGTATACTGTATCTAGGCAAATAAAGGCACAAATGATCTCATGAAGAGGATGTTGGTCAATACTAATGTAGTACCTCAAACAAATGATTAAATTATTGACAAACTCTACATACATTACCTGTAATAAATTGCAGGCATTTTCTGTTAAATAATTGCATTGGTCCATATCTCAATTTCGATTTTTATTTAATCAATTGTGCAGCTCTAATCAACCAAACAAACAAATTAATCACACTTAAGTGTTTTATATACAGTATACACAAGCCAACTTCACTTGGCTTTAGGAGTGTGATCACATTTAGGTCATTAGAGACATAGCCTGTAAGCCAAATATGTCAAATAAAGTGGTGATTTAGTGTAGTGATTTTAACATCGAGCCTAATGAGCTGCTGATTTATTCCCATCCAACAGACAGCCAGAGGTGGTGCGAAGCAGCATGAACGATCCTCATGTACAGTACCTGCTCATAGAATACAGTCTGTTCTCCTTTTATTTATATTACTGTTAACATACAACCATCAGAATAAGTATAATAATAATAATAACAAATATATAACCAGGAGAACTCATTCTCCAATACACTCAATAAAACCTAACAGCTGTTTTACTTATAAAACTGCACACACCTGTATCAACTGATCATTTTCAAGATATTTCAAGATAAGTGTTTATTTTTATTACTCTCTTTACAGATGCCTATTATGTTTATTAATTTATTTATCAGAAATGTTTTCAAAAGCATTTTAATTTTCTTGTGTTTTTTTTTTGTCATTTGTTTCAGTGCCATCCGAAAACTGGTCCGTCATGTAATATGTTACTTTCTTTACAGGCATGAGCATTTTTTTAGGTATGTTTGGAAATAATTAATAGTTTTGTACATCATAATGCAGACATGATAAACATATATACCTACAGTTGTACAAAAGATAATATGGTGCCATCAACTGTACATCCACTCACTCTTGTACTGTAATTATGTAATCAGATAATCATGTGGCTGCAGTACGATACATGCGTACGATGCATCAGGCAGATACAGGTTGGCAGCCTCACATGAACCACAGGATAAAACAAACAAACAAACAAAAAAACATTGCAGCTTAAATGCCTTGTTGTTCAACGGATGTCATTTGGTTATGGAGCCAATAACCACTGTGTACAATTGTAGTGGGCAGAAAAGCATGTCAGAATGCGTAACAACATTTGTCGAACCTCAAAGTGGTTCAACACTTTGGGCAACAACAGAGGTGGAACACCATGCCAGGTTCCACTTCGGTCAGGAGGAGGCACAGATGTAGGACCCAGACATGAACCAAAACTGGATTTCTGTTGAGGCATACAGCAGAATCGCAAGGTCAGAATTTGGCACCAACAGCATGAGCACATGGACCTAATCTTCTGTCCCTTGTGTGCAAACAGTCCAGGCTGCTGCTGGTGGTGTAATGGTGTGGGGAATGGTAATACCAATCCATCAAGACTTCAATGCCACAGATTATTTGGTCATCGTTGCTGACCATGTGCATCCCATCATGGTCATTTTTATCATTTTCTAATGGCCATATCCAGCATGATAATGCACCATGTCCCAGATAAGACCAAGTTGTCTCAGACTGGTTTCATGAACATGACAATGACGCTGCAACTGAATCCAGTAGAACACCGGTATGTGCTAGAACAGGAGATTTGTAGCATGAAATTGCATGATACAAATTATAAAGAATTGAGGCTGTTTTGAGAAGAACGAGAGACCTTACCCAGTATCAGTAAAGTGCTCTTTTTTTTTTTTTAGTAAAAAGCATAGTGAGATTACAGTATGTACACACACAATTACATTTATTAAATAAATTAGAAACCATTTCTCTTAAATTCTGCTCGAATAAAACGGCAGATTAAAATCCTATTAGGAGGGTTACATAACACATAACCCGCTGACTCTTATCACATGGAACTGTTTGATTATTTTAAAAAGTTTTTACAGTCTTTACTGCTGTACAGTACATTCTGGCATCATAATGAGTTTGGTTCATTCTCAGTCCTGAGCACACTGCTGGATGTGAATCCTGCTGATTTCCCAGCCAAGTACCAAGACAATCTAGTTATATTGAACTAATGAGCATTCTGGCTGGGATTTTTCTTCATTAACTGCAGAGCTAATCACTGAACCTCTATCCTCAGGGTTTAGCTTGGCTTTCCATCACAGCGTCACAAGCCTTAACAAGAAAGTTCTCGAGATCCTTTACATCAGACTGATACTTTTCACACACTTACCTTCCTTATCCTTTGGATCTCCTGCAGCCGTGTCGTGCATCTGGATCTTGCACACTCATCAGGCAGAGTTTGTAGCATCAGTTCTCTATGTAGAGGGGTTGTTTTTTTTTTTTAAACTCGTGCATGACTACAGCGTAACCTAAAGAGAGAGCCACTGAAACAATGAGACTTTCTACACACTTAATGTTTTATTACAATTCAGAATTGACAGTGTCCTAGCTTTGGATCTCAACATCACCATTTGTGCCTCATCATTTAAATTTTTTTCCTCATTTTTGACTGTTGTTTGCTTTGTGTGATGCATCTGAGGTGAATTCTTAGCTTTCGAATTTATATGTCAACATTACTTTGAATTTGACTGACACATGACACCTGTCATGTGTCAACTCCTACATTTCTTGACGCAAGTTAAACAACGATTACAGTTAGCTAGCTGATTGATGCACAGCACACAGCTAGTGGTTTGACACCTGCAATGCAGAAGTCAGTCAAATCAGCCAAGCCCCTAATTATGTATAATATATCGCTTAATATAGATTAGATTAGATTCAACTTTATTGTCATTGCACATAGTTACAAGGCAACGAAATGCAGTTAGCATCTAACCAGAAGTGCAAGTTAGCAGTGCAATATAAACATATATACAGATCTATAAAACTTATATATATTATAAAAGTAAGGTCTATGTATAAATTGGATTACAGTATGATTATATATATATATATATATATATATATATATTTGTACATGAATATACAGTGTAAAGTGAGCATAGATGGATAAATTAATGTACAGAATAATTGTAAATCTACAGATATGTAGATATCTGATAAAAATATAAATATGTGGAATAAAGATATACAGAAACTATATATAGGTGAATTTACATTATGTGCAATAGTATGAATATACATGTGAATAAATATGAGTAATTTAACAGCTGGATCATTGGTCATTAATGGCCAATCTAGCTATGGAGACCAAATCTGTTTTTTTGTACCAGGCTGTGAGCATGTAAACATGTTTCTGTTGTTAAAGTTGTGTATTGGTGCCACATGCCTGGAGCTCCTCAAAAGTTAATGCACTTTGCCATGTTACGTTCCCATCCTATATACTTTCAGGCACCAAACCAGACTTTTCACTCACATTTTGGATCTTCAATGGTAATCTTTTACCTCAGACTTTCAGTTTACAGAGTTTCAGCTTCAGTTAGTTTTTATATAATCTGAGGTTGTTAAAGTTTAATTACATACATTAAAGGCACACTATTTTTTAAACTGTCAGGTAAAATAAAAAAAAATAAATAAAAAAACTTTAGAAAGCCTTTCCAGAAGAGTGCAAGTTATATAATATTACAACAGTAAACGAGATTAAGGATATTCAACAAGGACATCGGGGTGTGCGGTTCAGCTGTAGCCAAACCTTTACCATATAGTGCATCGAATAAGGTTTGTTGTGGTGGAAAATCAATAGGGAACAGTAGAACACAAGATAACTGTGACGCACAGTGTTTGATAAGCGGCCTACATCCTCCGACATGATGAACACCCCAGTATCCCAGGCACGTACTTTTATACACTTACATTATTAACCATTTTGTTCAACTACACATAGCACACTGCCTTAAAGAATAAAACGCTACCTAAAATATAACTTGCATCATGATCTCTTCTTAAATCCTTTCACTGGCTTCCAGTAGGTCACAGAACTGACTTCTGGGTACTAGTCTATAAATATGTATGCGGTTTAGGGTCAGTGTATCTGTCTGATACTGTTAAGCAATAAAAGCAGAGCAGATAACTCAGACTCTTACATAAATGTTCAGAGCGCACAGAGAAGCAGATTTTGAACGGAACAGAGTAAAGATTGGTGAAAAGTTGAAATCCAAGTCAAGTTTGTTAGGTTTGTGTGAACGCAGCATTGCTGTTCATTAACTACTCATCAGGATCTCGTCATATATCTCGTCATATATAACAATCGGCATTCGTGTTCTGTTATCAGTCACCCTGGACTTGCTAGCGCGTGTGATTAGTGTTTTTGTAACTGCTGTTGTAAAAACTAAAACCATCCAGCCTATGCCTGATGTTATTTATATTTCGGAAGAGCGACATTATTGCGTGATTTTGTACTTGGGTCAGAAGATGAGATCAGCACATGCTACTGTACGTACACACAGAGATTTCAGAAGAGACAGACGGCACCTATGACGCGGACTTGGGTACCTGGAACGATACTTGGGCACTAATGTGATAAAAAAACAAACAAACAAAAAAAAACATTGTACATGAAGAAAAAAAGATTAAGTTTTTCATCGTCTTTATAAATGAATTTCTACAAGGTAGGCGGGTCCGTCAAGACGTCTTCTTTATTAAACTCAACAGCACTTGGATCCATTTTTTTTCTTTTCTTTTTTTACTCCCTCACACAAGCTGTTATGGTGGATTCTTCTTGCATCTTTAACCTGTGTTTAAAAACATTGCATTCTTTGACACACACACATACACAGACAAACGAGTCGGATTTTATTGATTTATTTCACGTTATGGTACATCAGAATTGAAATGTTGAATTTCAGTACATTGAAAAGTAAAACAGTCAAAGCAAAAGAAATCAACAACTTTACAAAGCATCGGTGAAAACCCACAGAACTAATGCATTTCTACAAAATAAAAGCTCATTAATATTTTCTTTGCACCTTGCTGAGAAATTGAAAAAAGAAAAAAGAAAATCCAAATCCCTAAATCCATGGCGTTAAGGTCAAGCGCATCAGGTTGAGCTAAATCTCTCGGCTTCGCTCCATGTTGCTTTGTTCCTGCAAACTTCCTGTCGTTCGCTCGCTCTCCGCACTCGCATCATCGTTCAAATGAAGTCGGAATATTAAAGACGTTTCGTTTTTCCCCCTCGCTCACGTTAATACGTTGCGCAGCCCCCGTGGGCCGTTATTGATTCCTGACACCGAGTCATAATGATGTATCGCTGCGCTGGCTTCAGGGAGCGCCTTTTGCCGGGTGCCCGTGTTTCTGTATCGACAGCGCTTTCTTTCTCCTTCTCTTGTTAAGCACTTTTCTTCGGAGTTAATGAACTAAAAACACCATGGGGCAGAAAGAATGAATGATTTGTGGCTTTCTGTGTATGTTAGAGAGAGAGAGAGAGAGAGAGACTAAGTGAGTAAGACTTAAGGAAAAAAGGCGAATTAAAGTTTTGATAGCTCCGAGTCAATGGCTGGAGATCCCTTTTCCTCTCTTTCTCTATAAAATACACACATCGCTGACCCTAAAGACACGATACACGATTAATCGCCGTTTCTTCTAAATAAACGCCGGCGTTAAAGTAATATAAAATAAAAGAATATCCTTTTAGGAGAACAAAAACACATCGCAGGGAGTGACGGATAATAATTCCAGCACTCTGATGTGCTGCGTGTGATTGTGGACACACTGTGTGTGTGTGTGTGTGTGTGAGTGAGAGAGAGAGGGAGTGTGTGGGGCGGCATATAACCGAGAGCAGTGCTTTTATATTACAGGAAAATGAGATGACAGTGTCCTCGAGTCACGCGTCCAGATTCCATCTGCTTATTTCACGAGTTGAAGCCTGGTGGTGGGTGAGACATGCTCCGAGGCATTATTTCATTACAGACTAATTTGTGTGTGTGTGTATAAACAGTATGTGTGCGATGCTCCTTTCATCCTCTAGTGTTGCACATTAAAAGAAAATGGTGTGTGTTTGTGCGTGTTTTTTTACACAGTAGTGATTTTCTTGTCCTTGGTGGCCTGTTTGATGGCGGCCTGCTCGCAGATGATCTCTTTGAGGCGCTGTAGGCGTGTGTTCTGGACGCTCAGGTCTCCCACGCCGGTCTGGCTGCGGTGCAGGAGGCTCAGGGCGTTGATGTACTCCAGCTCGCTGTAACGCACGCCCTGATCCACCACCAGGTTCAACAACTCGTCTGCTGTGTTATACAACATCTCATAGTACTGCCTGCAGAGACACAGAGACAGAGAGTTTTTTTTTTGTTGATATTAATACTTTTTTCTAAATACAGATAGAGGTTATTAGTGGTGCTTGTGAAGCGAAGCACTTTTATCATCTCACAGGCTTATTATTCTTCCGTTTCATTTTCTTCCGTACGAACGTTTGGCGCGTAACTAGTCCTGTACGATTTGTCGTAGACCCATAAAAGAGGTGTCAAATCGTGTGGCCTATTCGGGAATCGAGTGTTATGACTTTTCTAAGGGGTTAAAAAAAAAGGCCCATAGACTTTAAATCGAGACCGACTTTGATGGATTCTATCACAAAACAAGAATTTGGTAGAAATTTGAAGAGGCTTGCAAGCTGTGTCAGACCGTACCCCTTAGGATGGTACAAGTTGTACCCCTGGGGTGCAAGAGGTGCCCAAATTTGCCCTATTGGCATATAATGGTAACTTCCATAGGAACTTTAAAACTGAACCAAACTGAGGATCACATTGTCGTAGAGACACAGGGGAGGGCTCATTTAACTCAGGCAACCGATCAGTCTTTTGCACTTATCATGATGCTCATAAGCCACGTCCCTAGCAACCATATAGAGCACCCTAGCAACTCGAACCCATGGAGGATTATCTTCACAACAGTACATCGTAGAGACATCGTAGAGATTGGTCTATATCATTCATAGATGACAGAAGCCTTTGATTTCTTCATTAGCAGGTGCTGAGTCACTCCCTAGCAACAAAACAGAGTACCCTAGCAACCATTTCTCAAGACATTTATCTCTGCATCAAAACATGGAATAGACATGTCGGTTTTGTTTTTTTGACTCTAATGATGTTGCTAGCAACATGCTAATCATGCTAGCATTAGGTTATGTTGTGCTTCATGCTAGCATGCTGGTAAACATGCTAAACACTTTGGAGCCATGATAACAACATGCTAATAATGTTAGCGTCATTCTAGCAACATGCTAATCATGTTACCGTCATGCTAATAATGTTGCTAGCTACACGCCAGTATTGATAGCACAATGCTTGTGACATGCTAATCATGTTAGCATCATGCTAATCACGTTAACGTCATTTCTAATATTGTTAGCATCATGCTAGTAACATGCTAATCATCCTAACATCATGCTAATATAGTTAGCATCATGCTAGTAACATGCTAATTATGTTAGCATCATGCTAGCAACATGCTTTTAGGATCATTGTGAAGCTGTCAAGCCACACCCCCTAGGTCCAAGTTTTGTCATGGCAAGCACGCAAAATATACCTCTCTAGTTTATAATCTAATCTATTCTCTATAATTGCTTTGGCAACAATGTAATTTTTTTTTATATACAAAGTATTTTTACAGTCATGCCAATAAAGCCAAGAGAGCTAGAGAGAGAGAGAGAGAGAGAGAATAAGAAAGGGAGAAACAGAAATGATAAATGGAAGGGGGGGGGAAAGCAAGACAGACAAAAAGGGAGAGATGAAAGGAAGAGAGGGGGAGGGAAAAGAGAATGAGAAAGAGAGAGAGAGGAAAGAGTGGGAAAAGGAAAAAGAGTGAGGTGGAAGAAAAAGACAGACATAAAAAGAAAGTTAGACAGGGAGAGGGAAAGAGAAGGAGAGAGAGAGAGTGGAGTGGGGGAGAAAAGCAAGACAGACAGATAAGGGGGAAAAATGAGAAAAGGCCACAGAGAGCGAGAGAGAGCGAGAAAGACAGACAGAGGGCAGAAAACAAAACAAAACAGAGGGACAGACAGAATGAAAGGCAGAGAGAGTCAGAGTATGACAGAATGACAGACAAGACCGTGAGAGACAGAGATGGGAAAAGAGGTAGAGAGAGGGGGGGGAGAGAGAGAGAGAGAGAGAGAGAACTATTCTGTTCTTTATTATTTATTTTTTTAACCATCTACTCCTGATACTTTCTTGTGCCTTATTTCTAAGGTTTGGCAATATGAATGTAAATATTTGTCAAGCCAATAAAGCACCTTTGAATCTTGAGAGAGAGAGAGAGAGAGAGAGAGAGAGAGAGAGATTATTATGAGTTAATGTTTTTTTACTGAGCATGTGCTTTGAGCTGCAGTGGCGCTGTGCTTCAGTCAGGGGGCAGCAGTGCAGCAGAACACCTCTACTGAGAAATACAATAAACTCATTCCTCATTTTACCTCATTGCATCAGTGGGCAGGTAGTGGGCACACACACACACACACACACACACACACCTGAATATTATTAATCTTCCTTGGACTTTTTGGGGCCAAAGCAGCATAATCTAGTGCAGGTAATGATGCAACGTGTGACTTCAGCTAGCAGGGGAAAAGCAAATACATGCAGACCCTTGTGAAGTTGAGGTAAGCACTCGCCATTCACATACACACACACACACACACACACACACATCTGTAGTTGTATTTCTGCAGCAGTAGCACAATCACAGTGAGTGTGATAAGAGCAGGAAGAGCGAGGACGTCCCTGAGCTCATCAGAGCACCGAGTGAGTCTCGTCTCTCTCCTTCATCTCTCTTCCTCCTCCTCCACCGTCGCTGCTGCTCACAGAGGACCAGCACAGCCCCGAGAAAAAACACTGAGCCAGCAGGAATCTCTGCCTCTCTCTCTCACACACACACACTCTCTCTCTCTCTCTCTCAGGAATTCAGCAGTGTGACCGCACTCTCAACGAGCTGCCAAGTCGGTTTTTAACAGCGCCTCTCACCTCAGGCTCCGTAATCCAGACTTTCTTCCCCATGTAGCTGAGTTGACCTTTAAAGTCGGGGCAGGAGGCCAGCGCTGGAGCTCGCGTTAGCCAAAAAGCCGCGTGTGGGGCACGTCACAACAACGCATTGTACAAAGCCAAACACAACGCTGCTTAGATGCGTCTAATAAAAAACAATTAAATGTACGAGTCTTCCAAAGACAAAAAATTAAATATCTACTGCACATCTGAACTTTCTAATAAAGGTTCTGTGTGGGTTTGTTCAAACGGCCAAGAACGGTTTAGGAGGAGTGTGTCGATGCCGGGCGATGAGTGCAGACCTGAGGTGACAGATTGTGACCCGTGTGTGTCTTCACAGTCAGAAGACACGAAAAAACAAGCCGTCATCAGATGGTCTTTGTCTCTCTTTTTTTTCTCCTTCCTGTTTTCTTTTCTCCTTCTTGCTCCCCCTGCTTCCTTTTATTAATTTTATTTATTTATTTATTAATTGAATTTTATCTATTTATCTTTGCTCCTTAATTTCTCTTTTCTAAAGACAACCCTCCACCCCCCCATGGGTCACATGAGTTCTGTCTTTTCGTTATTTGTTGTTTTGTTTGTCTGCAATGTCCTGTCTCTTGTCGTGAAAAAAACCCCATAATTAATTAATTAGATAAATAAATAAAAGATGGTCTCTGTGATATAACTCTGAGATAGAACTGTCGGTGTAACAGTACTCTTTGACGTATCGCTATGAGCGATCATGCTAGCGTATCGTCTCGGGTTTACTGAGGCGAAAGTAAACAGCATTATTCTGGACATGCCGTAAACAGGTGGGTATTTAACTAGAAGACGCGTTCAGGAGGACGAAATCCAGCAGAAGATCAGGTGTGTGTGTGTGTGTGTGTGTGTATTTCCTTATTGTTTAGAGCCTGCATTCATGGCTCTAAACACAGAACCCTCTAAGAATAGAAAACTAGCATAAACTCATCGTCTATCAGACCACACGACCTTACATCATAATCATCATCTTTATTTTAGTTCAGGACGAGCACATGAGATCTCGCAGCCTCGGGAGAGAGAGTGAGTGAGAGAGTGAGAGAGAGAGAGAGAGAGCATGAGAAAGAAAGTGAGAGCAAGAGAGAATGATAGAGACAGAGAAAGCGAGCGAGAGAAAGAGCAAGAGAGCAGTAAAGAGAAAGACAGATAGAGCAAGAGATAGGAAGAGAAAGACAGAGACAGACAGAGCGAGAGAGAAAGACAGACAGATAGAGCAAGAGAGAGAGTGAGACAAAGAGAGAAAGGGAGTGTGAGAGAGAGCGAGAGACAGATAGAGCGATCGAGAGAAAGAGTGAGAAGCAGATAGAGACAGAGAGAAATAGAGAGAGCGTGAGAGCGTAGGAGAGACAGAAAGAGCGAGAGAGAGAAAGAGTGAGAAACAGAGAGACAGGGAGAGAATTAGAGAGAGAGTGAGAGAGAGAGAGACAGAGACAAATTGAGAAAGAGAAAGATACAAGGAGAGAAAGAGAAAGATACAAGGAGAGAAAGAGAAAGACAGATGTAATATTGATATCTGAAGGTTAAAACTTTGTGTGTGTGTGTGTGTGTGTGTGTTCTTCATGCACTACGGTGTTGGTTCTTCACCAGCGTTAATGCGCTTCATTTCCCAGCTACTTTAAAATCATTTAGCGGAGCAGCAATGAGTTGTTAAGCAGATTCGATCTCGGAGGCTTTTTAACCCCCTGCACTTCCCCATCTACCCTGCTTCCCATTAGGAGCAGATAATAATGATCAGGAACAACCGGTGCTGCGCGCGCACACACACACACACACACACACTGGAGCGAACGAACAGACTGTTTGTCCTCCAGCGGGCTGACACGGGCGCGCGTGCTCTCTGTGTTCCATTAAGTTTTAATTAGGCGTGTCTCTCTCTCTCTCTCTCTCTGTATACAGGAACGGAGCGGCAGGCGGATTTATGATGCGGGACGCGGCGGAGATGCGCGCCGTCGTGATGGGAACGGCGGAAAGGGCCGGAATCAGCACAATTTGTTTCCTCTGATTCCCAGCATGCGCTATATTAAAGCCATTAAGCGGTTTGTGGCTCCGTCAGCGCGTTCTCGACAACACATTAGTTAAGCGGCCGGGAGGAGGCATGACGTGAGGGGGGGGCCAAAGCGAGGCAGAGACAGACGACCTGAGTGATCATCTCCATCAGGCACGACGTGCACGCTTGTCACCACGGTAACATGTGTTTCCCTTCACGCTGGCTTCCTGCCTTCCTGTTTGCGGGGAAGCAGAGATTCGTTTGTGACAGAGTGACGCTGCTTCAAGGATTGAAATGAATCCAAATGGCTCGTATACTCTATATGTTTAAAGATGAATATGAACGTGCTAGTGTGTCCTGAGGGAAAGACAAAAGAAATGAGAGAGAGAGTGAGAGAGAGGAAGTCAGAGTCGGCATCACTGCACTGCAGACGAGGAGAAAAATGCACGAGCATAAGGACCTCGTCTCAAACACACACACACACACCACAGTGCTGTCAGGCACAGCTGCTGTTCCGTTCCGACGCGCTGGAGTGTAAACGCACTGGGCCATCATCCTGACAAGGCACATAAATACCGTTGTGTATCCCTTTTCCGGAAACTTCCTCGCTGGTCGCAGAAATGCTGTCGCAGCCCGGAAAAAAAAACTGAACCAGAACCAGAACTACCATTCAAAAACTACCACCTACCCATAAAGCAGGGACGCACAAACCAACGCAACCCAAAACACACACACAAAAAAAAAACATTCACCAAACGTATCTGATCAGATCTTAACTCTCCTTCGACAATGACTGAACGCTGACGTCTAGACGTCTGGGTCTCGGTCTTGTTGGACGTTCCCGGTATGCGGTGGTGGTGAGCGCCTAATCGGAAGCGCTCCAAATAAGGACAACCGGTGAACCAGGGACAGCGTCATGGGGTGCTAAAGGTTCCCTGGTGGCGCACGGTGAGGTGAGATCCCGGAGAAGAAAACAAACTGAATTCTGGCTCTGATAGAAAGGAGTCTCACACACACACACACACACACACACACACACACACACACACACACACACACGCACCAGGTTATGGAGATGTGTAGCTGCACACTGGTCACAGTACTCATGGGAAGGAAGAAAGATGAGCAGGCGGCGGGAGTGTGATGCTCTGGGGGACGTTCTGTTGACACGTTACTTAGAAACGAATAACGGAAACGGTGTTCCCTGATGGCGAGGTGTTCTCTTTCTCTCTCTCTCTCTCTCAGCACGATAATACACACATAGTTTCAGGAACCGTTTCAGGAACTTCAAGGTGAAACCCCATCAAGTGTGTTTCGTACAGTATGTGGTCCCGGGCCGTGGATGATTTGGTACCGAGCCGCATGGAAAGAATGACATACGTATTTGAGTTTATTTCCGTTCGAGTCTGCATGTTGAGTGTTTTATTTTGAAAAAATGTTCAGATGGTCCCGCGTTCGCTGGCGTCTGCGCATCATGTGATTGACTCGCTCCGAGCCCGCTCTGTATAATACACGCAGTGTTGAAAGTGTGTTCGGAGCTACTCCGACTCTGCTGACGTTCTGGATTAAAAATCGAGACGGGCTATCCTGAAAATCCTGCTTCCATTTCCAACCCAGAACGTCTGCAGTGACGGCAGCGAAAATGAAATTACAGACCAGACTGGAAACGAGGAATACACACTTTTGGTGTCACCGTCCTCCATCACTCCTACTGCACAGTAGATGGGAACGTCTTGACACAGGGGAAACGAGCTCAGAGCTCACACTGATCCTGTGTCATGGTAGATGTTGTATGAAATATGCACTTATGCACTTATATGGGCGGTCCGTGGAAAACTGTCTTACATGAAACGACTGACAGGACCTGCTAGAGACAGGCCTTGATGGATCGGAGCTGGTTTACGGGGACACGGGGTGAGCTACAGTACGTAATATTAGGCAGATGGTAATCAGTGTATTTAACTGTAACTTTTACAGAAAAAAAACACTGAGAGAAAAAAAAAATTAGATGGATTAAATAGATTTTAGAAAAACAGAAAGTTAATTAAACTTAATTACATAAATTTCAGCATTTATTCGTCACACATACTGTACACTACTGCACATTGAAATTCCTTATTCTTCTCATAGAGGCTGGGGTCAGAGCGCGGGGTCGGACATTATACGGCGTCCCAGGAGCAGACAGGGTTGAGGGCCTTGGCTCAAGGTTCCTACGGTGGCGGCCTGGTGAAGCAGGGGCTACGAACCGACGACCTCCTGATCAGTGACTCAGAGCCTTAAAACACTGAGCCACAGAGAAGTTTAAAATCTGCACTGAAAATACACGGCAAATTTAGGACAAAAAATACAAATCATAAAGTCTTTTCAACTTCCGGTTTGTACTTATGTCACAGCGGCTATAACCAGTCACGTCCTTTCTGCGCCAGCCTTTCCTTTCCCATTTTCATGCATTTGTTATGGACTGATATGAATTCACACATCGCGTGTACTTGTAGTAGTCACAGGGTAAGTGATCATAGGGTAAACTCAAAATACGATGTTTTATAACTCCTCGACTGAATTCAACTTCTGTAGTTTTATTTGTGGCTTCCGTATTTCTTTCAGTCTACCGTAGACGACAAGGAGGTTTAAAGCTCCAGGATGGTACATGGCATCACAGGTAAGTGATGTATACAGTAGAGGGGCCCAAAAAAAATTTATACACACATCAACAGTTATCGGACATGCCCCTTTTCTTTAAAACTCGATTTGAATTATGGCAGCAGTTTGCCGTTTTATGTTTCCTCTAAAGACGTCAGTAGTCGCACCATCGTTGATCCCATTATGTGACGTGTACGGTACACTTGTACAACTACATTTATCAGGCTGAAGTTTCTATACATTTGTTTTGCTACGGTACACTGTAAGACTTTTGTCAGTCGTTGTGTCTTGTCTCTCCTCAGGGACTGAACAAATGTTTGCAGGTAAACAACATGACTGAAGGTGCCTTTTCGTACAACAACTTCGGCCTTTTCCGCAGAGCCTTAGCGCTTGATTTTCTTACTATGCTGCACTGAGCGATGCATGAGTGCATCCGATCGACGCCGTTTTGAAACCGTAGAAAACAAATCTTCGAAATGGGAACTGGATTTAAAAAAAATAAATAATAAAATTTAATAAAAAGATGTTTGTTACGCTACTCAGGAACTAGTTTCGTAGACCGTATAAGAGAACAGTGTCCATGAGGGAATCTGTGGAAGAATTTATTTCACGGTTTACTGAGCCTGTGGCAGAAAAAACAAACAAACAAACAAACAAAAACGTTCGAGGAACTGTGAACTAAATAAAATTCTCTCATTTGCTTCCCCCCCCCCCCCTATCTATTTTGTCCTGCGGGTGCACTTACTTATACACCCAACTGTACTTAGAATAAGCATGCATTCGTTGCTCTAACCAGCGCAATAGAACTTGATTGACTGGTCATTTTTTTATGGTTTCTATAGTAACAGGATAATAATAATAATCTGATTAATAGAATATTACAGAACTTGATTCTGGTCATGTTTCCATCGTTTCTATAGTAACAGGATAATAATAATTATAATAATCTGATTAAAGCGGTGTTACTGTCTGATCCGTGTGTTGCAAGAGGAATAAAGCACGTTCCGGGTCGAGACGCATCTCCACACTGATTAGTTTCCCGTGACATCACTTTCCCAGAGTGATTTATTCTTTACAAACTGCGGCCTCATTTATTTATTTATTTTTTTCCCCCGCCGTAGTTGCTGATATGAGCTCATCGCACGTGTCCCGAGTTAACCCGGTGCTATGACGGTGTTCTCTCGCTCCGCAGATCCCCCGGGGACCAGGTGTGTAGGAGAGCATTCTCCGGAAAAAAGCCCGTAAAGCAACCTGATAAAGCCTGCGTTCAGCAGGCAGCAAACACAAAAGAGCATCTCTCTCTCTCTGTCTCTCTCCTCACACTGCAGGGGAATGAAGGAGGAACAAAAAGAAAGAAAAAAAAAAAAAAGAAAAAAAAGGAAAGTGCTGCTGCTAACAGAATGGTAATGTAGTGTGGCGAGAGCGGAGAGCTGATAATGCGGCATGGAGGCTTCAGACCGAGCGTCCCGCCTGAGCAAGGAGTCTCCTCTTCCTCATCGATCCACACGTGAGGAAACCGGAGGACAAATGTGTCCTCTCTCACTGTTTCACATCGCTACGGCATTCCAGACCACACACTCAAGAGTCAAGAGTGAATCCCTGGTGTAACTATATATATGCGTGTGTGTGTGTTTATAAATACACAGTAGAGATTCTGAGAACTGGTGACAGTTCTATCGATTCTCCCTCTCTCGTTTTATTTGCTATTTTTTCCCTGTTTATCTTTGATCCCACCATCCGAGCTCTCGTCCACCTGCGGGTTTGGAAATTAGATGCAGCAAAAAAAAAAAAAAAAAACGATAGAAAGAACAAACAAAAACATAGTTGAGCATATAAACACACACACACACACATACACACACACACACACACGTCCCCTCAAGGACAAAACGATCTGTAAGTCCCATCGTTCTGGGGGCCTGATACCCAACATATAACACACACATACACCCCGACACACTCACGCACCCTGACAGCGCGCACACACACACACACACACACACACACACGCACACACGCACACACGCACACACGCACACACACACACACACACACTCCTATCCTTGTGGGGACCTGGTGCCCACCAAGATATAACAAGTGAGCCTACGCGCACACACATAGACACACACATTTTTTTACCATTAAACACAAGAGGAGAAGAAAACGAGGATGGTGACATTCACGCGATGCCTAATGTTACTGATATTTCGTAAACAACATGGAGAATAACGCTCCCATCTCAGAGGATGGCACTGATGATGTCGCGTCTAAACATTGATCTACTCCTGTGTTCAGGTACGACTAGCTCTTTAAGTGGACTTGAGCGCGGCTCCCGAGCGCGGAAACGATTGTGTTCACACTGTTGGAAACGAAGCAGACTTTGGGGTGAAGTGTTCTCAGAAACATGAAGTGTGAAAACGCCCTCACTCTCTCCGCACCCAGGTCGGTTTAAGATTTCAACCCAGATCGGATCTTCACCACCAGATTAGTCAGATAAGTCGACAATCAGAGCTGCACGCGCTCGGCTGTTTGAGCACAATTACACGCTCACATCTTCTCGCCGCCTCCCTGAATGAATCATCTGCAGTCTCCTACTGTACACACAACAGGGGTGGGTTTTATTTATTTATTTTTGTGTCTTTTATATTTCCCCCCACACCAGCAGGTGTCACTGTTTCCAAAGCATTCAGGCTGTGTGTGTGTGTGTGTGTTTCAGAGCTGCTGGGCGTCACCGCTCCGCTGCAACACGCTCCTCTTTCTGTGTGCGAGCTCCAATCGATGCTTATTACTGTGTCCTTGGCCCAGCTGCCCAAAGCAGGCGTTCAGATGGGAGTCAGGCCAACAATTCCCTTCTTCCTGAGGGGTGTCTCTGTTTCTCTCTGCCTCCCGCCATCCACGGTTCTGCCATTTACAACCGTCCTAGCGCACACACACACACATACACACACGTGCTCTCACATTCACACATTACCAGTGAGAAACGGCTGGGAAATGTGGACAGGAAGAAGACAGAAAACAAACAGATACGTCTGATGCGATGCTTGGTCTTTGATACAAACCTGTGAAAGGCTGATCTCTCTCGGTGTCTAATTGTTGACTAAATCCTCGTTTAATCCTCGTTAGTGCTCTGAGAAAAGAATCTGATCTCAGGTGATGCGATGTAACGTAAAAGCCTAGTGCACTGAGGGTATCGCTCTAATGAACAAATCACAGTCATCGAGAGGTATCTCAGGATTAACCACGGCTATCGAAGTGAAGCAGACGGCAAACTGCGCTCAGTGAAAACGCCAAGGAGAACATGCTGCTGTGACGCCTTGAGAGACGCCTGATGAAACATCTGAATTGCAAAATTAAGCACAAGTGCGGCAACAGAAAAGGATCTGTGTTCGTTTTTTCCGAGGGGGGAAAAAAACTCCTCAGAGTGCGTTACGCCGCCCTCTAATGTTCAGAAATGAGGCCTTAGGTGCGTTTAGTAGATGTGATAGCCTTCACCCCTCCTGATTTGGGATTTGGGAACTGTCTGGGAGGTAGGAATTTGCCGTGACTGAATTACGGAAAAAAAAAAATTAAGATCGAAAAATTACGGAATACGACTTACTGGTGTAACAGGAGTTAAGCGAACCCTGCGTGTCACAGCAACTTACTAGCTAACATACTGTATGTTAAACCGGCTTGCAGAGAGAGCGTATAGAGAATGTCACACCGTGTCTTAAATGACTGACATCATCAAACTAATTTTAATAATACACAAAGATAATGCGAGTGAATACAAAATACAGTTTTTAAATGACGATGAAAACAATTCTGCAAAGAAGAGCGGGCCAAAATTTCTCCAAAGACTCGCTGTCGGTTATCACGAAAGCTTGATCGCAGTCGTTGCCCCCAAGGGTGATGTAACCAGTTATTAGATTTAGGGGGCAATTACTTTTTTTTTCACATAAGGTCAGGCAGGTTTGGACAGCTTTTATCTTTCAATAAATTAGATCATCATTTAAAAACTGCATTTGGTATTGACTCGGGAGATCTTTGTGGAATATTAAAATGTGTTTGATGATCTCAATCATGTAAATGTGACACACACACACACACACACACACACAAAATGGGATGTTACAAGCTCAGTCATCTTTAACAGCGAGTCATCACAGCAGTAATACTCAGGCCAAAGAGAAGAGACGATATCTGGGCCCATTTTCTTCATATTGAACTGGCGGAAAAATAAAACAAAAATACTGATGTGTCATAATATCGAAGAGGAAACAGTGGGGGAACACAATCGCTGGGAAAAATACCATGAAACTGAAGAGAAGGATCACGGCAAACAGTACCTTAAAATCTCAAGGTCATTTAACTGCCTCTTTGTGGAAATTATGTTTTGTTACAGTATATGTGAGGTATTTTATTTTATTTTATTTCATCGGTCATTACAACAGTTCAAGTGTGTAAATTCATATAAAAAAAAAAAAAAGTTTCAAAACACTGTATTGTGCTGTAATACTGTGCCTATTGTTTTGTAGTTAGTATTAGACATGCAGCAGTCGTTGTGATGTTAAAAATAAATATCACTAGCTGTAAACATTAGATTGAAAGATACATTTTAAATGTTAAGATAATTATTTTGTGAAAAAAAAAAAAATGGTTTGGCTAGACCAGAACTGCAGTGTTTATTAATAATCATCTTATTGCTAAAATGTTACGTTTTCATTGACTAAAATTAGACTAAACAAACAAACAAACAAGGATAAGATTGACTAAATATGATAAAACATATTTATTATATAAAAAAAAAAAAGACATTTATCCTAGGACTAGGACTAAGACTAGAATAGAAAATACCAGACAAAACAAGGCAAAGGAACAAACGCTAGAAAAACTGAGCGATCAGTCTTAGCGCGTGTGTTACCTAGCGAAGTCCAGATCGGCCTCGCGTGACATGGTGATGTTGGTGAGGTTCTGCTGGAGCACGAAGATGTTCCTGCACATCTTCTTGATTCCAGACTCGCTGATGCGCTTGAAGTACTGAGCGCCGTTGATCAGGATGCAGGAGATCAGGTGGCCCAGACCTGTACACAGAGGGAAGATCGTGACACACCCGCTCACGTCTGTGATGACTGGTCGATCGTCTGTTAATACGCCGGATTAAGCGCGGGAGCAAACGCCTTTCTAAAAGAATGGAATTTTTAAAAGCATGAAAGTGAAAGGAAAGATCCTTCACGCATCAAGACACACACACGCACACCAGTTTCTACCAAAATTGGTGCAGGAAAGCCATCCTTAACAAATATATATGTGCGTGTTGTTAACGATGAACTTATCTGACGTGAAATCGAACATGCTTCGGCGGATTTATTTCCCATCAAAGAACTGGAACCGTTTCTCCGCTCGCCGTGACAGAGCGCCAGGGCGCTGCGTCAGGGAGAAGTTCTAGCTAGGAAATCGCAGTCGAGATGAGAGAACCTTGCCAGAAGGTTACTCACGTGAGATAGAAGAGGGGGGGGGGGGGGGGGGGGGGGGCTTCTAAATAGTGCGAGAGAAAAACTGTCGGTCGTTCCAGATGTAATGCAATGTGTTGTTTTTATTGGGAGAAGACGAGAAATAACGTCTCCTGGCGCTCACATGCCGAGTTCCTGCACACAATACACTAATTGAGAGCATTCAGGAGCGTGGGTTGAACACCTGTTCCATCATGACGGGCTATTTTGTGTTAAATATACTTTCCGTCTTTCAACACGGGACAAAAAAAAAAGCTTGAGAGTGCCTGAATGCGTGCGCTATAAATCCCATCGGGTCTAAAACTCGATTCTTAGGTGCCAAGTGTCATTTAGTTTTTACGGCACGGTTTTTTTTTTTTTTTATAGACGCTCTTCAACCTGTCATATACAATCTGCCCTGAATAACCTGCAATTTATTACCAACATTACGAGCTTATTAGCCTATAAATGCTCACTATAAACAGCTTCCGTTAAACAGACATAAAAATACGCACACACATACACAAACAATCACGTACTCACCTTCGAAGATGTACTGGAACTTGTGCTGCTGCAGCGCGGCTCCCATCACCTCCTCGATGGCGCTGATGTCTTTGTTCAGCTTCACCACCAGGGGGTCGTAGTCCATGCTGGCGGCGTTGGCCACGATGGCGTAGTTGCCCTGCTTGGCCAGGGGGATGAGATAGTGGAAGCAGTGCACCCTTCGAAAAGAGACAGAGATTAGTGGAACAAAAACATTTAAATGCAGCATGATAATAAACACACTGTTGACACAATAAGAGTTCGTGTCACGAAATTGACACAATTTAAAATTTTACTGTTGACTTTGTTTTTAGCAATGCAACTTCAACAAATGTTTATAGTTCAGCACTATCCTTCTAGATGCTGAAGGATTATTAACCCAGTTCAAGTTCTAACCTCCTTAGTTGTTGTTTTTGCTCGATGCAGCCCAGTATTCTGTTCTGCAGTATATTACAATAAGTCCAGTAGATCATTTACACACTAACGTATTGCAAATATTGTTACATGATCTCGAACCATCAAGATGCTGCGTTTAAAGACTCAACACCCAATCAGACATTACAGCTAGAATGCAATAGAGTAGGAACTCTTTAACAAAACTTTCACGCTGCCGGATTACTGAATACGTCGGACAGAAAAAATTAGCGCCATTAATTTGGTCCCTTCATCTAACGATTCATTTCCTGCGCGCTTATTCATTTTGCGTCTGATTAAACCGCAGGAAAAACAAGCTATAATCTAAAAGAGTGCGCTTTTCCCCCACTCGACTGACCCAAATGAAGATACGCCCTCCGGCTACACCTTCATCAGCCTCGCATATAAAAAAAAAAAAAAAAAAAAACAGAATCGCCGCCACCATTAAAAAGCTATAAGTGCTGCCACCCTGCCACCGAACCATGAAGCCTCCATCTTCTCCTCCCTTGGCTTAATTTACTCCCGAGCACTGTCGAGGGAAATCTGCTTGATAGGGAAAGTCAATAACGTGTGACACGAGAGCAGGGAGTTATTGTTTCCGAACCATCAAATAAAAGCGCGTAAGCTAATCGTTATCTGGGCTGAAGGGTGTGTGTGTGTGTAGTAGTAACGCTGGGTGTTGATGTGAGCAGAAAATACGACGGGTTAGCATTATTCAAGACGGTTTTATCTGTGAAGCTGTAAAGTTGTTTTCACACTTCTGTCTTTACAGAAATCCGGATAAACAGCTCGGACGCCGTTATTTCTTATTAATGAACCTTTTATGCTTCGGGTTAAGCGATATCATCTGTTACAGACAACGCGAGAGATAGAGGGTGTTGGAATGGTCCTTCAGTCTTTTAATCGGTTCGAACTTGATCAGCTTCCGATATATCGGTCACTAGTCGTCTGGGTGGTTGCTCACTAGCCACGTTAAACTCTAAAACCATGAGATTAATGTGTGCTCCAACATCTCTGACATTTCCACAACAGCTGCTTCAATTAATATGACGAAGAAGAACGCCGCTTGCAAAATAACGAGTCACAAAAGAAGCTCGTGCTAATTTGCTATGGTTTTCCAGGAGCAAAAAAAAAAAAAAACCTTGACCTTTATCCCTTATGTTTGAGATCTTAGAAATGATATTCTTTTTAAATGCCATTGTACATGTGTTTGAGGGTGGATGTTTCTTTTAACCGGCGCGTACATGGACACGAACCGTCTCAGACGTTCTCTAAGGTTACTATGAAACTTCTTTACTTAACTCTCTTCTTAATATTTTTCCTCAGATTTTTTTTTTTCAATCACATCGTCAAGAACCTAAATTCAATTTACATCAGCCTGACACCTGGATCCAAGACGGTTTGGTTGACATGATGTGGCGTGGCGTGATTGGCTGAGCATTGGGGGTTGAACTCACCTGACCTCCAGGTGCAGAACAAGCAGGCAGCGGTCAGCGATGTCCTGGAAAGACCTGGTGAGGTCCGAGAGGGTCTGCAGGATGTGCTCTCGATTGCGTGCACTCTCGCCGCTCGCCTGCGTGTCCGAGCCGGGGGACGGACCTACACACATACACACACGCAATTGAACTTGGAACACATTAAACAGAAATGGTCATAGTTTATAACCACATAATACACACACACGAACATACACTCTCAGACAGACTGTTGACTTCACATACTGCATACATTTCAGAAATTGAAAAAAAAAAAAAAAAAAAAACACACAGCCTTGGTGTGACAGGGATGGATAATGGGGCATTTTGTGTACGTGTGTGTGTGTGTGTGTGTGTGTGTGTGTGTGTGTGTGTGTAAATCGATGGCCATAAATTACACCAGAGCAGATCAGAAGTAGAGAGACTTTGGCACCACGGCTTACCTAAGAGCCATTTTAGTCAATGAGTCACAGGGACGCACAAGGATGCAGAGTGACTACTAATAGATATGTGTGTGTGTGTGTGTGTGTGTGTGTGTTAGATCAATGAGACAGGAGATGGACAATGACTAGCTGAAAATATTCTCAGCGTCTGTCCGATCTTTTGAAGGTCTCACACACACTTTTACTGTATCACCCATATCACATTTTGATCACACACGTTTATCCGCACAGATGAAACGCAACTACTGGAGCTATTGTGTGTTCGTTATCACGAGACATCAAAAGTTAAAAAAAAAAAAAAAAAAGAGAGAGAGAGGCCATGAAATCTACCTTAGGGTTTTAAACTCAGCGGGTGCCCCCATGGATCAGTGATGTGAGGTGCAGGGTTTTGACATTTCTCTCTAAAGCATGGTGTTAGTGTGTGAGATTTTAGAGAAGGCGCGCGCTTATTCGCGTTGTTCTTTAAAGCAAAATAAAATATTTTCCCTGCGGCAAAATGTAACAGTAAAACGTAGTAAAAAAACAGTAAAAGTGTGTTTTCTGAGCCACAGATTGAGGATCATGGCAGGACACAAGTGACTGAGGTAGTCTGGAGACCTGCCTTCCAGTCTTGGCTTTTCTAGCTGGATCTAGCTATGCCACTATACGTTTGGGGCTGGAGCTTTGTGTAAACTTGTGTTTTGTCAGCTATTTTCAATTTTAGTCTTAGTCTTAGTTCTGGGATTAATGTCCCTGTTAGTTTTTATCATATTTAGTCAATTTTATCCTATTTTTGTTTTTGGTCAAGTTTTATTCGACTAAAAGTCTGGGTATTTTAGTCTAGTTTTAGTCAGGAGAACCTTTGAGTACTTTAAGTACTTTAGTCTAGTTTTAGTCAGGAGAACCTTTGAGTACTTTAAGTACTTTAGTCTAGTTTTAATCAGAGGAACATTTAAGTACTTCAGCCCTAGTTTTAGTCAGAGGACCCTTTAAGTACTTCAGTCTAGTTTTAGTCAGGAGAACCTTTAAGTACTTCAGTCTAGTTTTAGTCAGAGGAACCTTTAAGTACTTCAGTCTAGTTTTAGTCAGGAGAACCTTTAAGTACTTCAGTCTAGTTTTAGTCA
>CM059224.1:23653724-23916741 GCA_030347435.1 Clarias fuscus | reverse complement strand
CCTGAGGGGGTGTTTTGCGGTGTATCTCTGGTGCTCAGTCCACCATCTCCTTTCTCCTGCTCCTCCAGACCCAGGTATTCCTTTATAATCTGCCTCAGAGCACCGTAAGCCTCTTTGCGATCATCTAATAATAAAACAAAAGACGTTTTGAAATGATTCACTTTTAAATTGATCAACAAAGAAAAAAAAGTCACACATTTAACGCTACAGTACATCACACTCTATTAAATGTAACTCCAATATTAAAGGTAAGTTCATTTATTAAACGTTAACGATTCCCACCGCAGACGATCACGCTGTCAAAAAAGCCGGGCCGCTCCCTGTTGATTTTGGTGTAGAGTTCGATCCGTGATACAGCTTTCTCGATCTGGCTGTTGGTGTAGAAGCCTCGGGCCTTCATGCGTGAGATGTAGTCCTCGGTTCTAGTCGGCGTCAGCAAGATGTACCTCGGTTCAAAGTATGACGTTTTCAAACTAAACACACCCTGTGGACGAACATTAGAGACACATGAAATTGACAAAAAACAGCCCAGAAATAACAAAGAATTTCTTTTAAACACTCTGTACACTTCATAAATAAATATTTATATTATATACAGTACATTAAAGAACATGGTAGTATAATGATTAGTTATTACCTACAAATTCCTTTGAATTCTCAAATCTGATTAGTTGGGCGACGTTGATTGATTTCCTATAATAGCAGCTCATTACTACAGTACCAGACAAAAGTTTTGACACACCTTCTAATTCAGTGGGGTTTTTTTAAAATTTTTTTTTCGTTTTGATTTATAATTTATTTTCTGCATTCTAGGAAAATACTGTGAAATGGTGAAATTAATTAAGTAATTAAGTACCAACACTAATAGTTAGTTGTTATTTTAAGACATGAAGGTCAGCGGTTCTGGATCAGTTCTTACAAGAACAGTATTGTGTCGAGTGCGTTTGTAAAACCCATCGAGCTCCATGATGAAACTGTCTCTCATGAAGACCTTCCCAGGAAAGCGAGACCAAAACGTTACCTCTGCTGCAGAGAAGAAGTTCATTTAGAGTCACCAGCCTCAGAAATCACCAATTAACAACCAGCACCTCAGATTAGAGACGTTATAAAGCTTTGCAGATCATAAGTAGTATAACAGATACAAATGTTCAAAGGAGATTATTGTGCATTTTGCATAAACGCCTTCAGCATCGTTTTACTTTGTAGAAAGAAATACAAATCAGCAAAGACCATAGTGATAGAAGGCGTGTCCAAAGACTTTCGACTGAATGTGTTCCTAAAGCACATGACATGATGCTCCACATAACCTAAGACTAATGAAGCTAAGGAATTGAAGAAGTGCTATTTATTAAAGAAAACCATGTGTAACAATGTGTTGTGAGGCACGCTGAGTCAGCCAAAGTCAACCAAAACACCAGAGTCAGCCAAAATACGTTATACAATATACATTATATATTAATATATGATAACAATATGATAATATTATTTTAATATAATATACAGCATATATAATTTTTCTTTTCCTGAAGTGTGTGTAATTTTTTTGGGCTGACTCTGTACTGTAAAATGTTTTCTACCACACTCTTTAAGATGGAGAAGGATTACACAATGTTAGCATTGTTTTTTTTGTTTTTTTTTAGCGTTTGAACTTTGGGAGAGAGAATAAAGATAAAAAGACTGAGTAGAGCTGCAGTAATGGAATAGGAACAAAAACTTGCTCCATGAAATCAGCTATAAATTCCAAATGCATAACTTGTTAATTTAAAAAATAATTAAGTTGGAAGATGGCTGTCATATGAGGGAGATAAAAAAAAACAAAAAAATAAATTAAAAAAACTTGTGTTCATTGTGGTGTAGGAAAGTATTCCACTTCAGACTATTGTGGATGATGTTCATAGTACAGCATGTGACATTGGGGTTGTATACTTTCATTATGTTACATATTATAGAGCTTTATCAGGCTATATTTTGTATAATAATGTTTACAAGAAACCTTTACAAGAAAAAATGCATGAATGAAAATGTTCTTGTCTTCGTGGTTTGTCTATCTTTCCAACAGTTTGTATAAACTGATTTTATTACAAATCTCCATCTACCCTGGGAGTGGTTGTATGCTTTCCTAAGCAGAACTGGTCTCTACCGGAAAGGCCGTTAAGCCCCGTACTGTACCTCCAGCTCCATATGAACACAGCAGGCAAGCCCTTCTCGGGCGACGCTCTCGACGGCCTCTCGAGACAACCCATACCAATGTCCTCCATACTGCATCGTCTGCACAAAGCTGCCCTAAAAGAGAAGAGATAACAAGGCGGACTCTAAGTCAGCTTTATGTCTCAAATTCATCTGCTAAACAGATCCTGTCTTGGATGCCCCAGTGCGCTCAAATCTTTAAACGGAAGAAACCCCTGCTTGCAATTTTCACACCGCTAACCTTTGACCCTGAGGACTAGCATCTGGATCTGGGTAAAATGTTGACTGTGAAGCTTTCTCTCCATCCTTTACAAGACGATGGTTCGGGGCTGTTCTCTGGATGAATCGCTATTTCAACACAAATACAGATTACAAGCATATGCTAATCCTTCTGATTATTTCATTTAAACAGACCCTGAAATGAGCATTAGCCGAGCTTCGGGAAAATTGCCAAATGAGATTAATTTTCCGGAATGCCAGCTGGCTGCGAGGGCGAGTACGATGTCTGCGTGCACATCTGCGTGATACAAGGTCAGACTGGTCTGTAATCCTCACCTCAGATTTTCTCCTCTGTCCTTGTTACATATGCTTACGATCATCCTTCAAAGGAGCTCGGCGTTAAATCAACCTGCGACCTCGAATTTATTAAAGCCGCTGGACTTTGGAAAAAGGAACCTCTAATAGGCGACGCTTTAAGATACTGCAGGAGTGGAGGAACAGATCACGTCCGGCGTTCTGCCCGTCATCTCTTCCAAACGTTTAGCAAGTCGCGACTTTTACAGTGCAAGTTCAGAGCAGGTGTGAATGCTGGCGTCTTACTGGTCTGCTGGACACCGTAGTCGAAGAACTATATTCTCTAGACGTCGCAACTACTGTTGGACAAGGTCAAGAGGAACACATCAGTATCAGTTTTCAGAGTATGATTACATGTAGTTTAGTGCTCATGGATACTGACAGACTATTCTACTTAGTAATAATCAGTCAAGGATATCACAGAACATGTGTCTTTCTTTCTCTCCCTCTCATTCTCTAATATGCTTTAGCTAGGTAAGAAGTGTAATTTTCACATAAATACAGTAGTAAGTTCTTTTTTTTTCCCCCCTTCGCCAGGAATTAAAAAAAAATCCTCATGCTGAATTTTATGTTTAGGATGTTTAATCAAGTTTGAGCGGTGTTCAAGTCAAACTGGAACCTGCGATGAAATTTCTGATGAATAAAGGTGTAAAACATTTAGACATTTACAGAAGACTTCAAGCGCAGTACACTGTAAACCCGAATAAGTTGGCAAAACGTATTCGGTTTTACAATTAGTAATGATGTTTCCAATTTTATGTAAACAGAACTATCAGTTTTTGAGTTTGTTGTACTCATTCATAATAGCAATTATCATTTTTTTGCTGTTGTTGCGAATCAAATAAATTGCTGTTGCTCTTTCGGCTGCTCCCGGCAAGGGGTCGCCACAGCAGACAATCCGGTCCACACACAAGCTTGGCACAGGTTTTACACCAGATGCCCTTCCTGACACAACCCTCCCATTGTATCTGGGCTTAGGACAGGCACATCATGCAGTTGTTGGGAATCGAACCCGTACCTTTCGTATGGCAGGAGAAACGCCGACCACTGAGCCACCAGAGCCCTATTGTCCTGATGACGTCAGACACAAAATCACTAGTCTGAAAGATTTGAAGTTGGTGGAACTTTAAGGTGACAGTTACTGATACTTAAGTACTTACAGTCACTTAAAATATCAAATTTGTTCCGCTATCTTGAAAAGTGTCATTTCTACAAACTCATAAATACCAAGGTCTATTCATTTGAACTCATTGTAATTGTTTAAGTTAACAGTACTCAATATGTTTAATTACTTTGAGCATTAGGGTTTACGGTGATGAGACACTTATCCGCAGTGAAACGTTTTAAAGAAGGCCATACGTCCACGATCCTGGCCGAGGTGGCTCGGCGCACACGGCAGTTGTTGCTGTTCGAGTGGAACGCCTGATCTTTGAAAATCGGCAGATAACTTGTTGCCAACTTGTGGACGAAAAAGGTCTGTGGTGTGAACCGTACACGCCATCATTCATGAACACCACTTGCACATTACAGGAGCTCGGCTGGGAGTTATTGCCGCATCTCCTGCACAGTCCTGACCTCGCTCCACGACATTTTCACAGGTTTGGGGCATTAAAGGAGGCCGGCATTTCAGACATAAAGCAGGCAGCCTGATCATGAGAAACTTTGTACCTTGATGGTATCCAAGCACTAGTGGAATGGTGGGATAAGTGCACTAGTGTACAGTTGCAGGAAATTATATAGAGTTCTGTTATCCTGTACAATCAAAAATCCCGGTTTGATTTGAACATTAGTTAATCATGAAATACATCTAGACAGGAGTCATTTTATTCTGTCTGTTCATCAATACACTATATTCAGTAGATACTAGTGGACCCTTTATCATGTCCAGTATCAGAAACCAGTAATGGTATTGGTGCCGCATCCAGATTTGAGATTATACTGGAATAATTTAATAAGGACATGATGCTACAGTAGCTGTCTGAAATATTCAGATTCAAGCACTTTGTGTGCCAAACTATCTTTTACTGATATGTCCCTCGAGATTTCAAAAATATTTGCACCCCATGATGTTGCTCTGAAATTTTTCATATTACTAAACATTAATTCAGTTTGAATAGTGATGGATATTTAATGGACATCAGTGTCCTAAAAGACAAATCATTCCCTCATATTTGAGACACACCATACAAATCATGTTTTGAAATTCTTCATCCTGAACAAAGTGGTAGTCACACCCATCTTCCTCCCCAAAATAGGGCCCCCTGGTGGTGTGGCAAGCCCTAAAACAGACAAAACACATATCTTATTCCTATTCGTGTAAGACAATCTATCATAAGCTGTGCGAGATATTTTCCATAGCAGGCAGGAGATGTTTTATGGCACATGAGTGTATCTACTCATGAACATGAAAATATAAAGCGTTCAGAGACAACAAGAGCTTACCCATAACCAAAGTAGTCGCTAAATTCGTAACACAGCTTATGGGCCAGTTCCCTCTTTCCACATGCCTGAGGCCCTGTCAGGACCAGCATGGGGTACGGAGTGTCCAGACTGGGCAGGGTGCTGGATGTTTACAACAGAAAGAAGAATTAAACATTCAGGATGAATTAAGCAGGCATTCTTCTTTCTAAACTAAATCTATGTCACAAGCGCTTTTAAGATTAGAGTCCAGTATTGTGTTGCCCCATAATATCACAATTCCCCCTTTTGCCCTGGTTTCCATGGAAATTAGTTTGTTTTGGTCCTGTCTCCTCCATTCATCTTGTCAATGATTTATTTCACAAATATGTACACCTATTTTGTGTTTAATCCACACGTAGTTCCCCGCTTTCTTTCCCGGTGTGAGCTCAGTGTGTTCAGGCTGTGAGTTACTGATCAGAAGGTCAGCAGTTCAAGCCCCAGCTCCACCACTGTTGAACCCTTGAGCAAGACCCTTAACCCTGATGCTATATCATGGTTCTGACATGAAGGGAAGAAAATAATTTTATCGGGTGGTAATGTATACGTTGCAGCACGGTGGCTTAGACATTAGCACTGTCGCCTTGCACCTCCAGTTTCCTCCCACAGTCCAAAGATTGCAGATTAGGCTGGTGTTCCCAAGGTGCCCATAGTGTGCAAAATGAACAGAACAGTGAGTGTGCCTATGTGCATGTGCGCTTCGATGGATTGGCACCCTGTCTATGGTGTACAACGCCTCGTGCCCTAAGTGTCCGGCTCCAGACACACTATGATCCTGTATACAGGATAATGGGGTATAGGCAATGTGTGAGAGAGAGAGAAAGAGAGAGAGAGAGAGAGAGAGAGAGAGAATGATGTACAATACAGCCTCCTTTGTATTATTTTTTACAGATTTAGAAATATTAAAAGCTACTAAAATATCAACTTGTGCTGTTGATTGTTTACTTTTTTACTTATTAAGTGATGAGCTTTTCTGACAGATTTCTTCTCCAAACTCCAGTCCAGCAGACTGCAACAAAACCACCCGTGAACTCAAAAGAAAAAGTTATATTACCACTAAATGCAGGTATTTGAAGAAGATAAAAGTGGTTTGTAATTTCTTAAAATACAAACTGTGGTACATATTTAAGGATTCCATCAATTTTACAACAACTAACGTTTGCAAGTTCATCTGAATGTTGGTAAAATTGTCAATCAATTCTGAATTGGAAAATGACCCACTGATTCAATTAATTAAATCAACCAATAAAAGATTAATTAAATTGCAAAATTAGTTGAATCATCCAGATTTAGTCTACATGTGGTTTGGATATACCCAGATAAATATCACAGATAGTTTTCTGTTTAATAACTCCACTCATGTAGCTATAACCATTTTAAATGATTTAAATCTTAATAGTTAATACTCTAAATACCCCAGTAAACATAAAATGGAAGTTGCCAACTGTAATAAAATATTTTGTAAAGTCTAGGTTGGTACATTTAAAGATCAGGACTTTCCGAAAACATAATAATAAGTAGTACCAAAGATAAATAAATGATTAAATAAATTAATCAATTGGATGATTGACTGGTTGAACAATAAAGCAATTGATCAATTACAATGCATCAGGGTAAGATGCAGACGATTGTAAAATGAATTGAACCAATACCACCTGTCAAAAATGCATTGCGGCTGCATTTGCTGGTACATCATGTGGGTCATGTGATCTCTTGCTGCTACCACCTCTAGAGACGGATCGTATTTGTTTACAGCCCAAACCTAATATAAAAAAGACAGGTTAACAAATAACCATGAGTCAAGCAAATTAACTCTAAATAATTCATGGCCATCCATGTTCAAACCTTTTAGACCCTTTTGGTTTTTTATAAACTAAAACACACGCATGTGCAATTTGGCTGCAAAAAAATATAAAAATAGCCTAGTAAACACATGCTACTTGCTTATAATCTGATCTGAAAAATTTACCATGCAAAAGTCTTAGGCACATGCAAATAAATGCTGTAGAGCAAGAATGCCATCAAATAATAATAATAATGATGATAATATTAATAATAATAATAATAATAATAATACATGCCATTAAACAGTAATTAATGAAACAAAGTCAGTATTTGGTGTGATGACGATTTGAGGGCCCTTTAATCTCAGGTGCAGCTTGTGCAGTTTTATAAAAAAAAATACATATAAATAAAAAACAATTAGCAATGTTTGTATTTGCACATTATGGTAGGTATATTATACAGTAAATATCAAGTATATATGAAAATTTTAACCAAGGTTACTTGTATGTATTAAAAGTTAAGGTGTTTATGTACACATAAAAATAGCAATAATGGCTCCAAAACATTTAAAAAATAACAATGTTTTTAGAGAATACATTTGGGCTCTGCTCTTAGATAATCAACAAAGATTTCTGCTACAGTATATTCCTGTAGCCACGAGGCATGGCAGAGGTCTATAAACACATCAAATAATGATGACAATTATCTGATGATATAAAGTGTACTACACTAACCTTTTCCTCAACAGTCACAGGTCGCTCATCCAGAACAGTGAGTTGACTGAGAATGAAGATCACAGCCAGTTTGTAGTCAGATTGTTCCTTCAGCAAACAAGAATAAAACATAGTATTAAAATGATCATTAACCTGTAAAAAATTGTCTGTATTAAACACCAACAATGTACAGGAGAAGTGGCGAACAACGCAGGAAGTACAAAAACATATCAGGATCAGATGGAAAAACAAAATTCAGCAGCAGCACTGTGCCTGGTACATTTATACCAACCAGCACAATAGAGAGATTCATGTCATGACAGTGTCACTGTATCTAATAACACTTCTTTTCCATTGATGGCTAGTGTAGTGGTTAAAGACTATTCACAAACTTTGAACATCCTGCAGAACATTACCGATTCTTATTAATTCCATCATTTAAAAAAAATTCAAGAAATGAAGCATTCCAACAAAAGTCAATAAAATATTAGGGTATACTGTACATAATGGTACATGCAATATAAATGTTATACATTCACATATAAATGAACATACTGTACACACATCCTTGACATAAACAAAACATGCAATACAAACATTCAACATTGATTATCAATTATATTCCAGTAAACCGGCGACAGAATCATGGACACCCATGGGTCACCCATGCCCACAGGGACCAAAGGCCAGCCTGCCCAATCTGATCCCACAGAAAAGCCATTGCAGCACAAATCGCTGAAAACTGAGCGACAAAGTCTGCCATCCTGTCACCAAACTCGAATGTTCATAATATCAGGATAGACAGGGGGTCAATCAGACAAGAAACCAAGAGAGGTCTGAAAAGATCTACTTCTCGGGTGAGAGAAGCTGCTCGCATGCCTACCATAGCTCGAACCCTGCAAAAAATGATACGCGATACCATTTCGAATCTGCCAAACCTATGTTCAGGCCATTTTCACTAATGCTGGAATTTGTGGCACGGCATGGCACATCACTATGCAGAATCTCCACAGGTGTCCCACAAGGTTCAATACTTGGTCCCGTTCTGTTCCCGCTCTACTTGTACAATTGATCTCTTGGTGAAGTCACATGACGTGTCATATCACAGCTATCCAAATCCACTCATCTCCATCATCTCCTCTTCTCCCCTCTCTCAGACGCTCATGTTTGTGCTCAGATCTCAGCATGTCTGGCAGACATCTCATCAGCTGAAACTTAATCATATCATAACCAAATTGCTGTTCATCCCAGGCGATATACATTCCCCGTCAGGATCTTATGATCTCCCCTGAACAACTCTATGATCTCACCTCTACACAACCTTGGTGTAAACATGTCCTTTTCCTCCCACATTGATAACCTTATTTGCTCAAGTCGGTTTCTTCTTAAAGACGGATTCGTCCATTTCTCTCCACATATGCCACTCAGGTTGTTTGTTCAGGCCCTTGTCATTTCGAGACTGAATTACTGCAAATCGCTCCTGCCAGGTCTGCTGCTGTGTGTTTGATATTTGACCTCTGCAGCTGATCCAGAAGGCAGCTGCACAACATGTTTTCATTCATCCTAAATTCTCCCACACCAGCCCATTATTCTGCTCCCTCCACTGGCTTTCTATAGCTTCCCACATCAGATTTAAAACTCTGAACAGGAGAGCACCAATTAAGACTCCTGTGTTCTGAATCTTGGTGATTGAATGAACTTCCTCTAGATATCCGAACAATTTTATCACCCAACAGTGATGTTGCTCTTAGTCATTAACCTAGTGAACCAGATAAAGATGTATTAATGGATAGAAATAGAAGTTGCTTTCGATACGTTTTCCAAATGCCATAAATGTCAATGTTAATGTAATGGTGTTGGAGTAATGGAGTTTGGGAACATGACAAAATATTTTATCACTTACTTGTATTGGGTTTCTCTTGAGATTCAGTTTTCTCAGTAGTTGAAGGTATTGCACGTGTGTGCACTCTTTGATCTCACCGATCTACAATATGTTAAAAAAAAAAAAAAACATTAAAGAAGTCACTGATGACATTCTCGCATAAGCTATTAGAGGGTCATTTTCATTTACCATATTGCTTTCAAGATTGATGTTTTCCAGGAGGTGGAGGTCCTGGAGACCGGACAGGCTTTGAATTCTGTTAGAAGACAAGTCCAAGATCTGCAGACCCCGGAGTGTTTGTAAATTTTCGATCCTCTTTATCAGATTCCCCTTCTGTACAGGGAAGTAGTCACTTCACATCAGTTCAAGGACTTGGATGAAATTTATTTTACTATGAAATTACACCACCATGACATGGCACAGATGTATGTGGGTGCATTATGTTACAAGAAAACACATCAGGGACATAATGATGATATAATACATAATCCTTTGACAGCTAATAGCTCAGGGAAAAAAAAGCCTTTATAAATGCTTATGCAGGTTTATATCAGTTTATTTGTGCTGTGATATATGACTCCAGACACTGTCATGACACAATCTAAAGTCACCAAAAATCAGTAAGTTGACAATGGTATTGTCATGAAGGCAGCGTTAGTCAACTTTGAACTCGGGTGACATGCACAGTGACAGCAGTTTAGTGATATTAGACTGACTGGTGCTGATGTGACAAAATACTTATCTCACAACTGACATAAACCTACATAAAACTTTTTTTTTTTCATCCACTTTGATGTGACGCTAACATAAAACTTCCTCCAAGTGACAAACTTCTGGTGACTGATGTCTAAAGAGAAATGGAATAGCACGCTATAACAACTGACATAAACCTATATGGAAATGTATACAGTAAATGCTTATTCCAATAGACATCAGTTACCATAAAATTTTATTTTCTCAAAGTAATATCTTAGGCGGCCCGGTGGTGTAGTGGTTAGCACTGTCGCCTTGCACCTTCAGGGTCCGAGTTCGATTCCCGGCCAGGTTCGATTCTCATCTCTGTGTGCACAGAGTTTGCATGTTCTCCCTGTGCTTGGTGCGTTTCCTCTCACAGTCCAAAGACATGTAGGTTAGGATAATTGGCCTTGCCAAATTGGCCGTAGTGTGTGAATGAGTGTATGTGTGTGCCCTGCAATGGATTGGCACCCTGTCCAGGGTGTACCCCGCTTTGTGCCCTATGTCTCAAGGCCCCCCGTGACCCTGAAGACAGGATTAAGCGATATAGATGATGAGTGAGTGAGTGAGTAACATCTTATCCAGGCTTGTGATTGTGTTGTTTTTGGTGACGTGTGCTTGTGTGAAGATACCACCTCTGATGAAATTACATAGCACTGATCTAAGCCTACATTGTTGTTGTGGTTAGTCTATCCACACACAACTTGGCACAGTTGTTTTTTTTTTTTTGCCAGATGCCCTTCCTGATGGAACTCTCCCATTTTATCCAGGTTTGGCACCAGCACTGCATCCAGTAACTGGTTTGGGCATCGGGTAGGAATCGAACCCTGGCCTTCCGGATGGCAGACGAAAAAAATCAACCACTGTGGAATGCCCTTGAGCTAACCCTACATCAACATTTATAAGCACTACAAACTCACAGCAACTACAAATTATCATAAAAGTTGCTTTTTGAAGCAAGCCTAAAATAAAATCTGTTGTATGTCATGTGACAGAACTTTAGAGACATTAGTTTGAGTTGTGACAGACTTTTAGGTGAAATGACACAAAGCTATGTCTGAAGTTTTTGATTCGTTTTTTTTTTTTTTTATTACTATTAGTGTTAGATTGACATACTGTATGATGATCATGATAATGTAACAGCTGAGACCTATTGTAAAGAGCATATTTATTTAGATTTCTTCCAGTTCTCACAAAGGGCTTATATAGATGTCGTGCACCTCTCTGTACACTGCCCTTCAGTAAAGTGTTCGCACTTCTCAGACAATGCCAGTCTGCAATGTTAGCGATTCCTGTATCATGTCCAGGGAACAGCTGGTACAACATGCTAATAATCCAGGGGCTTTCCAAACCTCGCTCTCACCCCTCTCCTCCTGTCATCTCAGTCTCCATCCCTTCCTACAGCAGCTCAGAAGCCATTTTGCCAAATGCCGCCGTTATGCCCTAGCCTTCACGAGCCCTGCCTGGCAGAGAAGTGCATATAGCGGGGTAGACACTGACCACAAGGCAGTCCGGATGCTCTGGTGCCAGGGTGTGATGAGGTGAGAGAAAAGTTACCTGACAGGAGCACGCTGTTCAGTGATTCATGCTAGCACAGAGGCCAGCAGGTCTAGCTAGTCGCTGTGTGTGTACTGTATGCGAGTGTTTGTGCGCATCAATATACTGTATATGTTGGTGTGTGAGTGCGTGCAATTGAATGCAATCCAGACTTGCTCAAAACCAGCAGCTGGGCTCCGGAGGGGAAAACGGACGGCGGAGAGCACGACAATGAAGGATCACTTTGATTAAGGACACCGCAAACACCCTTCAGAGAAGGGTCCTAGGGCACATCGGCATGCCATCTGGTGGGTTTTAACACAAGGCTCCTTGTTCTTGTTTTTCGATGTAAAAAAAAACAAAAATTAAACATGCCAATTGTATTGAAAGCGAAAGGGCTACACTAAGAATTGAAATACACCAAGTGCCTTGATACCATGTGATTTTTTAATCGTGCATCCGAGAAAGGGCTTGATAGTGTGTGAGAGAGGTTTGATATTGTATGTAAGAGTATGTGTGAGAATTCTGGTCTATACAGCCTCTCATAGACATGTGAGTGCTCCCATGCACAGACACGGCACGTGAAAAGCGTGGCTTTAGTGACAAAAAAGCAGGAGACTCGCAGGCAGACAGATGTCTCATGCAACACTACTCGAAACATATGAGCGGCTTTTCTTAGACATTTGTTGTTAGGAGTAAGTTTATGTCACTTTTTAGTAAATCACTTCCACTCAGTATAATTGCTATCTTCTGAAAAGCCATTATTGTCAGTATGGTTAGAGGCCAAAATGGCTGTGAAGTGCACTGAAATAACCCTATAATTTTTTTTTATTACGACTGAATTATTTTACATTAGAGATGGATGTTGAAAAATTAGAGGGTTTTTTTTTTGTGTGTGTGTACTAAGATCTATTTAAGTATCTTGTATAAGATCTGTCATAACATTAACTAGAGTATCAGCACAATTACTGGCCTCTCTTGGGTATAAACTCTAACGGTAAGATTAATAGCTTACATTATCTCTTATAATAGCATATAGCACCAGTAATTATGAATAATATATTATAAATAATGAGGTTACTAACGATGCAGATTTTTATTCGGAAATAAGAAAATGTACAGCGTCTGTCCTTTATGTTGTGACCAGATAATAAAAAAAGAAACAAGTTTTAAGACATTACTGTGTCACTCTGGAACTAATGCACCTAGTGCAAACTCACTCGCTCGCTCACTCATTCTCAGGCAATTTGGGAACACCAATTAGTCTAATCTGCATGTTTTTGGACTGTGAGAGGAAACCAGATTACTTGGAGGAACCCGTGAATACAAACTCCACGGACACAGACCAGAGGCGGGAATCGAACCCAGACCCTGGAGATGAGAGGCCACAGTGCTAACAACACAACGTTAAATTTGATTCTATATTCACTGTATATCCACTAAGAATAAAGCACTGTATATTTAATGTATTCAAGGACCGATAAACTGTGGAAAATGTAAATGAAGCTCAAAGAACAATATTAATTCAGACAAAGTTTAGTTTGTTTTAGTTATTCGATCTAGAAGGAAACCGAAGCATGAAATAAATTGAAATATGCTCCAAGATTTTGGTAAAATATCCCAGAAATAACATTATGTCATGGTATGAACCGATTTCAGGTAAATAAATAGCTTACTGTTGTGCAGTTAAGTGCAATGAAATAGAAATAAAACTCCATTCAGAAAGCAGTACATAATATCTCGCCAAGCCTGTGTGGTTATTTATCTCGCTGTGTAAAATATAGAACATTCGAAAGGTGAGAGGTTATACAGTTTTAAAGTAATGATATTGTTTATTGTATCACTGTATACCTTAAATGATCACAATATTAGTTTATAATACAATTATCACCATTGGCATCCACAGTCCCTAGCGGGATTACAAAGATTCCTCGATGGATGGACGGATGGATAAACCATTGCTGTGATCATTTATAGTATACACGTAGAGTTCACTCTTCATAAACAATATCATTACTTTAACACTGTTCAAGCTCTCGCCTCCTGAGTGTCCTACGTATATTTTACACAGCGAGATAAATAACCACGCAGCCTTGGCCAGATATTATTTACTGCTCTCCGGATGGAATTTTATTTCTAACTCGTTGCGCTTAACTGCACAACAATAAGCTATTTATTTCTCTGAAATGCTGCCAATTTGAACATGTTTGTCACAGGCTACAAATACTGGCTTTCACTGAACGACTACTATGCAGCGAAACGGGTGGAATTACTGAAATGAGAAATGCACACCGACATATAATCATACTTTCATATCTCCGTGGTCATTTGATCATGTGTTTACTGCGCGGCTTTATTCGCCACAGTGGACCGTCTGGTTTGATTACGTGACCCATGCTGACGAGCAAATTGCTGATATATATAAAAAAAAAAAAAAAAAAACTCCACTGTCTCCGTCAACGACCAATGTGGTGTGAATCTCAAGGTAAAAAATTATTTCGATTTCCACATTAAAGCTATTTTTTACAAAATCTTTTCCGTACTGACTCCTACTACACTATATACAGTAGAGTCTGGGGCTCGTGAGCTCGGATCAGGGACCTATTGAGAGAACAGACATTACCAGGCAGAGCTGTCTGAGCGGTAGATTTCTGAGACCGCTGATACGTAAGATCTTGTTGTGCGCCATGCTGAGGTGAGTCAGGCTGCTGCACTTCTCCAGCCCACGGATTTCAATGATGGAGTTATCTAGCCGGCGGGAAAACCTGGTCAAGGAAACGACTCTAGAAGGCGGTTTACTGAAGCGAGAGATCGAAGTGTCGATGTGCACTAAAACATATCTGTGTAGAATCACATTCAGTTCGTGCTGTGTTCAAAGTCGAGGAATTACAGTAACACCTCCGTTCAGACCTCAGGATCTACGGTAAGTACAGACTTCTCAGCAGTTCTGCGAGACTGACACAGGTGTTCACGCCTGATATTAACTAACTGAAAAGTCGGCAGCTGAAACACACGGCCGAGTTATCGCCTGTGATTACAATTCGAACACGGTTGCTCGCGTTTATTCTGGCACTCGTCCGCAGCATTTGTTTTCAGGCAGATCATTTCTCATGCGCTGTTTCAAACGTTTCGATTGCACAGTCTGCTAATGAAACTTAAACGTGACCTTGAACAAGAAATTCGAACGATACGTAGATGTTGAGATTGTGCTACAGTGGGACGCTTTTGTATTAACACTATAAATGTTAATAAAATTGACTTCCAGAGTATCTACGAGTGTGGTTTGAGGGCTCTGAGACACACTTGGATTTGTACTGTACTTGGATTTAAGCGAGTTTTAATTTGTTATAATACCTCAAGGAGCAAGTGTGACAGTATGATGCTAGCAAAGTACAGTACCAGTCAAAAGATTGGACACAGGTTTGGATTTATTTTCCACATTTAAGAACAATGCTTTTTTTTTTTTTTTTAAATTAAAGCTCCATGATGAAACTGTCTCTCAAGACCAAGACGTTAGCTCTGCTGCAGAGGAGAAGTTCATTTAGAGTCACCAGCCTCAGAAATCACCAATTAACAACCAGCACCTCAGATTAGAGCCGTTATGAAGGATTTACAGAGCAGAAGTAGCAGATATACATCTCACTATCAACTGTTCAGAGGAGATTATTGAGCATTTTGGATAAACGCCTTCAGTGTAGAAAGAAATACAAATCATGGAATTAGAAGGTGTGTCCAAATGTTTGACTGGTATGTTGACTGGCATGCCAAAAAAAAACATGTTTTGACCTCAGAATAAACTTAACATAAACTCTTTATAAACAAAGAGAGTTAAGAGTTAAAGAGAGTCATAAATGTAGCAGACGAGTGCTCGGTCAGGTTGTCCTCCAGACCCTGTGCAGTGATGGTCTATGTGTTACTGAACATTATTCCAGGTGTGTAACCCAAGTCTGACTGCATAAAATTTCCCAGTTTAAGTATCTTCTGTACTTTTCATTTCATTTACCTTTTATTTCACTTGGACATCCCACTGAGATCACGAATCTCTTGGTCCAAGGTAGCATCCGTACTGAAGTCACTGTTTCGAGTGATATTTTACTTTTTGTGCATGGTACGTTTTACCCACGAGCGCAAATCCACTCTAATTGCATCACTAAAAGTTATGTTTTTTATTTCCTTTCCTTGCACTTGACAATGAAATTAAGTGCCAGCTGTTGTTTTGAGCGGTTGTGTTGTTGCTGATGTCACTAGAGGACATTCTCTAAAAGAATCCTCCAACTACAGCACACACCATTGCTTTTTTTTTGTTGTTGTCTTTTTTAAGTTTTACTTTAGTTCACGCATATTAAAAAAAAACCCTTGAAATAATTCAAATAAAATAATTCTTTGCTAAAATGATGTATAATATGAATCAACACCAATATAAAAAAATACATTTGGTTTTAGTACAGTATATGAACTTTCTATATATTTATATATTAGTGAATGATTTTATGAGGCTCGTATGTCTATTCATTGAGCAACAGTATATATACCACCTGGGATGAGAGCAATTCTTCAGTGTCACATCACAGCCTGACATGTTCGGATGCAGTTAGATGGAGGTGAAAAGAAATGGAGATGCAGGTGAGACTAAATCTGAAAAGGATACGATCTAGAATGAGCCTGCGGAGAGAAGCATAGGCCGACAAATCCTTCATCGAAGAAATGTGGTTGTTAGAGAAATCCACTTCCTGTAGGAAAGACAGATTGAAGGCGTGGTTATCATGACTGTAAGGTAAACCTTTTACACTTGACATTACAGTAAGTGCCAGTCAATGGGTTTTGTCATTTTGATTAACGAGAAACTCTAGGCTGGTGTTCAGTTTTGTGTTCACCCACGGCTCCATCTCTATTTGACAGAACACAAGATCATGTGTTTGGATGCTGAAGTGTGGTTGTGAATAAACTGCACCACTAAGCCAAGCGTGCCGGAGTTCACTACAGGAGAAATGTCTGTCGCCAACACCAAACCAAACATGGCAGTGCCAGTTTCTCCAAGGAGGATCCTAAGTCATGGGAACAGCATTGGATTTGTCTCATGCTCTTCTGGCTCGGTGGCTCAGCATGCTAGTGGCGAAGGATCTTTTTTTTTTTTTTTCTTGAAATTTTGATCCTACAACATCCCAGAAATCGTTATTCTAAAAGAGAGCCAGCATGTGCATGAGAGAGGCATACTGTACGGGCATACTGATTCGTTTCTCTTTGTACTAAGTGAACCTATCACTTTTCTTAGTGGCTGGGGATTCAACCTTTAAGTTGTTCAATTGTTCTTACACACACAGTAGTCTCTCTCTCTCTCTCTCTCCATCAGACCAGTTTAGGGTTCTGCAGAGGAGTAAAAGTAAAAAATAAATAAAATAAATGTGAAAATCAAAAAAATAGAAAAAAGATACTTTGGCCTTTTTATCACATCACCTATGGTGAGTTTAAGGGCGGTAAAAGACGTTAACGTGATCTTTAGGGATTTCTATGAAATGAGTTTTAACTGTGTGGGACGTCTGTGATTAGCGTGACAAAATGAGACTTGAGACGAGACGTAGACGGAGATGGAAAATTAGGCTGATAAACCCCCCAGCTGCAGAAGAGGTTCAGGTCTAATGAGTAGAATTTTAACATGCAGTGCCAGAGAACATTCCAATGGCTCGTTTAGGAGGACTACCTCAAGTAAGCAGGAAACATGGGCATTGTTCCATTCTGAAGGGTACTTCACAGGGTGCTCCCTACTCCCTGGAGTATGATGTCGTCCTTGATGATAGTAATAATAATAATAATAATAATAATAAATACATAAATCCTTTTTGAATTTCTTTTCACACTGAAGCGAGATGGGAAATTTTCATTCCCTTTTTTGGTGAAGTGCAGACCTTCTTGTTCACTCGTTCCCTACAACAAGTTTCCTTTAAACTGAAAGTTTTTGCTCCCTGAAGTTTGTAATCACACTTACAGTAGCATGTTACTTTAATAACGGGGAGAAAGAGTAAAACATGGACGCATGCACTGTTCATCTCAGGAGAAAATAAAAACAGACCTGGAGACGGGTGCTTCTCTCTGAAGAAGAAATCATGCGTAATATCATATATTATATTACAAAAAAAAAAGCAGAAGCCTTTGTAATCAAATAGCTCTAGTCATTTTGCTTGTAAATGTCTCCTTATATAAAAACACATCTATAAAAATATTTTCATTGCACCTCTAATGTACCAAGTAGCACAAGGGAAAAAAACATTAAGAGTGAAGCAGTGTAGCAGTTTTGCGATGAGTTTTGTTTTGTACAGAACAGGAACTATGGCTTCAGTGAGCGCAGTGAGGATCAAGCGCTAAATCTGTTCCTTAGTAAGCTGTATTAAAGTATAAAAATCTCCACATGTTCCAAAACTTTTGACTGGCTGTGTATGACACAACAACCTTGAGCTCATATAAGAACTAAAACTTTCTTCTTTTTTTTTTTTATTCTCTTCTCTCGTCTGATGTGAGGCCTCACCTTGAGATTTTTAGGCGGTTGGAATCCAAAGAAGTCTGAGATTTCGTTGTGGGAAGCGTCGAGGATGATGAGGTATGGCATGTGGCTGACGCAGGATAAATCTACCAGTCACAAAACATTAAGGACAGAAAGCACAGGAGAGGGATGGATTAACAATGTGGGGTTCATTTTTAATCCAGGTTTATAAGGGGAAGGACATTTATATCCTGAGGATATAAAGCACATGACTGACAAACAATCTGTAAAAAGTGTGTGTGTATATATATATATATAGATAGATAGATAGATAGATAGATAGATAGATAGATAGATAGATAGATAGATAGATAGATAGATAGATATTGTACCTTTTATTTTGTTGTTGGGGAGTTCAAGTTTTTGAAGATGGACATAACTGGACAAAATGGACACGTTCTTCAAGCTTTTCTTCTAATAACAAAGTAATTCAAACATAGATTTTAATAAGGATACAACTGTCAAGTCAGGTTCTTCACTAATCTTATTTTTGTACTACTAAAGTAAAGACATCACTCACTCATCCTTTATACCCAGAGGTGGAAAGAGTAATAAACTTTTCTACTCAAGTAAAAGTACTGTTACTTCAAAGCAATTTTACTGAAGTAAAGTTATCATTATAAAAATCTACTCAAGTAAAAGTAAAAAGTAACTCAAAAAAAATTTACTGAGTTACTTTTTTAACAATAGAGCATTTCGGGGGTGAGCAGCACACCTGAGCTCCTACTCCATTCTCTCCTTCTCTCACACATACACACACACACCTCTGCAGCGCACACACTAGGGGAGGGGCGGCAACTCTTAAAAGGGCAACGTACATACATAATGTGGTATGCAACATAGTAGTGGCCGTTAAAATGGTTAGAACTTTCTTAAGTAAAAGTAAAATTACAGGTTTTAAAAACTATTTTAAACAGTAGAAGTACACAAAAAATTTACAGTAAATTACAATTACAGTACGAGTAAATGTAATTCGTTACTTTCCATCTCTGTTTATACCGCTTTATCCTGTATACAGCATCGCGGGGGGCCTGGAGATTATCGCAAGAGACTAGGGTGCCAATCTATCACAGAGCACACACACACACACACTACGGACTATTTGGGAACACAAACAAGCCTAATCATGGTCTGGGGGAGGAAAACATAGTCCCGGAGGAAACCCTGGAGGTGCAATACGCCACCATGCTGCCTAGGTTTATAGACTCACAAGAAACAAATAAACAAGAAACAAGCAACTTTTCACGTCATGCTACTACTCTGAGATACGTTAGGTATTTTCTCATTAATTAATCCAGTACATGTTCTTTTCTCATTCTAGAGCAGAGACAACACTAACACGTGCAGGGCCTCCAGGACCAGGTTTGAGAACCCCTGGTATAAACTGTTTCCCACTGGTATAGAGTGACTTTCCTCTGTTTATAAAATGACATTTCAATGTTTCATTTATGAATGTTAAAAGTAAAACTTCCCTTTGAGGAACAACTTTTCTTCACAATTTCTTCTACAATTTCACATTCTTGTTTTTACAAAAGGTTTTGTTTGATTACTAAGAGTAGGTCTTTGTTCTTTACACAAAGAACGTGTGTGTGTGTGTGTGAGTGTGTATGGCACTAACAGGTATAGAGAGGGACAGGTAGACATGCTGTAGTCCTGTAGCCGAGCGGCCCAGATTGGAGAGATGTTTACACACTTCATCTTTGGTCAGTTTACCATCCTACAAACAAACAACACATTTGCTATTAATATTACAATTATGATCACTATTATCATTAATAGTGATGGTAATAATTGTAGAAATACACTATTACTATTAATAATATTAATAATAATAATTAGCATAAGTACACGTCGTTGAAGGTAAACAGTTTGTACACTGTAAAAAAAAAAGTTGAGTTAACTTAAAATAATAAGGCAACCTAACACAAGCACTTTTATGAGTTAACTGAACAAACAGGGCTGAAGACAAAGCAACTCAAAGTATTTTGTTAGAATCCTTAGTTCTCAGAAAATAAATATATTTGTTTACCTAACAAATAACAGAACAAAATATTTTTGTTTGCTGAAGGCAATTATGACAGATTGATCCATTATGTATTCATAATTATTTTCATAATTAAAATTTAATAAACCACAAAACAAATGTCTCTCTCTCTTTTTTTTTTTTAATAATTTGTCCGAACACATTACAATACAGTCTACTAGAGCTGGGCGATATGCCCTATAAGTTGAATCTTGATTTTTTTTTAGACCAAATTAGATTTTTAAAACGATTTTTTTTTTGCTTAAAATAAATGAAAATGAAAAACAAAACACATATAGGTTTTTTATTATTATTATTTATTCAAGCAAAACGATATAACCAAACATGAGTTGCTTATTTGGATTAAAAGTATATACAGCGGAACCTTGGATTACGAGCATAATTCGTTCCAGAAGCGGGCTCGTATTCCAAAACACTCGTAAACCAAATCCAATCTTCCCATAAGAAATAATAAAAACTCAAATAATTCGTTCCACAGCTCAAAAAAATAAATACAGAAAAATAATTAAAACAATATATAAAGTAAAAAATAAAAAAAAAGTTTAAATAAATCCCAACAGATAAGTGTTTCCATTTGTGCGCGCAGGCGCCGTGTACTTGTGTGTGCATGTGTGTGTGTGTGTGTGTGTGTGTGTGTGTGTGTATAATTAGCCCCTTCCCTTTTTCTTACACAGTAAAACTCCTCCTCCCTCCCTCCACCTCGCTTTTTAAGTTTCACAACAAAAACACACACAACGGAAACACTGTTTTAACGGGGAAAAAAAGAAATCTCTCTAATGACACTCACGTGAGCACAGACTAATGGAATCACTGCTGTAAAGTAAAAACAAAACAAAACAAATGAACCAGCACCTTACCTTTGAAAAGAATCGCGACAGAAAAGAGTTTCTGTGTAGAGCAGAGTGTGTGTGTCTGTGTGAAGCTGGGGAGGGGGGGTGTAAAGGCGAGAGAGTGTGTGTGTGTGTCGGTGTCAAAAAACTCGGCACTTGTAAACCAAGACATGCTCGTTTTTCAAGTCAAAATTTATTACAAATCTTTGCTCGTCTTGCGGAACACACCAATCCGAGGTTCCACTGTATATTAAATCACTTAAACAATTTTGCAAACCACATGCAACTTACATGCTGATTAAAAAATCAAACCGGAGCCTGACAGCATTTTACATGTTTTTTTTTTTGTTTGTTTTTTTACTGTGTATATGGGCATAATGTCTTTAGCAATATAACACGACACAACATCAGTAATATATTTCCATCAAGGCCCCTCTTATCATATGTGATACAGTGTGGAAATCGTGCTGCCACTTGTCTTGTTTCGCTCGCAGCACCAAACACAACGCCGATTCAACAGTGTATCTCTGTTTGAGGTGCGCAAGGAAATTAGTCGTGCTTGAGTAAATTAGCTTCCTTCAGTTGCCACAAACTTCAGACAAACTTTACACCGGGCTTTGGCTTGTTCAATGTGTAAAGTTGCGAACCCGAACAATTTCTATACGACTGAAGAAACCGCGCCTCTGTTGGAAACAAGCTCTTTGGTTTCATCAGCGCGCGCTGCCATGTTGTATCTTGTATTTCCCACGAGTGAGTCACAGAGGGGCATCGCAAAACTACAGAAGCTCGCCTTGCCGTACCAAAGTGAAACTGTAAAATTGATTTTCATTTTTCAAAATCGGCATAAACCATAAATTCGAATTAAGCGAAAATAACGATTAAATCGCCCAATTCTAGTTTCAAATTATCACGCTCCATATGCGCTCCATATGCGCATGCGCCAACAAGAAACGCACGCATTAATGCAAAACTAACATTTTAATGTAAGTTCTACAAAACATTTTTAGTATTATACAGTTTTTAACATTGAAGCAGCATATTTGTTGAATAAACTAATTATTATTTCTGAACATTTCAAATAAAAATATCTTAGTTCAGTTTACTTTTTATACTTTATTTAGATAACTTTTCATAAGTTGGCTTTCTTACAGTGTAGAAACAGTTAAAAAGTTAAAGTTATAAATAATCTGTTGATCTTTACTGTAATCAGTGATATTATTATTATTATTTCAGGTTAAAGCCCACGTACATGTCTGTGTGTCTTTCTGTACAGCAGAACTCTCTGTCTAACTTATTAATACACAGAAATCACATTCTGTGAGGTTGAGTATCTTTGTTTAAACTAAGTTGTACTAAGTTGTACTTCTTTCATCGTCACACAACTACACTCCCTGTTCGGTAATCGGAGAGTGAATCACAGATGAGGAATGGAAAAACTAGATTGGTTAAAGATGAAGTTTTGTCTTAAAATGACTCCAGCACGTTAAAATTCACTTATATGAACTTCAGCCAAAGTGAAAATATGAACTAATCCCAGTAAAAATATTCAGTTTATCTTTTCTAATTAATATCTATTAGTGCAGGTGTTTGTTTACATTGAGACATTATTAGCTTATTTTAAAATAGATTATTAAATCCCACACATAACTGTTCATAACATCACTTTTACTCAACATTTAGATTTCACTTTCATGTTTCAATTTTTAGGTTATCCTCATGGTTTCACTTATGGTGCAGGTAAAACTACAGGCAGATACAGTCTTATGCAAAATTTTGGGCACCCCTTGATAAATAACAGATTTTGGTGATTTTTTTAATTGAAAAGATGTTAACACTGTCTCTCTTGGAAATGGAAAAATTGCACAATGTTTTCAGAAAACATTGATGTTACTCCTTATGCCATAAATTGAACAAAAATAAAAACATTATGGCGGCATTGTGCAAAAGTTTGGGCACGGAGTCTCAGATTCTTTTTTACAAGGTTTCAGACCTTCATGAGCTCGTTAGATCTGATGCATGGCAACAGCTGTCATTAGTAAATGCCAATTTCAAAGCTTTACAAATACTTTGACTCTTCAAACCTTGTAAGTTCCTTTAAGCAGCTGTGTGAGACACTGAAAATGAAAGTTATTGATGCCCACAATGCAGGAGAAGGCTACAAGAAGATAGCAAAGTGTTGTCAGCTTGCAGTTTCCACAGTAAGAAATGTAATTAAGAGATGGCAGTTCAGGGGAACTGTGGAGGTCAAGATGAGATCTGGAAGACCAAGAAAACTCTGGGAGAGAACTGCTCGTTTGCTGGTCAGAAAGACAAATCAAAACCCCCATTTGACTGCAAAAAACCAGCAGGAAGATTCAGCAGACTCAGGAGTGGAGGTGCACCGTTCCACAAGACCTTCATGGAAGAGTCAGCAGAAGAAAACCTCACCTGCGTCCCCATCATAAAATCCAACAGAACATCTACAGAAGCCTGATTTTGGAAACAAGTGCTGTGGACTGATGAAGTTAAAATAGAACTCTTTGGCCACAATCAGCAAAGGCATGTTTGGAGAAAAAAAGGAGCAGCATTTCATGAAAAGAACACCTTGCCAACTATTAAACATGGGAGGGGGGGGGGGGTCTATCCTGCTTTGGGGTTGCACAGGTGTAGGGAAGAATGGATTCCACTAAATACCAGCAAATTCTGGAAGCAAACATCACATCATCTGTACAAAAAGCTGAAAAGAGGACAATACATACATAGAGAAATACTGTATAAGTATTCAAAAAAAAAAAACACTAAATAGTTTCTAAGGTCATTTAAAACCTAAACCTAAAGAACTAAGATATAGACATGTATAAAAGCTCAAATGAATTTGTTATTATACCTCCATGTCGTGTGTTTGCTCTTCCTCCTCCCCTCCCTCAGACTCAGGACTTTCTGCCCCTGGTGTTGTGTTTCTGTTGCCCTGGTCACATGACTCAGGGGGATTTGTTGCCCCGGGACAGACTGAACCCCCCTCAGGCTCCTGCTCAACACACACAGACATGCTGTTTATTACACCGAGTCCACCTCCTCAGGGCTTATTCGCTCCGAAAGCGCGTTATTCGGTCAGAACCGGACATTAGCACTAATGCTAACCGACAAACAGCGACGCAGGTTAGCGCGCGAGACCGTTGCCTAGCAACCGCGCTGACAGAGGCCGCGAGAGCGGGCGAAGGGGCGCGCGCGTGCACGCGGCACCTGCTCTGTACCTAATAAACCCAGTTACACTCTGTAGTAATATTGTAACCCTTTACTACTACAGGTTAAACTAGTCGTCTTATTACAACTGTTAATACAGCACAGGTTTAAATAGTGAATTTAATTCTAGTGCTTAGCTTAAACCTCAGTCTGAACTTAAATATAAGTCTTGACACACACCACACTGCCTCGGGTGAGAGGCAGAGAGTGACACACACACACACACACACACACACACATTTCTAAACAAGACACTGATAACTATTATTATTAATAATAATATTTTTATTATTGTTGTTATTATTCATAATATCATCAACACTCCTTCTCAATAGTATTAGTATTGTAAAATTTATAAATACTATTCTATTTTTTTTCTCTTTTAAAAACCTTTCTAATTACTTTTTTTTTTATCTATTTCTGTGATTTTCCCCCTGACTTAGTAACTTTGGCAATACAAATGTAAATATTTGTAATTCCAATAAAGCACCTTAAAAACCTTGCCTCTTGAGAGACAGCGAGATAGAGCGAGAACTATTACACCTGAGGCTTGGAAATTTAGTTTAATAAAACTAAAATACAGAGAAACAAAATGTACATGATATGTGTTATATCAGAGCAATTGCTGTCATTTATGCTTTTAAAAACACCAACTACAGCGATAAGACTCTTACCTGTAGTAAGACATTTGAAATGACTTGACTTGTCGCCAACTTGCGGGAAAGATGCATCGGACTGTGTGAACTGTAAACACAATTATTCACCAACAGCACTTGCACATTACAGGAACTCAGCTGGGAGTTATCGCCGCATACCTCGTGTAGTCCAAGACATTTCCACATGTGAAGGAGTTCCTGGGAGGCCAGCATTTTAGGTGATCATGGCTCCAGTATCACACTAGTGAAACACTGGATAAGTGTATTGGTATAGCAGGGGATTATATAGAGAAATAAAGGGAGTTTTTACTCTCAGAACTGCGTTCTGTTATTCTACACAATTAAAAGTCTCGGTTTTACTTGAACACCTCTCAAATATACTGCACATACATACATACATACAAGCACACACAGTGTGTGTACTTTGTAAATACATGAAAGTACTTTATAATGAGATTGGATCATGTTAATATTATGTGAATTAATAATGCTTACTTTACATCATTCAAACTAGTAGATTAGATACTCAATTTAAATGAAGCTTAAGAAATTAAATCAATTGGCAAGGTCAAAAAGATACTTACAGTATAGAAGAAATTATGCATTGCAGAGAAACAGACGAAACACATCTGAGGCTGTACTTGTTGGGTTTCACCTCTTACACCTTCAGAAAAACTCGTACAAGCCGGACAAGGTCTAAGCCTGAGGTCTCCACAGAAAAACTCAAGGGTCAGAAATGTCATTGTTCATCCTGAGGAGGGCTACATCATTTGCTTAGAAGAAAAAAAAAATCACATTGTGATTATTTTGGAACATATTATGATTTAAACTGTGTTATGTAACTATTCAATGTACCATATTCTATTCAAACACATAACTGCCTGGACAAAATAAAAAAAGAAGTTGCATACACTAATAATTTCTACAGTCACCTTTAGCTTCGATTACGGCACACAGCGTGGTGTCCAGCTCATGCTCTCATAGCCACCATCTTTCACAATTTGAGTCTTTGAATATTTTCTGTACCATCAGGGAAGAAACACTCCATAGATGTGATAACCTGCTCACATTCAGTCATTCGGACTTCATTTTATTGCCACATAACGTTGCTGAGTCTCGACCTGAGCGACTGAAGCAACCCCAGATCATAACACTGTCTCCAGAGGCTTGTACAGTGGACACTATGCATGATGGGTGCGTCGCTTCATGTGCTTCCCTTCTTACCCTGACACACACATCGCTCTGAAATCAATCTGGACTCATCAGGGTAAATCTGGACACATTGCCTTTTTCGATCGCTCCGAAGTCCGATATTTCTGCTCCCTAGCAAACTGAAGCCTTTTTTTCTGTCTAGTCTCACAAACAAGTGGTGTTCTTTCGAACACACAGCTGTTTAGTCCCAATCCTGTGAGTTTTCATCACACTGTGTATCTGAAATTATTTTAGAATTATTCAATAATAGGATTAACATTTACAGTATTTCCACAGTACATTCTTATGAATATGCTACTGTGCAAAAGTCTGTGTGTGTGTGTGTGAGAATGGAAAAGCTCTTTGCTTCAATTTTAACATTCAATTTGTGTTCAATTTTTAACACAGATTTAATTCAATTAAATTTTTATTGTATAGCGCTTTTAACAGTTGTCACTGTCGCAAAGCAGCTTTACACAATCAAAAGAATTATTTAATTTTGTATGGAGTGTAAATGTGTATGAATCAAAATGGTCAGATAGTCCATCTGTTCTTTACTGTTCATATATTTTACCACGAAACTTCACCTAGTATTTAAGTGATCTCCGTTCATGATTATCTCACAACCACATTTCTTCCACGAAGTTGATGGTTCAGTACTATCCTTCAGGGTTTTTATAATCAGTTTACTCCACATACAGTCATTTTAAATCTCTTTCGTTGTTTTCTTTGCTTGATGCAGCCCTGATAATGTGACCTTTCTTAAAATGTTTTTTTTTTTTTTTTTTTTTGTCCAGGCAGTGTGTATACTGTATCTAGGCAAATAAAGGCACAAATGATCTCATGAAGAGGATGTTGGTCAATACTAATGTAGTACCTCAAACAAATGATTAAATTATTGACAAACTCTACATACATTACCTGTAATAAATTGCAGGCATTTTCTGTTAAATAATTGCATTGGTCCATATCTCAATTTCGATTTTTATTTAATCAATTGTGCAGCTCTAATCAACCAAACAAACAAATTAATCACACTTAAGTGTTTTATATACAGTATACACAAGCCAACTTCACTTGGCTTTAGGAGTGTGATCACATTTAGGTCATTAGAGACATAGCCTGTAAGCCAAATATGTCAAATAAAGTGGTGATTTAGTGTAGTGATTTTAACATCGAGCCTAATGAGCTGCTGATTTATTCCCATCCAACAGACAGCCAGAGGTGGTGCGAAGCAGCATGAACGATCCTCATGTACAGTACCTGCTCATAGAATACAGTCTGTTCTCCTTTTATTTATATTACTGTTAACATACAACCATCAGAATAAGTATAATAATAATAATAACAAATATATAACCAGGAGAACTCATTCTCCAATACACTCAATAAAACCTAACAGCTGTTTTACTTATAAAACTGCACACACCTGTATCAACTGATCATTTTCAAGATATTGACTGTGTTTATTTTTATTACTCTCTTTACAGATGCCTATTATGTTTATTAATTTATTTATCAGAAATGTTTTCAAAAGCATTTTAATTTTCTTGTGTTTTTTTTTTGTCATTTGTTTCAGTGCCATCCGAAAACTGGTCCGTCATGTAATATGTTACTTTCTTTACAGGCATGAGCATTTTTTTAGGTATGTTTGGAAATAATTTATAGTTTTGTACATCATAATGCAGACATGATAAACATATATACCTACAGTTGTACAAAAGATAATATGGTGCCATCAACTGTACATCCACTCGCTCTTGTACTGTAATTATGTAATCAGATAATCATGTGGCTGCAGTACGATACATGCGTACGATGCATCAGGCAGATACAGGTTGGCAGCCATAATGAACCACAAGATAAAACAAACAAACAAACAAACAAAAAAAACATTGCAGCTTAAATGCCTTGTTGTTCAACGGATGTCATTTGGTTATGGAGCCAATAACCACTGTGTACAATTGTAGTGGGCAGAAAAGCATGTCAGAATGCGTAACAACATTTGTCGAACCTCAAAGTGGTTCAACACTTTGGGCAACAACAGAGGTGGAACACCATGCCAGGTTCCACTTCGGTCAGGAGGAGGCACAGATGTAGGACCCAGACATGAACCAAAACTGGATTTCTGTTGAGGCATACAGCAGAATCACAAGGTCAGAATTTGGCACCAACAGCATGAGCACATGGACCTAATCTTCTGTCCCTTGTGTGCAAACAGTCCAGGCTGCTGCTGGTGGTGTAATGGTGTGGGGAATGGTAATACCAATCCATCAAGACTTCAATGCCACAGATTATTTGGTCATCGTTGCTGACCATGTGCATCCCATCATGGTCATTTTTATCATTTTCTAATGGCCATATCCAGCATGATAATGCACCATGTCCCAGATAAGACCAAGTTGTCTCAGACTGGTTTCATGAACATGACAATGACGCTGCAACTGAATCCAGTAGAACACCGGTATGTGCTAGAACAGGAGATTTGTAGCATGAAATTGCATGATACAAATTATAAAGAATTGAGGCTGTTTTGAGAAGAACGAGAGACCTTACCCAGTATCAGTAAAGTGCTCTTTTTTTTTTTTTTTTTTAGTAAAAAGCATAGTGAGAGTACAGTATGTACACACACAATTACATTTATTAAATAAATTAGAAACCATTTCTCTTAAATTCTGCTCGAATAAAACGGCAGATTAAAATCCTATTAGGAGGGTTACATAACACGTAACCCGCTGACTCTTATCACATGGAACTGTTTGATTATTTTAAAAAGTTTTTACAGTCTTTACTGCTGTACAGTACATTCTGGCATCATAATGAGTTTGGTTCATTCTCAGTCCTGAGCACACTGCTGGATGTGAATCCTGCTGATTTCCCAGCCAAGTACCAAGACAATCTAGTTATATTGAACTAATGAGCATTCTGGCTGGGATTTTTCTTCATTAACTGCAGAGCTAATCACTGAACCTCTATCCTCAGGGTTTAGCTTGGCTTTCCATCACAGCGTCACAAGGCTTAACAAGAAAGTTCTCGAGATCCTTTACATCAGACTGATACTTTTCACACACTTACCTTCCTTATCCTTTGGATCTCCTGCAGCCGTGTCGTGCATCTGGATCTTGCACACTCATCAGGCAGAGTTTGTAGCATCAGTTCTCTATGTAGAGGGGTTGTTTTTTTTTTTAAACTCGTGCATGACTACAGCGTAACCTAAAGAGAGAGCCACTGAAACAATGAGACTTTCTACACACTTAATGTTTTATTACAATTCAGAATTGACAGAGTCCTAGCTTTGGATCTCAACATCACCATTTGTGCCTCATCATTTAAATTTTTTTCCTCATTTTTGACTGTTGTTTGCTTTGTGTGATGCATCTGAGGTGAATTCTTAGCTTTCGAATTTATATGTCAACATTACTTTGAATTTGACTGACACATGACACCTGTCATGTGTCAACTCCTACATTTCTTGACGCAAGTTAAACAACGATTACAGTTAGCTAGCTGATTGATGCACAGCACACAGCTAGTGGTTTGACACCTGCAATGCAGAAGTCAGTCAAATCAGCCAAGCCCCTAATTATGTATAATATATCGCTTAATATAGATTAGATTAGATTCAACTTTATTGTCATTGCACATAGTTACAAGGCAACGAAATGCAGTTAGCATCTAACCAGAAGTGCAAGTTAGCAGTGCAATATAAACATATATACAGATCTATAAAACTTATATACATTATAAAAGTAAGGTCTATGTATAAATTGGATTACAGTATGAATATTATATATATATATATATATATATATATATATATATATATATATATATATATATATATATATATATATGTACATGAATATACAGTGTAAAGTGAGCATAGATGGATAAATTAATGTACAGAATAATTGTAAATCTACAGATATGTAGATATCTGATAAAAATATAAATATGTGGAATAAAGATATACAGAAACTATATATAGGTGAATTTACATTATGTGCAATAGTATGAATATACATGTGAATAAATATGAGTAATTTAACAGCTGGATCATTGGTCATTAATGGCCAATCTAGCTATGGAGATCAAATCTGTTTTTTTTTGTACCAGGCTGTGAACATGTAAACATGTTTCTGTTGTTAAAGTTGTGTATTGGTGCCACATGCCTGGAGCTCCTCAAAAGTTAATGCACCTTGCCATGTTACGTTCCCATCCTATATACTTTCAGGCACCAAACCAGACTTTTCACTCACATTTTGGATCTTCAATGGTAATCTTTTACCTCAGACTTTCAGTTTACAGAGTTTCAGCTTCAGTTAGTTTTTATATAATCTGAGGTTGTTAAAGTTTAATTACATACATTAAAGGCACACTATTTTTTAAACTGTCAGGTAAAATAAAATAAAAAAATAAAAAAACTTTAGAAAGCCTTTCCAGAAGAGTGCAAGTTATATAATATTACAACAGTAAACGAGATTAAGGATATTCAACAAGGACATCGGGGTGTGCGGTTCAGCTGTAGCCAAACCTTTACCATATAGTGCATCGAATAAGGTTTGTTGTGGTGGAAAATCAATAGGGAACAGTAGAACACAAGATAACTGACGCACAGTGTTTGATAAGCGGCCTACATCCTCCGACATGTTGAACACCCCAGTATCCCAGGCACGTACTGTTATACACTTACATTATTAACCATTTTGTTCAACTACACATAGCACACTGCCTTAAAGAATAAAACGCTACCTAAAATATAACTTGCATCATGATCTCTTCTTAAATCCTTTCACTGGCTTCCAGTAGGTCACAGAACTGACTTCTGGGTACTAGTCTATAAATATGTATGCGGTTTAGGGTCAGCGTATCTGTCTGATACTGTTAAGCAATAAAAGCAGAGCAGATAACTCAGACTCTTACATAAATGTTCAGAGCGCACAGAAAAGCAGATTTTGAACGGAACAGAGTAAAGATTGGTGAAAAGTTGAAATCCAAGTCAAGTTTGTTAGGTTTGTGTGAACGCAGCATTGCTGTTCATTAACTACTCATCAGGATCTCGTCATATATCTCGTCATATATAACAATCGGCATTCGTGTTCTGTTATCAGTCACCCTGGACTTGCTAGCGTGTGTGATTAGTGTTTTTGTAACTGCTGTTGTAAAAACTAAAACCATGCAGCCTATGCCTGATGTTATTTATATTTCGGAAGAGCGACATTATTGCGTGATTTTGTACTTGGGTCAGAAGATGAGATCAGCACATGCTACTGTACGTACACACAGAGATTTCAGAAGAGACAGACGGCACCTATGACGCGGACTTGGGTACCTGGAACGATACTTGGGCACTAATGTGATAAAAAAACAAACAAAAAAAAAAAACATTGTACATGAAGAAAAAAAGATTAAGTTTTTCATCGTCTTTATAAATGAATTTCTACAAGGTAGGCGGGTCCGTCAAGACGTCTTCTTTATTAAACTCAACAGCACTTGGATCCATTTTTTTTCTTTTCGTTTTTTACTCCCTCACACAAGCTGTTATGGTGGATTCTTCTTGCATCTTTAACCTGTGTTTAAAAACATTGCATTCTTTGACACACACACATACACAGACAAACGAGTCGGATTTTATTGATTTATTTCACGTTATGGTATATCAGAATTGAAATGTTGAATTTCAGTACATTGAAAAGTAAAACAGTCAAAGCAAAAGAAATCAACTACTTTACAAAGCATCGGTGAAAACCCACAGAACTAATGCATTTCTACAAAATAAAAGCTCATTAATATTTTCTTGGCACCTTGCTGAGAAATTGAAAAAAGAAAAAAGAAAATCCAAATCCCTAAATCCATGGCGTTAAGGTCAAGCGCATCAGGTTGAGCTAAATCTCTCGGCTTCGCTCCATGTTGCTTTGTTCCTGCAAACTTCCTGTCGCTCGCTCGCTCTCCGCACTCGCATCATCGTTCAAATGAAGTCGGAATATTAAAGACGTTTCGTTTTTCCCCCTCGCTCACATTAATACGTTGCGCAGCCCCCGTGGGCCGTTATTGATTCCTGACACCGAGTCATAATGATGTATCGCTGCGCTGGCTTCAGGGAGCGCCTTTTGCCGGGTGCCCGTGTTTCTGTATCGACAGCGCTTTCTTTCTCCTTCTCTTGTTAAGCACTTTTCTTCGGAGTTAATGAACTAAAAACACCATGGGGCAGAAAGAATGAATGATTTGTGGCTTTCTGTGTATGTTAGAGAGAGAGAGAGAGAGAGAGACTAAGTGAGTAAGACTTAAGGAAAAAAGGCAAATTAAAGTTTTGATAGCTGCGAGTCAATGGCTGGAGATCCCTTTTCCTCTCTTTCTCTATAAAATACACACATCGCTGACCCTAAAGACACGATACACGATTAATCGCCGTTTCTTCTAAATAAACGCCGGCGTTAAAGTAATATAAAATAAAAGAATATCCTTTTAGGAGAACAAAAACACATCGCAGGGAGTGACGGATAATAATTCCAGCACTCTGATGTGCTGCGTGTGATTGTGGACACACTGTGTGTGTGTGTGTGTGTGTGAGTGAGAGAGAGAGGGAGTGTGTGGGGCGGCATATAACCGAGAGCAGTGCTTTTATATTACAGGAAAATGAGATGACAGTGTCCTCGAGTCACGCGTCCAGATTCCATCTGCTTATTTCACGAGTTGAAGCCTGGTGGTGGGTGAGACATGCTCCGAGGCATTATTTCATTACAGACTAATTTGTGTGTGTGTGTGTGTGTGTATAAACAGTATGTGTGCGATGCTCCTTTCATCCTCTAGTGTTGCACATTAAAAGAAAATGGTGTGTGTGTGTGCGTGTTTTTTTACACAGTAGTGATTTTCTTGTCCTTGGTGGCCTGTTTGATGGCGGCCTGCTCGCAGATGATCTCTTTGAGGCGCTGTAGGCGTGTGTTCTGGACGCTCAGGTCTCCCACGCCGGTCTGGCTGCGGTGCAGGAGGCTCAGGGCGTTGATGTACTCCAGCTCGCTGTAACGCACGCCCTGATCCACCACCAGGTTCAACAACTCGTCTGCTGTGTTATACAACATCTCATAGTACTGCCTGCAGAGACACAGAGACAGAGAGTTTTTTTTTTTGTTGATATTAATACTTTTTTCTAAATACAGATAGAGGTTATTAGTGGTGCTTGTGAAGCGAAGCACTTTTATTATCTCACAGGCTTATTATTCTTCCGTTTCATTTTCTTCCGTACGAACGTTTGGCGCGTAACTAGTCCTGTACGATTTGTCGTAGACCCATAAAAGAGGTGTCAAATCGTGTGGCCTATTCGGGAATCGAGTGTTATGACTTTTCTAAGGGGTTAAAAAAAAAGGCCCATAGACTTTAAATCGAGACCGACTTTGATGGATTCTATCACAAAACAAGAATTTGGTAGAAATTTGAAGAGGCTTGCAAGCTGTGTCAGACCGTACCCCTTAGGATGGTACAAGTTGTACCCCTGGGGTGCAAGAGGTGCCCAAATTTGCCCTATTGGCATATAATGGTAACTTCCATAGGAACTTTAAAACTGAACCAAACTGAGGATCACATTGTCGTAGAGACACAGAGGAGGGCTCATTTAACTCAGGCAACCGATCAGTCTTTTGCACTTATCATGATGCTCATAAGCCACGTCCCTAGCAACCATATAGAGCACCCTAGCAACTCGAACCCATGGAGGATTATCTTCACAACAGTACATCGTAGAGACATCGTAGAGATTGGTCTATATCATTCATAGATGACAGAAGCCTTTGATTTCTTCATTAGCAGGTGCTGAGTCACTCCCTAGCAACAAAACAGAGTACCCTAGCAACCATTTCTCAAGACATTTATCTCTGCATCAAAACATGGAATAGACATGTCGGTTTTGTTTTTTTGACTCTAATGATGTTGCTAGCAACATGCTAATCATGCTAGCATTAGGTTATGTTGTGCTTCATGCTAGCATGCTGGTAAACATGCTAAACACTTTGGAGCCATGATAACAACATGCTAATAATGTTAGCGTCATTCTAGCAACATGCTAATCATGTTACCGTCATGCTAATAATGTTGCTAGCTACACGCCAGTATTGATAGCACAATGCTTGTGACATGCTAATCATGTTAGCATCATGCTAATCACGTTAACGTCATTTCTAATATTGTTAGCATCATGCTAGTAACATGCTAATCATCCTAACATCATGCTAATATAGTTAGCATCATGCTAGTAACATGCTAATTATGTTAGCATCATGCTAGCAACATGCTTTTAGGATCATTGTGAAGCTGTCAAGCCACACCCCCTAGGTCCAAGTTTTGTCATGGCAAGCACGCAAAATATACCTCTCTAGTTTATAATCTAATCTATTCTCTATAATTGCTTTGGCAACAATGTAATTTTTTTTTATATACAAAGTATTTTTACAGTCATGCCAATAAAGCCAAGAGAGCTAGAGAGAGAGAGAGAGAGAGAGAGAGAGAGAATAAGAAAGGGAGAAACAGAAATGATAAATGGAAGGGGGGGGGGAAAGCAAGACAGACAAAAAGGGAGAGATGAAAGGAAGAGAGGGGGAGGGAAAAGAGAATGAGAAAGAGAGAGAGAGGAAAGAGTGGGAAAGGGAAAAAGAGTGAGGTGGAAGAAAAAGACAGACATAAAAAGAAAGTTAGACAGGGAGAGGGAAAGAGAAGGAGAGAGAGAGAGTGGAGTGGGGGAGAAAAGCAAGACAGACAGATAAGGGGGAAAAATGAGAAAAGGCCACAGAGAGCGAGAGAGAGCGAGAAAGACAGACAGAGGGCAGAAAACAAAACAAAACAGAGGGACAGACAGAATGAAAGGCAGAGAGAGTCAGAGTATGACAGAATGACAGACAAGACCGTGAGAGACAGAGATGGGAAAAGAGGTAGAGAGAGGGGGGGGGAGAGAGAGAGAGAGAGAGAGAGAGAACTATTCTGTTCTTTATTATTTATTTTTTTAACCATCTACTCCTGATACTTTCTTGTGCCTTATTTCTAAGGTTTGGCAATATGAATGTAAATATTTGTCAAGCCAATAAAGCACCTTTGAATCTTGAGAGAGAGAGAGAGAGAGAGAGAGAGAGAGAGAGAGATTATTATGAGTTAATGTTTTTTTACTGAGCATGTGCTTTGAGCTGCAGTGGCGCTGTGCTTCAGTCAGGGGGCAGCAGTGCAGCAGAACACCTCTACTGAGAAATACAATAAACTCATTCCTCATTTTACCTCATTGCATCAGTGGGCAGGTAGTGGGCGCACACACACACACACACACACACACCTGAATATTATTAATCTTCCTTGGACTTTTTGGGGCCAAAGCAGCATAATCTAGTGCAGGTAATGATGCAACGTGTGACTTCAGCTAGCAGGGGAAAAGCAAATACATGCAGACCCTTGTGAAGTTGAGGTAAGCACTCGCCATTCACATACACACACACACACACACACACACACATCTGTAGTTGTATTTCTGCAGCAGTAGCACAATCACAGTGAGTGTGATAAGAGCAGGAAGAGCGAGGACGTCCCTGAGCTCATCAGAGCACCGAGTGAGTCTCGTCTCTCTCCTTCATCTCTCTTCCTCCTCCTCCACCGTCGCTGCTGCTCACAGAGGACCAGCACAGCCCCGAGAAAAAACACTGAGCCAGCAGGAATCTCTGCCTCTCTCTCTCACACACACACACACTCACTCTCTCTCTCTCAGGAATTCAGCAGTGTGACCGCACTCTCAACGAGCTGCCAAGTCGGTTTTTAACAGCGCCTCTCACCTCAGGCTCCGTAATCCAGACTTTCTTCCCCATGTAGCTGAGTTGACCTTTAAAGTCGGGGCAGGAGGCCAGCGCTGGAGCTCGCGTTAGCCAAAAAACCGCGTGTGGGGCACGTCACAACAACGCATTGTACAAAGCCAAACACAACGCTGCTTAGATGCGTCTAATAAAAAATAATTAAATGTACGAGTCTTCCAAAGACAAAAAATTAAATATCTACTGCACATCTGAACTTTCTAATAAAGGTTCTGTGTGGGTTTGGTCAAACGGCCAAGAACGGTTTAGGAGGAGTGTGTCGATGCCGGATGAGTGCAGACCTGAGGTGACAGATTGTGACCCGTGTGTGTCTTCACAGTCAGAAGACACGAAAAAACAAGCCGTCATCAGATGGTCTTTGTCTCTCTTTTTTTTCTCCTTCCTGTTTTCTTTTCTCCTTCTTGCTCCCCCTGCTTCCTTTTATTAATTTTATTTATATATTCATTAATTGAATTTTATCTATTTATCTTTGCTCCTTAATTTCTCTTTTCTAAAGACAACCCTCCACCCCCCCATGGGTCACATGAGTTCTGTCTTTTCGTTATTTGTTGTTTTGTTTGTCTGCAATGTCCTGTCTCTTGTCGTGAAAAAAAACCCATAATTAATTAATTAGATAAATAAATAAAAGATGGTCTCTGTGATATAACTCTGAGATAGAACTGTCGGTGTAACAGTACTCTTTGACGTATCGCTATGAGCGATCATGCTAGCGTATCGTCTCGGGTTTACTGAGGCGAAAGTAAACAGCATTATTCTGGACATGCCGTAAACAGGTGGGTATTTAACTAGAAGACGCGTTCAGGAGGACGAAATCCAGCAGAAGATCAGGTGTGTGTGTGTGTGTGTGTGTATTTCCTTATTGTTTAGAGCCTGCATTCATGGCTCTAAACACAGAACCCTCTAAGAATAGAAAACTAGCATAAACTCATCGTCTATCAGACCACACGACCTTACATCATAATCATCATCTTTATTTTAGTTCAGGACGAGCACATGAGATCTCGCAGCCTCGGGAGAGAGAGTGAGTGAGAGAGTGAGAGAGAGAGAGAGAGCATGAGAAAGAAAGTGAGAGCAAGAGAGAATGATAGAGACAGAGAAAGCGAGCGAGAGAAAGAGCAAGAGAGCAGTAAAGAGAAAGACAGATAGAGCAAGAGATAGGAAGAGAAAGACAGAGACAGACAGAGCGAGAGAGAAAGACAGACAGATAGAGCAAGAGAGAGAGTGAGACAAAGAGAGAAAGAGAGTGTGTGAGAGAGAGCGAGAGACAGATAGAGCGATCGAGAGAAAGAGTGAGAAGCAGATAGAGACAGAGAGAAATAGAGAGAGCGTGAGAGCGTAGGAGAGACAGAAAGAGCGAGAGAGAGAAAGAGTGAGAAACAGAGAGACAGGGAGAGAATTAGAGAGAGAGTGAGAGAGAGAGAGACAGAGACAAATTGAGAAAGAGAAAGATACAAGGAGAGAAAGAGAAAGATACAAGGAGAGAAAGAGAAAGACAGATGTAATATTGATATCTGAAGGTTAAAACTTTGTGTGTGTGTGTGTGTGTGTGTGTTCTTCATGCACTACGGTGTTGGTTCTTCACCAGCGTTAATGCGCTTCATTTCCCAGCTACTTTAAAATCATTTAGCGGAGCAGCAATGAGTTGTTAAGCAGATTCGATCTCGGAGGCTTTTTAACCCCCTGCACTTCCCCATCTACCCTGCTTCCCATTAGGAGCAGATAATAATGATCAGGAACAACCGGTGCTGCGCACACACACACACACACACACACACACACACTGGAGCGAACGAACAGACTGTTTGTCCTCCAGCGGGCTGACACGGGCGCGCGTGCTCTCTGTGTTCCATTAAGTTTTAATTAGGCGTGTCTCTCTCTCTCTCTCTCTCTCTCTGTATACAGGAACGGAGCGGCAGGCGGATTTATGATGCGGGACGCGGCGGAGATGCGCGCCGTCGTGATGGGAACGGCGGAAAGGGCCGGAATCAGCACAATTTGTTTCCTCTGATTCCCAGCATGCGCTATATTAAAGCCATTAAGCGGTTTGTGGCTCCGTCAGCGCGTTCTCGACAACACATTAGTTAAGCGGCCGGGAGGAGGCATGACGTGAGGGGGGGGCCAAAGCGAGGCAGAGACAGACGACCTGAGTGATCATCTCCATCAGGCACGACGTGCACGCTTGTCACCACGGTAACATGTGTTTCCCTTCACGCTGGCTTCCTGCCTTCCTGTTTGCGGGGAAGCAGAGATTCGTTTGTGACAGAGTGACGCTGCTTCAAGGATTGAAATGAATCCAAATGGCTCGTATACTCTATATGTTTAAAGATGAATATGAACGTGCTAGTGTGTCCTGAGGGAAAGACAAAAGAAATGAGAGAGAGAGTGGAAGTCAGAGTCGGCATCACTGCACTGCAGACGAGGAGAAAAATGCACGAGCATAAGGACCTCGTCTCAAACACACACACACACACCACAGTGCTGTCAGGCACAGCTGCTGTTCCGTTCCGACGCGCTGGAGTGTAAACGCACTGGGCCATCATCCTGACAAGGCACATAAATACCGTTGTGTATCCCTTTTCCGGAAACTTCCTCGCTGGTCGCAGAAATGCTGTCGCAGCCCGGAAAAAAAAACTGAACCAGAACCAGAACTACCATTCAAAAACTACCACCTACCCATAAAGCAGGGACGCACAAACCAACGCAACCCAAAACACACACACAAAAAAAAAACATTCACCAAACGTATCTGATCAGATCTTAACTCTCCTTCGACAATGACTGAACGCTGACGTCTAGACGTCTGGGTCTCGGTCTTGTTGGACGTTCCCGGTATGCGATGGTGGTGAGCGCCTAATCGGAAGCGCTCCAAATAAGGACAACCGGTGAACCAGGGACAGCGTCATGGGGCGCTAAAGGTTCCCTGGTGGCGCACGGTGAGGTGAGGTGAGATCCCGGAGAAGAAAACAAACTGAATTCTGGCTCTGATAGAAAGGAGTCTCACACACACACACACACACACACACGCACACGCACACACACACACACACGCACCAGGTTATGGAGATGTGTAGCTGCACACTGGTCACAGTACTCATGGGAAGGAAGAAAGATGAGCAGGCGGAGGGAGTGTGATGCTCTGGGGGACGTTCTGTTGACACGTTACTTAGAAACGAATAACGGAAACGTTGTTCCCTGATGGCGAGGTGTTCTCTTTCTCTCTCTCTCTCTCTCAGCACGATAATACACACATAGTTTCAGGAACCGTTTCAGGAACTTCAAGGTGAAACCCCATCAAGTGTGTTTCGTACAGTATGTGGTCCCGGGCCGTGGATGATTTGGTACCGAGCCGCATGGAAAGAATGACATACGTATTTGAGTTTATTTCCGTTCGAGTCTGCATGTTGAGTGTTTTATTTTGAAAAAATGTTCAGATGGTCCCGCGTTCGCTGGCGTCTGCGCATCATGTGATTGACTCGCTCCGAGCCCGCTCTGTATAATACACGCAGTGTTGAAAGTGTGTTCGGAGCTACTCCGACTCTGCTGACGTTCTGGATTAAAAATCGAGACGGGCTATCCTGAAAATCCTGCTTCCATTTCCAACCCAGAACGTCTGCAGTGACGGCAGCGAAAATGAAATTACAGACCAGACTGGACACGAGGAATACACACTTTTGGTGTCACCGTCCTCCATCACTCCTACTGCACAGTAGATGGGAACGTCTTGACACAGGGGAAACGAGCTCAGAGCTCACACTGATCCTGTGTCATGGTAGATGTTGTATGAAATATGCACTTATGCACTTATATGGGCGGTCCGTGGAAAACTGTCTTACATGAAACGACTGACAGGACCTGCTAGAGACAGGCCTTGATGGATCGGAGCTGGTTTACGGGGACACGGGGTGAGCTACAGTACGCAATATTAGGCAGATGGTAATCAGTGTATTTAACTATAACTGTTACAGAAAAAAAAACACAGAGAAAAAAAAAATTAGATGGATTAAATAGATTTTAGAAAAACAGAAAGTTAATTAAACTTAATTACATAAATTTCAGCATTTATTTGTCACACATACTGTACACTACTGCACATTGAAATTCCTTATTCTTCTCATAGAGGCTGGGGTCAGAGCGCGGGGTCGGACATTATACGGCGTCCCAGGAGCAGACAGGGTTGAGGGCCTTGGCTCAAGGTTCCTACGGTGGCGGCCTGGTGAAGCAGGGGCTACGAACCGACGACCTCCTGATCAGTGACTCAGAGCCTTAAAACACTGAGCCACAGAGAAGTTTAAAATCTGCACTGAAAATACACGGCAAATTTAGGACAAAAAATACAAATCATAAAGTCTTTTCAACTTCCGGTTTGTACTTATGTCACAGCGGCTATAACCAGTCACGTCCTTTCTGCGCCAGCCTTTCCTTTCCCATTTTCATGCATTTGTTATGGACTGATATGAATTCACACATCGCGTGTACTTGTAGTAGTCACAGGGTAAGTGATCATAGGGTAAACTCAAAATACGATGTTTTATAACTCCTCGACTGAATTCAACTTCTGTAGTTTTATTTGTGGCTTCCGTATTTCTTTCAGTCTACCGTAGACGACAAGGAGGTTTAAAGCTCCAGGATGGTACATGGCATCACAGGTAAGTGATGTATACAGTAGAGGGGCCCAAAAAAAATGTATACACACATCAACAGTTATCGGACATGCCCCTTTTCTTTAAAACTCGATTTGAATTATGGCAGCAGTTTGCCGTTTTATGTTTCCTCTAAAGACGTCAGTAGTCGCACCATCGTTGATCCCATTATGTGACGTGTACGGTACACTTGTACAACTACATTTATCAGGCTGAAGTTTCTATACATTTGTTTTGCTACGGTACACTGTAAGACTTTTGTCAGTCGTTGTGTCTTGTCTCTCCTCAGGGACTGAACAAATGTTTGCAGGTAATCAACATGACTGAAGGTGCCTTTTCGTACAACATCTTCGGCCTTTTCCGCAGAGCCTTAGCGCTTGATTTTCTTACTATGCTGCACTGAGCGATGCATGAGTGCATCCGATCGACGCCGTTTTGAAACCGTAGAAAACAAATCTTCGAAATGGGAACTGGATTAAAAAAAATAAAATAATAAAATTTAATAAAAAGATGTTTGTTACGCTACTCAGGAACTAGTTTCGTAGACCGTATAAGAGAACAGTGTCCATGAGGGAATCTGTGGAAGAATTTATTTCACGGTTTACTGAGCCTGTGGCAGAAAAAACAAACAAACAAACAAACAAACAAACAAAAACGTTCGAGGAACTGTGAACTAAATAAAATTCTCTCATTTGCTTTCCCCCCCCCCCCTATCTATTTTGTCCTGCGGGTGCACTTACTTATACACCCAACTGTACTTAGAATAAGCATGCACTCGTTGCTCTAACCAGCGCAATAGAACTTGATTGACTGGTCATTTTTTTATGGTTTCTATAGTAACAGGATAATAATAATAATCTGATTAATAGAATATTACAGAACTTGATTCTGGTCATGTTTCCATCGTTTCTATAGTAACAGGATAATAATAATAATAATAATCTGATTAAAGCGGTGTTACTGTCTGATCCGTGTGTTGCAAGAGGAATAAAGCACGTTCCGGGGCGAGACGCATCTCCACACTGATTAGTTTCCTGTGACATCACTTTCCCCGAGTGATTTATTCTTTACAAACTGCGGCCTCATTTATTTTTTTATTTTTTTCCCCCGCCGTAGTTGCTGATATGAGCTCATCGCACGTGTCCCGAGTTAACCCGGTGCTATGACGGTGTTCTCTCGCTCCGCAGATCCCCCGGGGACCAGGTGTGTAGGAGAGCATTCTCCGGAAAAAAGCCCGTAAAGCAACCTGATAAAGCCTGCGTTCAGCAGGCAGCAAACACAAAAGAGCATCTCTCTCTCTGTCTCTCTCCTCACACTGCAGGGGAATGAAGGAGGAACAAAAAGAAAGAAAAAAAAAAAAAGAAAAAAAAGGAAAGTGCTGCTGCTAACAGAATGGTAATGTAGTGTGGCGAGAGCGGAGAGCTGATAATGCGGCATGGAGGCTTCAGACCGAGCGTCCCGCCTGAGCAAGGAGTCTCCTCTTCCTCATCGATCCACACGTGAGGAAACCGGAGGACAAATGTGTCCTCTCTCACTGTTTCACATCGCTACGGCATTCCAGACCACACACTCAAGAGTCAAGAGTGAATCCCTGGTGTAACTATATATGTGTGTGTGTGTTTATAAATACACAGTAGAGATTCTGAGAACTGGGCAAAATAAGGCGACAGTTCTATCGATTCTCCCTCTCTCGTTTTATTTGCTATTTTTTCCCTGTTTATCTTTGATCCCACCATCCGAGCTCTCGTCCACCTGCGGGTTTGGAAATTAGATGCAGCAAAAAAAAAAAAAAAAACGATAGAAAGAACAAACAAAAACATAGTTGAGCATACACACACACACACACACACACACACACACACACACACACACACACACACACACACACACACGTCCCCTCAAGGACAAAACGATCTGTAAGTCCCATCGTTCTGGGGGCCTGATACCCAACATATAACACACACACACACCCCGACACACTCATGCATCCTGACAGCGCGCGCGCGCGCACACACACACATTCCTATCCTTGTGGGGACCTGGTGCCCACCAAGATATAACAAGTGAGCCTACACGCGCACACACACAGACACACACATGGCCTCTCAGGTGAGATCAACAGGACTGTATTAGGCTCAGAGCAGATGGCCTGTGTGTGTGTGCTGTACTCTGGAATGATTGCCCGCCCCTTCTCATTTCCCCTCGGCTAGTGTTCGCGTCATGTTTTCTCTCAGTACTCGGGTACACTTGCGTATTTACACACTCCCAAACAGCAGGTGGCAGCACACACTTACTTGCTTTGTTTTTTTTGTTTTTTTTTTACCATTAAACACAAGAGGAGAAGAAAACGAGGATGGTGACATTCACGCGATGCCTAATGTTACTGATATTTCGTAAACAACATGGAGAATAACGCTCCCATCTCAGAGGATGGCACTGATGATGTCGCGTCTAAACATTGATCTACTCCTGTGTTCCTCCTGCGCGGCTCCCGAGCGCGGAAACGATTGTGTTCACACTGTTGGAAACGAAGCAGACTTTGGGGTGAAGTGTTCTCAGAAACATGAAGTGTGAAAACGCCCTCACTCTCTCCGCACCCAGGTCGGTTTAAGATTTCAACCCAGATCGGATCTTCACCACCAGATTAGTCAGATAAGTCGACAATCAGAACTGCACGCGCTCGGCTGTTTGAGCACAATTACACGCTCACATCTTCTCGCCGCCTCCCTGAATGAATCATCTGCAGTCTCCTACTGTACACACAACAGGGGTGGGTTTTATTTATTTATTTTTGTGTCTGTGTCTTTTATATTTCCCCCCACACCAGCAGGTGTCACTGTTTCCAAAGCATTCAGGCTGTGTGTGTGTGTGTGTGTTTCAGAGCTGCTGGGCGTCACCGCTCCGCTGCAACACGCTCCTCTTTCTGTGTGCGAGCTCCAATCGATGCTTATTACTGTGTCCTTGGCCCAGCTGCCCAAAGCAGGCGTTCAGATGGGAGTCAGGCCAACAATTCCCTTCTTCCTGAGGGGTGTCTCTGTTTCTCTCTGCCTCCCGCCATCCACGGTTCTGCCATTTACAACCGTCCTAGCGCACACACACACACATACACACACGTGCTCTCACATTCACACATTACCAGTGAGAAACGGCTGGGAAATGTGGACAGGAAGAAGACAGAAAACAAACAGATACGTCTGATGCGATGCTTGGTCTTTGATACAAACCTGTGAAAGGCTGATCTCTCTCGGTGTCTAATTGTTGACTAAATCCTCGTTTAATCCTCGTTAGTGCTCTGAGAAAAGAATCTGATCTCAGGTGATGCGATGTAACGTAAAAGCCTAGTGCACTGAGGGTATCGCTCTAATGAACAAATCACAGTCATCGAGAGGTATCTCAGGATTAACCACGGCTATCGAAGTGAAGCAGACGGCAAACTGCGCTCAGTGAAAACGCCAAGGAGAACATGCTGCTGTGACGCCTTGAGAGACGCCTGATGAAACATCTGAATTGCAAAATTAAGCACAAGTGCGGCAACAGAAAAGGAGTCCGAGGGGGGAAAAAAACTCCTCAGAGTGCGTTACGCCGCCCTCTAATGTTCAGAAATGAGGCCTTAGGTGCGTTTAGTAGATGTGATAGCCTTCACCCCTCCTGATTTGGGATTTGGGAACTGTCTGGGAGGTAGGAATTTGCCGTGACTGAATTACGGGAAAAAAAAAAATTAAGATCGAAAAATGACGGAATACGACTTACTGGTGTAACAGGAGTTAAGCGAACCCTGCGTGTCACAGCAACTTACTAGCTAACATACTGTATGTTAAACCGGCTTGCAGAGAGAGCGTATAGAGAATGTCACACCGTGTCTTAAATGACTGACATCATCAAACTAATTTTAATAATACACAAAGATAATGTGAGTGAATACAAAATACAGTTTTTAAATGACGATGAAAACAATTCTGCAAAGAAGAGCGGGCCAAAATTTCTCCAAAGACTCGCTGTCGGTTATCACGAAAGCTTGATCGCAGTCGTTGCCCCCAAGGGTGATGTAACCAGTTATTAGATTTAGGGGGCAATTACTTTTTTTTTCACATAAGGTCAGGCAGGTTTGGACAGCTTTTATCTTTCAATAAATTAGATCATCATTTAAAAACTGCATTTGGTATTGACTCGGGAGATCTTTGTGGAATATTAAAATGTGTTTGATGATCTCAATCATGTAAATGTGACACACACACACACACACACACACACAAAATGGGATGTTACAAGCTCAGTCATCTTTAACAGCGAGTCATCACAGCAGTAATACTCAGGCCAAAGAGAAGAGACGATATCTGGGCCCATTTTCTTCATATTAAACTGGCGGAAAAATAAAACAAAAATACTGATGTGTCATAATATCGAAGAGGAAACAGTGGGGGAACACAATCGCTGGGAAAAATACCATGAAACTGAAGAGAAGGATCACGGCAAACAGTACCTTAAAATCTCAAGGTCATTTAACTGCCTCTTTGTGGAAATTATGTTTTGTTACAGTATATGTGAGGTATTTTATTTTATTTCATCGGTCATTACAACAGTTCAAGTGTGTAAATTCATATTAAAAAAAAAAAAAAGTTTCAAAACACTGTATTGTGCTGTAATACTGTGCCTATTGTTTTGTAGTTAGTATTAGACATGCAGCAGTCGTTGTGATGTTAAAAATAAATATCACTAGCTGTAAACATTAGATTGGATACATTTTAAATGTTAAGATAATTATTTTGTGAAAAAAAAAAAAATGGTTTGGCTAGACCAGAACTGCAGTGTTTATTAATAATCATCTTATTGCTAAAATGTTACGTTTTCATTGACTAAAATTAGACTAAACAAACAAACAAACAAGGATAAGATTGACTAAATATGATAAAACATATTTATTATATAAAAAAAAAAAAGACATTTATCCTAGGACTAGGACTAAGACTAGAATAGAAAATACCAGACAAAACAAGGCAAAGGAACAAACGCTAGAAAAACTGAGCGATCAGTCTTAGCGCGTGTGTTACCTAGCGAAGTCCAGATCGGCCTCGCGTGACATGGTGATGTTGGTGAGGTTCTGCTGGAGCACGAAGATGTTCCTGCACATCTTCTTGATTCCAGACTCGCTGATGCGCTTGAAGTACTGAGCGCCGTTGATCAGGATGCAGGAGATCAGGTGGCCCAGACCTGTACACAGAGGGAAGATCGTGACACACCCGCTCACGTCTGTGATGACTGGTCGATCGTCTGTTAATACGCCGGATTAAGCGCGGGAGCAAACGCCTTTCTAAAAGAATGGAATTTTTAAAAGCATGAAAGTGAAAGGAAAGATCCTTCACGCATCAAGACACACACACGCACACCAGTTTCTACCAAAATTGGTGCAGGAAAGCCATCCTTAACAAATATATATGTGCGTGTTGTTAACGATGAACTTATCTGACGTGAAATCGAACACGCTTCGGCGGATTTATTTCCCATCAAAGAACTGGAACCGTTTCTCCGCTCGCCGTGACAGAGAGCCAGGGCGCTGCGTCAGGGAGAAGTTCTAGCTAGGAAATTGCAGTCGAGATGAGAGAACCTTGCCAGAAGGTTACTCACGTGAGATAGAAGAGGGGGGGGGGGCCTTCTAAATAGTGCGAGAGAAAAACTGTCGGTCGTTCCAGATGTAATGCAATGTGTTGTTTTTATTGGGAGAAGACGAGAAATAACGTCTCCTGGCGCTCACATGCCGAGTTCCTGCACACAATACACTAATTGAGAGCATTCAGGAGCGTGGGTTGAACACCTGTTCCATCATGACGGGCTATTTTGTGTTAAATATACTTTCCGTCTTTCAACACGGGACAAAAAAAAAAAGCTTGAGAGTGCCTGAATGCGTGCGCTATAAATCCCATCGGGTCTAAAACTCGATTCTTAGGTGCCAAGTGTCATTTAGTTTTTACGGCACGCTTTTTTATTTTTTTTTTATAGACGCTCTTCAACCTGTCATATACAATCTGCCCTGAATAACCTGCAATTTATTACCAACATTACGAGCTTATTAGCCTATAAATGCTCACTATAAACAGCTTCCGTTAAACAGACATAAAAATACGCACACACATACACAAACAATCACGTACTCACCTTCGAAGATGTACTGGAACTTGTGCTGCTGCAGCGCGGCTCCCATCACCTCCTCGATGGCGCTGATGTCTTTGTTCAGCTTCACCACCAGGGGGTCGTAGTCCATGCTGGCGGCGTTGGCCACGATGGCGTAGTTGCCCTGCTTGGCCAGGGGGATGAGATAGTGGAAGCAGTGCACCCTTCGAAAAGAGACAGAGATTAGAGGAACAAAAACATTTAAGTGCAGCATGATAATAAACACACTGTTGACACAATAAGAGTTCGTGTCACGAAATTGACACAATTTAAAATTTTACTGTTGACTTTGTTTTTAGCAATGCAACTTCAACAAATGTTTATAGTTCAGCACTATCCTTCTAGATGCTGAAGGATTATTAACCCAGTTCAAGTTCTAACCTCCTTAGTTGTTGTTTTTGCTCGATGCAGCCCAGTATTCTGTTCTGCAGTATATTACAATAAGTCCAGTAGATCATTTACACACTAACGTATTGCAAATATTGTTACATGATCTCGAACCATCAAGATGCTGCGTTTAAAGACTCAACACCCAATCAGACCTTACAGCTAGAATGCAATAGAGTAGGAACTCTTTAACAAAACTTTCACGCTGCCGGATTACTGAATACGTCGGACAGAAAAAATTAGCAACATTAATTTGGTCCCTTCATCTAACGATTCATTTCCTGCGCGCTTATTCATTTTGCGTCTGATTAAACCGCAGGAAAAACAAGCTATAATCTAAAAGAGTGCGCTTTTCCCCCACTCGACTGACCCAAATGAAGATACGCCCTCCGGCTACACCTTCATCAGCCTCGCATATAAAAAAAAAAAAAAAACAGAATCTCCACCACCATTAAAAAGCTATAAGTGCTGCCACCCTGCCACCGAACCATGAAGCCTCCATCTTCTCCTCCCTTGGCTTAATTTACTCCCGAGCACTGTCGAGGGAAATCTGCTTGATAGGGAAAGTCAATAACGTGTGACACGAGAGCAGGGAGTTATTGTTTCCGAACCATCAAATAAAAGCGCGTAAGCTAATCGTTATCTGGGCTGAAGGGTGTGTGTGTGTGTAGTAGTAACGCTGGGTGTTGATGTGAGCAGAAAATACGACGGGTTAGCATTATTCAAGACGGTTTTATCTGTGAAGCTGTAAAGTTGTTTTCACACTTCTGTCTTTACAGAAATCCGGATAAACAGCTTGGACGACGTTATTTCTTATTAATGAACCTTTTATGCTTCGGGTTAAGCGATATCATCTGTTACAGACAACGCGAGAGATAGAGGGTGTTGGAACGGTCCTTCAGTCTTTTAATCGGTTCGAACTTGATCAGCTTCCGATATATCGGTCACTAGTCGTCTGGGTGGTTGCTCACTAGCCACGTTAAACTCTAAAACCATGAGATTAATGTGTGCTCCAACATCTCTGACATTTCCACAACAGCTGCTTCAATTAATATGACGAAGAAGAACGCCGCTTGCAAAATAACGAGTCACAAAAGAAGCTCGTGCTAATTTGCTATGGTTTTCCAGGAGCAAAAAAAAAAAAAAACCTTGACCTTTATCCCTTATGTTTGAGATCTTAGAAATGATATTCTTTTTAAATGCCATTGTACATGTGTTTGAGGGTGGATGTTTCTTTTAACCGGCGCGTACATGGACACGAACCGTCTCAGACGTTCTCTAAGGTTACTATGAAACTTCTTTACTTAACTCTCTTCTTAACTTTTTTCCTCAGATTTTTTTTTTTTCAATCACATCGTCAAGAACCTAAATTCAATTTACATCAGCCTGACACCTGGATCCAAGACGGTTTGGTTGACATGATGTGGCGTGGCGTGATTGGCTGAGCATTGGGGGTTGAACTCACCTGACCTCCAGGTGCAGAACAAGCAGGCAGCGGTCAGCGATGTCCTGGAAAGACCTGGTGAGGTCCGAGAGGGTCTGCAGGATGTGCTCTCGATTGCGTGCACTCTCGCCGCTCGCCTGCGTGTCCGAGCCGGGGGACGGACCTACACACATACACACACGCAATTGAACTTGGAACACATTAAACAGAAATGGTCATAGTTTATAACCACATAATACACACACACGAACATACACTCTCAGACAGACTGTTGACTTCACATACTGCATACATTTCAGAAATTAAAAAAAAAAAAAAAAACACACAGCCTTGGTGTGACAGGGATGGATAATGGGGCATTTTGTGTACGTGTGTGTGTGTGTGTGTGTGTGTGTGTGTGTGTGTGTGTGTGTGTGTGTAAATCGATGGCCATAAATTACACCAGAGCAGATCAGAAGTAGAGAGACTTTGGCACCACGGCTTACCTAAGAGCCATTTTAGTCAATGAGTCACAGGGACGCACAAGGATGCAGAGTGACTACTAATAGATATGTGTGTGTGTGTGTGTGTGTGTGTGTGTGTCTGTGTTAGATCAATGAGACAGGAGATGGACAATGACTAGCTGAAAATATTCTCAGCGTCTGTCCGATCTTTTGAAGGTCTCACACACACACTTACTGTATCACCCATATCACATTTTGATCACACACGTTTATCCGCACAGATGAAACGCAACTACTGGAGCTATTGTGTGTTCGTTATCACGAGACATCAAAAGTTAAAAAAAAAAAAAAAAAAGAGAGAGAGAGGCCATGAAATCTACCTTAGGGTTTTAAACTCAGCGGGTGCCCCCATGGATCAGTGATGTGAGGTGCAGGGTTTTGACATTTCTCTCTAAAGCATGGTGTTAGTGTGTGAAATTTTAGAGAAGGCGCGCGCTTATTCGCGTTGTTCTTTAAAGCAAAATAAAATATTTTCCCTGCGGCAAAATGTAAAAGTAAAACGTAGTAAAAAACAGTAAAAGTGTGTTTTCTGAGCCACAGATTGAGGATCATGGCAGGACACAAGTGACTGAGGTAGTCTGGAGACCTGCCTTCCAGTCTTGGCTTTTCTAGCTGGATCTAGCTATGCCACTATACGTTTGGGGCTGGAGCTTTGTGTAAACTTGTGTTTTGTCAGCTATTTTCAATTTTAGTCTTAGTCTTAGTTCTGGGATTAATGTCCCTGTTAGTTTTTATCATATTTAGTCAATTTTATCCTATTTTTGTTTTGGTCAAGTTTTATTCGACTAAAAGTCTGGGTATTTTAGTCTAGTTTTAGTCAGGAGAACCTTTGAGTACTTTAAGTACTTTAGTCTAGTTTTAGTCAGGAGAACCTTTGAGTACTTTAAGTACTTTAGTCTAGTTTTAGTCAGGAGAACCTTTGCGTACTTTAAGTACTTTAGTCTAGTTTTAGTCAGGAGCACCTTTGAGTACTTTAAGTACTTTAGTCTAGTTTTAGTCAGGAGAATCTTTGAGTACTTTAAGTACTTTAGTCTAGTTTTAGTCAGGAGAACCTTTGAGTACTTTAAGTACTTTAGTCTAGTTTTAGTCAGGAGAATCTTTGAGTACTTTAAGTACTTTAGTCTAGTTTTAGTCAGGAGAACCTTTGCGTACTTTAAGTACTTTAGTCTAGTTTTAGTCAGGAGAACCTTTGAGTACTTTAAGTACTTTAGTCTAGTTTTAGTCAGGAGAATCTTTGAGTACTTTAAGTACTTTAGTCTAATTTTAGTCAGGAGAATCTTTGAGTACTTTAAGTACTTTAGTCTAGTTTTAGTCAAAGGAACCTTTAAGTACTTTAGTCTAGTTTTAGTCAGGAGAACCTTTAAGTACTTTAAGTACTTTAGTCTAGTTTTAGTCAGGAGAACCTTTGAGTACTTTATGTACTTTAGTCTAGTTTTAGTCAGAGGAACCTTTAAGTACTTCAGTCTAGTTTTAGTCAGGAGAACCTTTAAGTACTTCAGTCTAGTTTTAGTCATGTTATGATTTTAATAAAATCATAACATTTTAGCAATAACTATTATTAATTAACGCTAAAAACAACTTTTTTTAGTTTGTCACAACAATGTTATCTTAACATTTAAAATCTTTTAAACATTTTAAATCTTTTCATCTGATGTTTTCAGCTAATGATATTTATTTTTAACCAGCACAACAACTGCTGCATGTTTTATATGCAGTATTTTTCAATTAAAAAACAATAGGAGCAGTATGGGTAATACTGTGTTTTGAAACTTTTTTAAAATATGAATTCACAAACAGACTGTTGTAAGGATACTGTAGCTCCTATGAGTCACAATCATTTGCTAGACTATTAGCTTAACGTGTTTGGAAACGACTTGGCTATAAAATAAAATACATCACATGTAACAAAACATAATTACCACAAAGAGGCTGTAAAACTACCTTGAGATTTTAATGCAGTTAAACAACTGATTGTTTAACTGCACAGTACAATGCTTCTTGCACTCATTGTGTTTCCTAAAACTATTCACTATTACACCACCCAGAGTACATGACACAAAGTACCAAAATCAACTTCTACTGAATATTTTAACATTAAAAACACGACCCAGCTGTCAAAGCAGAAGTCCATCGTCATTAAAGGATCATTAGTGCTCAACATCGTACGCGTACTCTGCGATGAATCTTGCACATCATGCTCTCCAAGATAAGATTTTCCTTCGTTGGTGGTAAACTTGTATCGGTTTTCCTAAAACCAGAGTACAGTTTTACTTCGAAAAGATTTCGAGTGCTGTTGAGTCCGGCCCGTTTCGTTTTCTGTTATTAGTTTCAAAGCTATCTTACATATGGAGAAAAATATCCGGTTTCGTGCGAGGAAACGTGCCTAAGGGTCTAAACTTTAGCCCCAACCTGTCTAATCAGTGTATCTATCTGACTGTAATCTGATAGTCATGCTAAAAAAAAAGAAAAAGAAAACTAATGCATTCATCCAAATGGCACAGGATTTAATAAAAACAATAATAATAAAACAACAGTTTTCTGTAATTGTCTAAACAGATCCTTTCTTCTACCCCAGTGTGTTTTTGTTAAATGAAAGTTTTGAAGCTCTATAATTAACTTGTTTAAACTTGACACAAGTGCTCAGCTGATGCACTAGTTTTATCTAAGCACTAAAAAAAGGTTGTTTTTTTCCCCTTATTATTTATCAGAATAAAAGTCTTGCTGGTGTTTATTAAATTCATAAAAAACTCTTAACAGTAACGGTGTATAAATGCCTCGCTTGTTAATTTATCAAACACACAGCGAGTATAAAAGAAAATACTGTGGGTGCTCGAAATGGAAATAACTGCAGAAAAGTGTGTGTGTGTGTGTGTGTGTGGTGTTCCTCTAACATTACTGACATTAATTTTACCATGATTGCAGCCGTTTTTTATTTTTATTATTTTTCTTCCCCACACAGGAAATGCCTTCACTACAACTCCACCAATTTTTTTCCTCATGGCACAGAACTTCGACTTTGTGTGTTTGCTCCTTGGCTAAGTTAATTAAAGAGCTCGTCTTTAAGCAAACTGAAGACAGATAAGGCTCTGTTTGACGTGCGGGATTAAAAAACACCCGTGATGAAAAGCAAATATCATATGGGTGACTGTGTGATGGAATATATCGCTCATCCTTGCTCATTCGGGAGCAAACCTCTGAGTCCTGCGCAGACAGACGGCTTTATCGGGGTCTGTTAATGACCCCGGCAGTAGCTTCCTTTTGGGTTTTTTTCACGGACGATCGCTCTGTAACTTCCTTGATTTTTTTGGTCTTTCATTGACTGACGCTTTTAATTAACTGTATTGTATCTACGGACAAGACACCGCCATTCCTGTGAGCACTAATGCTGAATATGTACAATATATAACTCTTAATAATGAAATATTGAACATAAATATATACATTTTACATACAGTAAATATATAATAGACGTGATAAAAACTTCCATATTTTCACTCGCATCTTGATATCACTGGCTTCAACGGCCTCCCGAGTTACATAACACCGTTCTATAGTTTTTCATTATATAAAGACACAGATGGTGGTGGCGTCGGCACACTATTTATACATCCTAATCACGTGCATTAGTTTGCACACGGGATGCACACACCTCCCTACTTGAATTGAGGGATAAATGAAATAAATTCATAATGAAAACAGAGAGAGAGGGAGGGAGAAAAAGCTCGATAATCTCCGTAATCTCTGGGTAAAGTTTGTTTTTCTTGTGATCCTCCACCTGTTCTCCAAGCTCTACTTATTTCTCTCAGGACACTGTAGAGTTAACACACACACACACACACACACACACACACACACACACACACACACACACACACGCAGAAAAAGCAGGCAAATAACTGAACTTTCTGCATAGTTTGAAACACTTGAAACACTGAACACTATGCGGTGTGTAATCTGTAATGGGAAAATCATTCACAACTAAGTCGTGCAGCACGTGATGAAGCACATCTTTCAACCGCCTTGCCAGCGATTATAATATTAACACAGAATGACACTGCGTCATGCATTTTACGCCGTTAAACTTGCTGTACATTTCATCAAAGAAAATAAGCTTGCTCTTGTTATCAGTTACATTACAACATTATAACAAACGCTCACTTCTTCACTGGCCACTTTTTCTCATTCTTAAAGATAAAAAAAAAAAAGAGGTGGAAGGTACACCAAGTACATTTACTTCATTTAATGTATATAATATAAATAATTATATATAAAATATTATGTAAGATTTCACATATCTGTTTACTTGAGTAGTCTTAGTAGAAAATACTTTTTATTTACACTTCATTTAAAAGTACAGCAAATACAGTGGAACCTTGGATTACGAGCATAATTCGTAAGAGTCATATTCCAAAACACTCGCAAACCAAATCAGATTTTTCCATAAGAAATAATGAAAACTCAAATTATTCGTTCCACAGCCCAAAAAAATAAATACATAAAAATAATTAATACAATATATGAAGTAAAAATAAAACAAATTAACCTGCACTTTACCTTTAAAAAAAAGTAAAAATATATCCTGACAGATAAGTGTTTCTGTTTATACGTGCAGACGGTGTGTGTGTGTGTGTGTGTGTGTGTGTGTGTGTGTGTAATGTGCGTGCACACACACATTAACGGAAAGACATTATCGGAAAAATTAGCAAGAAGCGTGATACATGATACGTAAACCAAGAGTTGCTTGTTTTTCAAGTCAAAATTTATTAAAAATCTTTGCTCGTCTTGCGGAACACTCGCAATCCGCGGTTCCACTGTACCTGCTTTTACTTAACTACATTTCTGCATGCCGTTGCGTTAACTACTTTAACAATGGTGTGTAGCATTTGAAGTACTGTATGTATCATTTGAGGTGTGTAGCATCATGTGTAGCATCCTTTGAAACATGGCTACTAATGCACCAAGTGTTTGAAATCAGAAATTCTTCTGCCTATTCATACCCAAGTAATGTTTGCCCTGGGGAATCTCACGTTTACTCAAGAACAGGATTTGTGTACTTTATACACCTTTGGTTAAAAAAAAAAAAAGAAAAACCTCAAAGCATGTAAAGCACATTCCTAAAAACAACTAAAAACTACTTCAAGTTCCCGTGTGCTGACACTGGAGACTCCTTCCCAAAACCTTAAAAGAGACTAATTACGCAAAATTAACTTATTTTAGTCATTTAGATCTGTCTCCATTGTGTGTGTACAGATTTGCCCTTTTTTCATTTTTGTATTGGTCAGGGCTGGGGGAAAAAAAAATGTGAAAAAAAAAGATAGACGCCCTTCCCACGTAATGTGACCTCATATAAGAAGAACCCCTCCTTCAGCTTGTTTTCTCAGCTCTACTGTTCTATGGAGTGGCGTGGCTCATCAGCAGCTCATTTACATAGAGACTGAAAAGGCGCATTTAGAGGAGGAGTGAAACTGAGGTATTAAAAACGTATTATCTGAGATGTATTTCAGCTGGAGAAATAACACACACACACATTGGAGGAGCTCCGAGACCTGTGATAACTTGTATATAATAAGATATAATAAAATATAGGACCTTTAAAACAAACGTTGTAACTTTATTGGAAGAACTGCATTAATTGTAGCTGCATTACTGTCAGAGCTGTTGAGATCGAAAATCAATAATGGGTGTAGGCTTATCAAGATTAATGTCTACTGGGCAGGAAACATGGGAAAAAAAGTCTGAGAGCTAGAGAGGCAAAGAAAAGTAATTCAACATCAACAAAAACTGAATATCTAACATTTTAGACAAGATTTCCATAAATATTCAGACCCTTTGTTATGACACTTGCTAACGAGCTCTGGTGAATCCTTCTCCTATCAGTGGTCCTCAAGATGCTTCTACAATTGTATTGGGGTCTACTGTACCTGCGCCTAACTGAATTCATTAGACCCAATGCGTGCACCTGTCTATATAATGTTTCATTAACGTCAACGGTGAAACCCAATCTAGGAGATTGAAAGAATGATCTGTAGACCTATGAGGTAGGATTGTGTTATGAGAGCGCCTCTGGAAAAGAGAACTGAAAATGGTTGTGCTCATCTGAACTGGTTGCGCTTTGATGATTCTGCCAAGAAGAATGGAAGAACGTTCCAAAAGAAAGGTGCGCCAAGTACTAAGTGATGGGTCTGGATACTTATGTAAATTGGAAATTTCAGTCTGTGGTTTTTAATGAATTAACAAAACATTTAAAAACTCCTGTTTAAACTTCGTCATTGTGGCAAAACCTGGAAGGGTACAAAAACTTTCCGTCTGCACTGTACACTGTAATTACGTCTTTTGCTCATTTGTAACTTTAAATAAAATATACGCTAGGTAGAAGCACAGGGTTATTTGTAAATGATAACACAAATCTTATCCAAATAAAATGTCTTTTTTTTTTTTTTTCCATCACCATGTGCTCCATGTTTCTATCTAGCAGTGTTTATGTTAGAGATGATGGTTCATAATCAGGGAATGACGTGAACAGAAAAGTCAACTGTCTGCATTTTGAGACAGAAAGAGAACATTAAGGACATAGAGAGAGATGTATATACGTGTGTGTGTGTGTGTGTGTGTGTGTGTGTGTGTGTGTGTGTGTGTGTGTGTGTGTAATTAGCACGAGTAAACAGAATTGCATTTTTTTTTCTTCTGGTTCTTACACAGTTTACAGTTCTGGACTGCAGCCATGTCTTAAAAAGGAGGGAAAAAAAATAACTGGATGCAAAAGCAATCGGCAATTAACCCTGAAACGTGGGATACATGGCTTAAGTTTGGAAGTGTGAACACGTGCATTGAGCTGCAGTTTGTGTGTGTGTGGCTAGCAAACTGCATGTGTATTTCAAAGCCTGGCATGAAAGGCATTCTCTGATCCATCATGTACTGATACACTCATGTGTATTAACACGTGTGTGTGTTTGTGGACATATTAATTTCTACTGAAACCCTGTATGTGTGTGTGCGCCTGTTTCTGTCTTTGTGTGTCTCCTGTTGTGAGATCAAAAAGCAATAGAAACACCCTTTCTCTCCCTCATCATCCCCCGTCCCACTTTGATGATGCGATCAAACCTGCGCCGCATGAAGCCGCCGGTTCGGAGCAGCTAACACACCGACTTGTCTCTCTCTTGTCTGTCTCTACGCCGGCACGTGAGAGTCTCTCTTTCTCAACGCTTTTCATGTGTCACGTTTTCTGTCTGTCTTGCGAGTTTTTTTTTTTCCTCCCCTAAACCATATCCTGCCTGAGCGTCTGTCGGTACCATCTGTGGGGAGGAAGAGCCTCGGAAAGAGAGGAGAGAAGTGTTAAAGAAGTGACAAGAGTGCTTTCTGAGATTCTCCGTGATGTGATGATATAGGCGTTTATAAATATCTCTCTGCCTTCTGAAAGGTTGACGGGGATGCGTTTAACTGAAAGTTGGCGATGTTACTTTTTTTTTTTTTTTTTTAGTTTACAGCGAGTGCATGTTGGAGGAGGACCAATGACTCGCCTTAGAGTTTATTTCAATCTTCAATCTTTTTCTACACTAATTACTTCCTCTACTGCAGCGCTGGCACTCGGTCAGACTCGTGTCCTGAACATCAGAACCTTAGAGGTGTTTCAACTGATTACAAACTTACTTCAACTTTTATTATTATTTTTCTAATGATTAACTTTTCCACACTTGGTCTGAATACTAAATTCTCAACGATCAGTGTTTGTGGGCGGGGCTTATTTATCACCACAGATTTGCTTTCTCTTAGTACAGTTTGTTCAGATTTGATACATGACTTCGCAACACTTTGCACAGATTTGTAAAGTGTTAAGCACTGGGTTCATCCATTTGGGGTTTTGAATTTTTTTTTTTTTTTTTTTGGACCAGTGGCATGAAGGAGGAGACTTTTGTTTTTGTTTTTCCCCCTCTCTCTTTATGGCTGTGTAAGATATGTATTTATATGGCAAAGGGGAAATAATCAGAAAGCCCTAGTCTAAGGAAATCCTCCGTCTATACCATCATCATCATAAAAAAGAAGAAAGCACAAAAACAATTGTCACACATATACACACCCAGTTTAAACTTTGGACACTCCTTCTAACTCCATGGTCGTTCCTGATTTGTATTTCTTTCGACAGAGAAGACGTCCAAAACACACAATAATCTCCTCTGAACAGTTGATATTGAGATGTATATCTGCTACTTCTGCTCTGTAAAGCTTCATAACGGCTCTAATCTGAGGTGCTGGTTGTTAATTGGTGATTTCTGAGGCTGGTGACTCTAAATGAACTTCTCCTCTGCAAATTCTGAGGTAAGTTTTGGTCTTGCTTTGCTGGGAAGGTCTTCATGAGAGACAAAGGCACTCGGTTTCACAAAGGCACTTGGCACGATACTGTTCTTGCAAGAACTGATCCAGAACAGCTGACCTTCATGTCTTAAAATAACAAGTGACTGTTGTTGTTGTTACTAAAAATCCAGGATTGCTCTAGAAGGTAGAAAATAAATCCACACTTGTGTCTAAACTTTTGACTGGCACTGTACGTTTCAGGAAAGTGAACTTTTTTCTTCACTTATCCCAGCTTGTTTTGTCAGAGTGAAGCCTCAGAGTGAAGCCCCTGGAGCAGAGAGGGTGAAGGACGTTGCTCAGGGGTCTAACAGTGGCAGTTTAACTGTGCAGGGGCTTGAACACCCAACCTGCTGATCAGTAAAAACATAAGCCTGATAAACTGATCTACCAGGATGGGTTCCCTGTTGAGTCATCTCAGGAAGTTTTTCTCTTTGCACCGTCGCCCTCGGCTCGCTCATCAGGGACGATGTGATGATTAATGCAAATGATTTTGGAACAATGTTTCATTCTGTAAAGCTGCTTTGCGACAGTGACCAATGTTAAAAGCGCTATACAAATAAATTAATTAAATTGAACTGAACCGATGACGTTATAGTCAGCGTGCAGCGCTGGGTTTTAAGTTTTAAGCTTGTGGACCGCCGCCAAGGTTCACATCATTGTCAAGAGGACCGGGGAGCAGTTCTCTGGAGCACTCGCGGGCTCGGGAAGAGCTTTCGCACTCCGCCGAAACATACTGAACACTCAGGTTAAACGGAGGAGGGCGGAGGGAACAAGTGTTGAAAATGAGCTTAGCCGCTGGTCATTAGTCACCACGAGGCTTAACTCTTACTATATCATGAAGGCTGCAAAAAAAAAGTTCCTTCAAGCATAAAATAATTCTGACCTCTGCAGCCTGAACTGGCACTAATCCCAGAGCAAGAGTGAAAGAAAGCAAGAAAAAGAAAGAGAGAGAGAGAGACTCATGAATTATGTATGCGCTCATCTGAGAGTGTTGATTATTCATCTACAGTAGCAGCACTAACTTCTGCATAAGAAGAGCACAGCTCCGTGACCTCTGACCTTCTCTCTGTGCCTCCACAGCTATAACTCAGAGATTCAGCCCTTGGGATGAACAGGGAAGAAGAAAAAAGTTTTTTTTTTTTTTTTAAATTAGAAAAGTGAGTGAGGCAATCGTTTAAGGTTAAAACACAGTGTGCATGTCTTTCTGTCTGTGTGTGTGTGTGTGTGCATACATTATCTTAATAGTAGCACCAAAGGCAGAACTAGATGCACATCACTTGACCTCCAATTTCTTTACACAGCACCAAAGGCTACAGAGCTACAGCGCACTGCGTTTGTTTACTCGTTTAAAAAAAAAACAACGAGTCTCCAGAGACACGTCCAAAACACTAGTTCGTCTTAATTAAGGTGCACCGTTAAAACTCAGGACCATTAAAGTCTGCAAACAGGGAGGGGGAAAACACACACACACACACACACACACACACACACACACACACACACACACACACACACACACACACACACACACACAAGCTAGCATTAAGTCATCTCCATGACGCTAACTCGACTTCTACAGGTAAATGTCATTCACCATCAGCGTTATTAGCATTTTAGGGGAGGGAGAATATTTCTAAGGTCATCTGAAGCAAAGTTTCCCTGAAGGTCCTTTACAGAAGTTTATAGTCCGTTCTAAGATTTTTATTCATCATCTTTCACGTATTCCAGAACAGAAATATCGATTGGTGGCAGTCAAATCATACTGTAGTGTACTGCAGCAGATTCAGTGGTATATCATCAGATATCGAATCGCCGCGTTACGAAATAAAAAAATCAAAGCGTGGCAGATTCAGTGGTATTGTCTCATGGTGAATTTCTGCCTCGTGGACTGAATGTAGAGATAGAGACTCTGAATCATATCTTATTGCAGCAGATATAATAGCTTCTTCTGATATTACACTGTTTCCTTATGACTGAATCATATTAAACAAATGTATTTTTAATCGAATATCAAATAATTTCCTTATGACTATAAAACATACTGTAGCAGACGCGATATCCAATCCTTACGACTCTAAATTGAATCGTTCAAAGACGAATATCAAATCGGTTCCTTGTGAATCATTTCAATTTAATGATTTCAATCAATCTATTATAAGCTAATCTAATACAAAATGCTTCCTAATCACATCATTATTACATTCATTATCATCAAATATTAAATAATTTCCTTATGACTCTGAAATCATATCATTGCAGATTATCATCATATCAACTTGTTTCCCTACGTCGCAGCAAATTCTATGACAATCAAATCCTGAATCGTTTCCTAATGACTCTGAATCATAAATACAGTAGCCTATTTCATTCTCATCAAATACCGAATCATTTCCTTATGACATAGTTGTGGTCAAAAGTTTTGAGAATGACACAAAACTTTTTTTTCCTGCTGCTTCATTGTGTTTAGATCTTCTTGTCAGATGTCACTATGGTATACTGAAGTATACAGTATACCATATTTAATTACTATGGTATACTGAAGTATACAGTGGAACCTTGGATTACGAGCATAATTCGTTCCGGAAGTGGGCTCGTGCTCCAAAACACTCGTGAACTAAATCATCATTTCCCATAAGAAATAATGAAAACTCAAATTATTCGTTCCACAGCCCCAAAAAATAAATACATAAAAATAATTAATACAATCTATAAAATGAAAATAAAACAAATTAATCTGCACTTTACCTTTAAAAAAAATTACAAATAAATCCCGACAGATAAGTGTTTCCGTTGGTGTGCGCAGGCGCCTTTTATTGACAATTATATTAAGGTTATCCAGAGACTCCATATTTGTAGTGTTCACCCTTCTTGTAGACCTCACCATGTCTGTGGTGCCATTACTTGCAAACTCGTTACTATACACTGTTTGAGGAATATGAGGAAACCAACCAAGCATGGGGAGAACATGCAAACTCCATGCACACAGACCCCGCGATGGGAATCAAACGCAGATCGTGAAGGTGTGAGGCCACAGTGCTAACCGCTAGCCGCCACAGCAGCTTCATTATCGTCAAATATCAAAATGTTTACTTAATTAAATTCATCAGACTATATTCAAAGTGTAGAATATTTAATCTTAATCATATAGATATGAAATATCAACTTATTTCTCGATGGCTCTGAATCATACTGTAGCATTCTACTGTATATTCAATGAGAACAAATATTGAATCTTTTTTTTTATGACACTAAATCATACCACATTGTAACAGATTTAATTTGAACCAAGTTCCTTCTAACTCGTATTATAATCATATCATAAAGTAGATTAATTACCACCAATTTTCAAATCATTAAATTATAACTCTGAATCATATGGTATTGTAAAAGATTCAGTATCATCATCAAATCTCTAACCGTTTCCTTAGGCTCTGAATCAAATATTGCAACGGAATCAATGATGCCATCACATGTCCAGTCTTTTCCTTATGACTCTGCATTAATAAAAGCAGATTCAATGACATCATCTAATATGACATCTTTTTTTTTTCATGACTCATAGTGAAGCGGTTTTAATCACATCAAATATTGACTCCTGTTCTTATCATTCCGAATCGTATATTATAGGAGATTTGATGATATCGTTAAATATCGACTCTTTCCCTTATGAACTGAAATTGTATCATGGAGGATTCAGTGGTGTTATGAAATATTGAATCGTTTATTTATGATTCTAAACTGTACCGTATGATATAAAACTCTTTCACGACTTATTGCCTTAGAAACTGAAATTACATCGTATGAGGACGTCTGAGATCCTCACCTCTTGTGCTAGACACACTGATTGTCCCTTTGATTCACTAATACAGCCTATATTGTATAGATTGAACTGTGCAAAAGTCTCGACACCCCCTCATTTCTTCATATTAAATTAAATGGAATTAAATGATGTACATTAAATAAAGGAAATGTGAACAAATGTTTTACTGCGACAGGCTGCAAAAATTTGAAAAAGATTTCCTCGAGAGTACATTAAAAATACATCAAAACATTTTTATCAATTCAATAGAAAATTGCAGTTCCTACTGAACAAAAAGCTTCTTCAACACACACACACACACACAGAGAGAGAGGGGCTACAGGTGACTGAATGCTGCCACTCAGGCTGTCCAACAATGTCTCATCCTGGAGAAGAGCTGCTCTCTGCCTATCTCTCCGTGTTTCATTCCATCTCTGGCTCCTTCAAGGTCACCTGAGAGGAAAAGAAGTCACCACAACCCCCTAACCCCCCCAACGCCTTCGCTGCACTCCAAAGTGAGCATGGAGAAGCTCCTTAATCTCGCCCACATTACACTGCCGAGCGTGTATGAGGCTGCAAGACAAGGCTGTGAGAAAATGACTTGTTCATACCTGACTGGCTCTGTAATATAAAATCCAATTTGGGTAGGGAGCGCGGTTGGGTGGGAGGTGTGTATATATATATATATATATATATATATATATATATATATATATATGTGTGTGTGTGTGTGGGGAAAGGGAGGGAAAGGGGGCCTTTAGGAGGAGAAAGATAAGGGTTTTTCCGTCGCTGACGGTCCCATCAGCTCTGCAAACACTAAATAATGAACAATACTGAGGCTGTCCCGCCATGATAAAACACTCCATTACTGGCAGTGCGCAGAATTAATGATAATTATGCCACGTCCTCCACACTGCTCTTATTGAATTTTTATCTACTTCTGGAGCAAAGCTCTCTGGAGCACTATTTGCTCCTCCTCCTCCTCCTATGCCAAAAAAAGCGGAAAAAATAACAATAGATTTAGAGGGAGAGTGAGTAAGAAAAAAAAAGTTAATTTACTGTTTTGAGGGACAGTAGAAAAGCCACCGTGATGTGAAGAGAAGCAGAGGGATTTCTCACAGGAAATGTGCAACTATTATATTATACTAATTACTGTACAGTCAAATACATTTTACACACACACACACACACACACACGCTCTCACTCTTACTGGAGGTTTGGGGGAAGCTGGAGAAGAAGCCTTTGAGGGAAACCGCCAGCCACTCCATGCTTTCTTGCAGGTTGGCCAGAGCCTTCAGGTCACTGACGTCCCGCAGTATCTCGGTCTGAGGAATCAGTTTGTCTCCCAGGTTCCCCGTCAGAACTTCAGACTCCTTAGCAAAAGCTGCTCTGTCATGGAGAAAGAGAAGGAGAAGGAGTGAGTGAGAGAGAGAGAGAGAGAGAGAGAGAGAGAGAGAGAGAGAGAGAGAGAGACGTCTTGTTTAGAGACTAAAATCCTCAAACATCCAGTAGTGAACAGAAGAGGAGAGGAAACAGGAGGGAAGAAAAGATCAGAGGAAAAAGGTGGGAAGAAAAAAAAAAGATGAAAGGAAACCAGAGAAAGAGGAAATGAGAGGAATATAGGGGGAAGAGTTGAATAGAATTAAGGGAAGTATCTGTGTGAAGAAAATGTAAGGAGTGAAGAGAAAAAAAAACATGAGTGAGGAGGAAAAGAAGGAAGAAAAAACTGAAAAGAAAGGGGGAAAAACAGGAGAGGATGATAAAGAAAAAGATAGTGTAAAGTAAAATGTGAGAGAAGATGTGTGTGTGGAGGAGAAGAAAAAGATTAAAGGAAAAAGTGGGGAGATAAATGATGAACGGGAGAGTAGAGGACACAAGCGGAGAGAAGGAGAAACAGAAAATGAAACAGGAGATAAACAAAACTGTGAAGGAGCAGGAAAAGAAAAATTATGTATAGAGGAGATGAAAAGAGTAAACGGCTAAGAGAGCAGAGGAAACAGTAAAGAGCATCTTTTATGAAAAAAATTAAGCACTTATATATTTGGACAATCACATGGGTCTCTGGTGTGTTTGTGAGCATGCACTTCCTTCTTTTCTTTTTTCCATTCTTGTCTATAAACGTGCTTGAACACACTGTTTAAAATGTCCCCACTGGTATGATAAGATTCCAGACGAGAAGACAAAAAATGGGACAACTATGAGCAAAGTCCCTCCTACTGCTCGACTAATGGCTCTGTTTTCAGGACAAACCCTGGTTCCTGTGATCTGATTGGCTATCCAACTGCACTTCCACAAAGGGACAGTAGATCAATTGAATTTGAAGCCACAGACACCAAATATGCGCTTTTGGAGCAGGAGTGAAACTGATGGGTTTTTATGAATCCCAGATTACACAACCTGAGTGCTTCAGCTGGAACATTAACAGGCACATTTTGGAGACCTCTATGATTTATGTTAACCTGTGAAAAAATGGAAAAACAGAGAAGTGTTTTTGTAAAGGAAACAAGTAAAGTAAAAGCAAAGAAGAAAAAAGAAACGTGAGGAAATAGAAGAGAAAACATTAAAGGAAATGAGAGAGCACGGGTGAGTAGAGACGAAAAAGTAAATGAGAAAGGATAGGTGAAGAATCAGTAAGGAATACAAAAAAATTACTTGGGTTAAAAAAAAAAAAGAGAGAAACTGAACAGGAGGAAACAGAAGAGAGAGAAAACAGTAAGCAGGAGCATAGTTATACAGAGCATACAAGGGTAGAGAGAAACAGCAAAGCCAATAGGAGAAGACACAAAATGTGAGAAGATGGACATGATGAAAGAAACAGAAAGATGGGAAAGTAACGGAAACTAAAGTGGAGGGGAAAACGTAATGAAAATGGAAGATGATAGAGTAAAGAAAACAAAAGAGAAAGGAAATGGAAAAGGAGAGTAAAGGAAACTCAAGAAGAGAGAGTAAAGGAAACAGAAGATGTGAGAGAGTAAATGAAGCAAGATGTGATAGAGCAAAGGAAACTCAAGAGGAGAAAGTAAAGGAAACAGAAGAAGAGAGAGTAAAGGGAAACAGAAGATGTGAGAGAGTAAATGATACAGAAGATGCGAGAGAGTAAAGGAAACATAAGATGCGAGAGAGTAAATGAAACGAGATGCGAGAGAGCAGAGGAAACAGAAGATGCGAGAGAGTAAAGGAAACAAAAGATGATGGAGTAAATGAAACTGAAGATGCGAGAGAGTAAATGAAACTGAAGATGCGAGAGAGTAAATGAAACTGAAGATGCGAGAGAGTAAATGAAACAGAAGATGCGAGGGAGCAGAGGAAACAGAAGATGCGAGAGAGTAAAGGAAATGATGCGAGAGAGTAAAGGAAACAGAAGATGCGGGAGAGTAAAGGAAAGAGAAGAGGAGAAATGGGAAACAGAATAAGACAGGAATGGAAAGAGGCCAAGAGGAGAGTGGAGGGGGAGAGGAGACACGGTGATAATCTCACGCTCCTTTAAACACAAGATGGCTGGTTTCACCTTCTTAAATGGAGCATGTCTGATAGACAAAGCAGAAAGTTTGTCAGGGAGGATGCTGCATGAGCACAACGCAGGGGGCAGAAAGATCAGAGGGATTTTAGCCTTAGTTTTTGCTAAGACAACATGACAAAAGCGATTTAAAGGGAAAAGGAGCTAATTTCTCTGTAAATAAAACAGTTGAGCGCGTTAAATAAAGCTTTATTAATGGGGTCCTTATGGCGTTGAGTGGTGCTGCCTTGCTCTGGCTTTTCCTGATGAATCTGTCAGGAGGGTGTAAATAATAAAGCCTCTCTGCCCGCTCTCGGTGTTTAGCATCAATGGCTGAGACGGATTGTTTTTTCTGTCCACACAGTCAGTTCAATTACTGCCTTTACGGGTTCAGTCCTGCAGCAGGAGAACGCACGTCTAAAGCAATTCTGATTGAAAACCAGCCCTGACGCTCGGCTCGGTATGCACCGGGAGATTCCTTACAACCATTTGCGCTACAATTACAGCCTGCTCGAGATGACATTTTACTTCAGGGTTGGCTCTAAGTGCCATTACGCACTGCATGGACAGTGGAAGTTTTTGAGCACTCAGAGGTTCTGCTTTATTACAGTTTAAGCTCTATTAGTGCCAAGGACGGGGACGATAAAAGGTGCAGAAGGCCAATTAATTATTATACAAATGTTTCACTAAAGACCCATATCCCTGTATTAAACCCCAAATTAAACTGGCAAAGTCTCAGACGGTAATGTGACTCTAAACCAGCACTTTATTAAGGCCAGATGTGGCTTGGGGACGAAACGATCAAAGCACATATCACGCAGTGATTACTGATACTGCTGTTTCATCTATACATCAGATTTAAACCTAATGTTTCTCAATCTGAAAGAAGAATCGGCAGGTACTGTAGCAAAAGTACAAATACTTCATTAGTATTAGTCTTCAAGAATTTTTTGTATCTATACTTTACTCAAGCATTTTCTGTATGTGATACTTCTTACTTCTACTTCTCATTAATTTTTTTATGGAAAACTTTGCACCCGACAATCACACAAAACCACGTTCATGCCATCAACAATGAATGTTTAAACGTTTTTTTTTTTTTTGTAGAGTACTTGCACTTAAAGTACAATTTAGAGCATGTGCTGTACTTGGTACTCAACCTGAGTAAAAAACGTTGGTCCTGCTAACTTTGGTCCTGCTCCCTGGACTCTTCCAGGTGAGGATCAAACTTTTTTTTCTTTTTTTTTTTGCTGTGCTTCCATTTCACTGTTAAAAGCGCTACACAAATAAAAAATTTATTAAAACTAAAATGTGTAATGTTTAACACAGAAGAAAAAGAAAATATAATTTCTGAATATACAAAATTTTGACATGATGATTGCACAAGTAGAGGAAAAAATAAAAATCTTTCCAAAAACAAACTTTTTTTTTTTTTTTAAACATAGAAAGTTAGTAAAGATCGAGGACAAATAGTCCACAGGGATCCAGAATTTACCGCATAAATAATTACATGATTTATAGTTTCTATTTTTTACTTGTATCTCCTATTCTACCAAACCTTCTGTTGATTACGACAACAATATTTCTGTTTATTATTATTTTACATTGTACTTGAAAAGTTAATTTTCCCAAATTCCAAACGTAACCTCTTTAGAAATATGTCTGAAACAAGGTCACACAAGGTGATATCAAAAAGCTTCGAGACTAGATCCGTTTTCAAGAAAGTACAGAGCTACTTTTCAGTTAGTTATTTATTAATACTTTATTATTATCTGGGGAGTAGGGTGGGTGTGGAATTTCTCTCTCTCTCTCTCTCGCCATAAACTTGGAAATCCGCCGTCTGGATTTCCAATTTGGATTTTAAAGCATTAACATCTGAAAAGCCTGAGAACAAATTATATTCTTAGTTTAGTACTCACTTTAAATTATATTACGTTTTTCACAAAGTGCTTTGTTCCCACTCCTCTACTTCTTACATACAGACATGTTTTATTCATTTCTTTTTCTTTCTTTTTTTTTTAAGGCACACTCTACTTTTTTAAAATTCATTCTGTGTACCATTTATTGTTGTGGAACATCCACAAAGCAAATTATATTTCTGTGATCTCTGTAATTAAATTAGTGCTGCTATAAATACTTAACCCCTCACCAGTCTGTCTCTTTTTTTTTTCCTCTCTGCTGAAGTTAAGAAGTCAAACTTGAACCATTTCCAAAATGGCCATGACATTAACTCTGTTTGGATCAATTCCAAAATCTAATCAGTTCTAATCACTGCCGGTTGTCAAGATCATTCCATATACAAACGCTCAGTTTTAGTTCTTGAGATACTGCGCTTATGTCAATTTCGGATGGAAGGATGAACAACCCGAAAAAACATTCTGGTGTGAGCAATCTAAAAATGTGGCCTAAAGCAGCAAAACTGTCAAATCTGCTGTTATGGGAAACTATATAAAAATTAATGGACATAATCTGGCCAATCAGATTTAAGAACACAAGAACGGTGTTGTGACATAGATAGCTTTTACAGACAATTAGTTTTGCCCGAGTAATCTGATTGTACGTGAAGCATTCCAGGCATGTTTAACTAGACATGTATCAATCCGCATCATAGGTGTTCTACAGTGGTTAATTATACTAACTGTGGGTCGCAGCGTGAGTGAGAGTAGGTCTGTACGGTCCACAGTACTGAGGAGAGAGCAGCTGCCTGACAAAACCCACATTCACAAACAGGCACTAATGCACTTTCAGCAAGAGTAAACATCTGAAAACGTTATGTCATCTTGTACAACATGCTGTCTCCTTACTAACTACTTCTAAGTGGTTCCGAATCACCTCTGGAACGCCCGTGTTGTTCTGTTCACGGCTAACATGAGGTTCAAAGCTACTATAACTATTGTCTAACACGAGGCTAAATCTCAAATCCCTCTCAAATCCCTTACCAAGTGTGGAACAAGCTGTTCTTGCTATTCTATTTGGTGTCTGGAACAAGCTATTCTACACAATACATAGCGTACTAGGTTTTCATCTACCAGTATTTGGGATTCAACCCCAGAACCCAAAATGTAGCCGATACTCTAAAGTGGAATAAGCAGAAATCTGTATAAATATAATAAACCTGTAAAGTTGGTGTCTCTGTACATCGAAGATATTTGCAAGAAAATAATTTGTGGGGACGTAAGATGAGTAATAGAACACATCACGATGGTTTTTGGAATTTTTGTCTGTATGTTTGTACACGCATCATGTAAAAACTACTGAACACATTTTAATGAGGTTTTTCACAGGTGTATTTGGCCGAGCTTGAGGTAACATAGGCTTTGTTTTTTCCTAATCGGCCCATGGGAAGAGACGACATGCTAATTTGAATTTAAAATAGAAAACGCCTTTATATCATTAAAAAAATTTATTAATTAAAAAATCGACCTCGAAAAAAACTTTGTTCATCTCAAAATTCAACAGGTGGCGCTATACATTTCTTGATATGTGCAATTGAAATCTAATTAATAAAAACCATCTCACACCTACATTTCACGCACTTCACGGTACCACGTGAATATGTTTGGTTTGTTAAAAATTTAACAGATGGCGCGGTACATTTTTTAAACCGAGCAAAGTGCAAAATTCCATGCAATTTAAGTCACTGGCACATCTAGTATAAAGTAAACCTGGTAGGTTTCTCAGGACTGTCCACCACCTCACCTTTTGGCTACATACAGTAGTACCGGTAAGAATTTCAAACTATTTAAACTCCTGTTAATTACACTGTCAGCGCGCTAGTTGTAATAATGTGTGTTAGCAAAGCAAAAATAACTGGTTAATTTAATAAACAAACGATAATCTGTTGATGATAAATGGTGCTTAAGGAACTGTTGTATAAAAGCAATATCACACTTAAGGTCAAGCTGACGTACTGATATTCATCACAGCGGCACTTCATCTCTTGTGATATTTCTCGATTAATCTGTAAAACACTTTAAAAGTAAAATTAAGCATATGATTATTCTTTTCATATGGGTTAGTCTAGTCTAGCCATGTATCCTTAAAACTTATTCCAACCCTTTTATTTAAAAAAAAAGATGGCTGAATACATAATGCATACTAAACAGGAGAATAAATGAACATGAAGAGCGGGATGTACAGTAAGCACTGAACGAGTGAAGAGATGTGTATCAGAGCGCTATCGCTGTACAAAACCTGTCTGATATCGTAACTGAATCCGGAATAAGAGAGACGGTATGACTGTGATCAGGAAGTGCATACAGTACGTGTATACAGTACATACGTGTACCTACTACACCTGGAGGAACCGTAACACTCACGTTTCAAAAGAATCTCAAAACCTCAATCATGGCAAAGCAAAAAAGAAGTGAAGGAAAGATATGCGTGCGTGTGTGTGACTATGTGACTATCGCCTCGCCTCGCGATGGAGTTTAAAGCAGACAAGACGAACCTTTTCAGCCTCTCATAATAACAAGTCCGTGTAGACAGCGAGGCACTCATTATGTAAATTCACGCAGTTTTCCATTATTTCCTGTTTGAAAAATGCACAAATCTGCCTGACTGTCACCTCGCTGCCGTTTATGTCACCTGTGTGGGCTGCATATGTTTATGCAAATGCAAGGAGTAGCTACTGTATTTGAATAGATTTACATCTCAGGAGCTTATTATTGAAATATGCAATATGTTGTTCAAGCACCTTGTGCTGTCTGCACAGCGATGTTTTTTTTTTTTTTTCCCCTCATGTATATTTTAATCTGTGGCCTTTCTAAATTGTTTAACTTTAGGCTAAAGTGGACTTCACTTCTTGGCCAACTGAAAGACAGGACTGGGCGGTGAGACGTTTCGGTAAACAGCGCGATCAAGGATGAAGAGAAGGATGTAGGATGCGGTACAGGAGCGCAAACGTGCCTTCGCTTTGCCTTCGGTGTCAAGAGATTTAAGAGATGATCAGCATGAATATAGAGTATAATAACTGAAATACAGAGGAAGCTGCGAGCAAGACAGTCGCCAAACATTATGAAGCTGCAGTTAACGTAAATCACACCTGAAACACATTCTGTACAGGTTTAAACACAGACAGAGTGAAGATCCACACTGACAGCTTCCAATGGTTCATAGTTCCAACAATCTTAGTGTGAAACTGCTACAGCTTTGCTGGCGTTATATTTGGGCCTCGTTACTGGGCAGACAAGATGTATTTTCACTTGATCTGATTTTCAGTTCACAGATCACATCGACAAAATCCCACTTTCCCAGTGATGAAAAAAAAAAAAAAAAAAGGACTCGGTTGCTTATGAACATAGTTTTTCAATAAGAATTTGCTCTAATTTAACAGGATACGTCTCCAGCACTTCCTGCGCCCGCCTCCGTCTTATTCAGTTTAAGTTCTTGCTGAATAAGTCAAGAATAATTTTTTCCCCCCAAACAAGCCTGGCTGAAATCTGTCCTGATGCTGAGGACAGATGTGACAGATGTCATGTCCTCTCCCTGTCATTTAAAAGTCACAAGTTCTTTTCCCAGGGGTTCTGGACAAGGTGTTTTTTTTTTTTTTCAGTATCATGTCCACTCTATTCTTGGAGTACAGTTGAAACCATGTGCGTTAATCGCTATATTTGGTATTCCATTTTATTGAGTTCTGCACATAAAGACATTAAAGCTTTCTCATTTTTGTTGGCCAGACGATCGACACTTTCACACTGGAAGTCCATCAGGTCCCTCCATCTCTCAGTGGATTAAAGAAAGAGAATATTAAATATACACTGAAATGGTCAACTAAAACATTCGTTTACAGATGGGAACTGGTTATTTCTTATTTTACTAGTTTACAGGTATTTCTTGATTGAATATTTCACCAGGTTATGCATCGGAAAGTATGTATGAACCGCTTGATACACACAGATTCGTTTGAGCTGGAGGGTGTGGGGTGTGCGCATATGTGTTTGTTTGTGTGGCTGTGTGTATTTTTAGTTCTCTTCTTTGGTTGTTGTTGTTTTTTTTTTCTCTGTTGCTGTTTAAAAGTAATATATTTCATTTAGTGAATTTCTTGATATTTTTGTATGATGATAATGATGATTGTTCGATAAAGAGAATTTGGCAAAAAAGAAAAAAATTGAAGCCAAAATGCAAAAAAAATAAATAAAAAAAAACTAAAAACGATCATATTATCATCATTATTATTAGTAGTAGTATAATTAGCATTGGTAGTGAATGAAATATATTTTAAAAAGTTTTTAAAAAAGTAAAAAAAAAAAATTGTGTGCGCATTCTCACCGTGTAAAGTCCTCCTCGTCCTCTCTTTTCTGACGCAGCTGTTTGGGTTGAGTCATGTTGGACCAGTTAGGAAGTGACTGCAGCAGGCGGCTGATGTCCTCATCTTTGGCCCAAGAGGCACTGATGGTCAGCTTATCCTCACACTGCACTATGCTCCTGCAACACACACACACATACAGTATTACACACACACATTATGGCTCTTTTCCCACGTTCCTGAACTGTTCAGAAGTGTGAAGTTGGTCACTTGACTCCGTGTTGTCACATTCCTCAGCCAATCAAAAACTGGATGCACATTAGCTATGTAATGATGGCTTGATATTGTAGAGCGCCCTATATACAGCTTATTTAGCCATGGATGTAATATCTATTAGAGCGCACTATTTAGTAGTTCACAATGCAGGCTGAGATTTAGCCGTGGATTTAATATCTATTAAAGCACATTATTTAGTAGTGTGGGAGGTCGGATATAGCCATGAATTTACTATCTATCAGAGCAGACTATTTAGTAGTTTATGGCACAGGATGGGATTTAGCTGTGGATTAAAGTGCACTATTTAATAGTTTAATGTGCACGGTCTGATGTAGCCATGGACTTGGTATCTATTATAGCGCACTATTTAGTAGTTTAGTGTGCAGAGTGGGATTTAGCCGTGGATTTATAGTCTGCTAGAGCACACTGTTTAGTAGTGATCACGGTCTCGTGGGTTTAGTATCTTTTAGAGCGCACTATTTAGTAGTTTAGAAACTGGACATGTTTTTGCACACTACAGTGCATTATCAGGAGCCATAAACCACCTACAAAGTCTGCTATCCACCTACAGAAGGAACCCCTATGATCCACCTTCAGTAAATTATGGCTTAAGAATTGGATTCTGTTAGGAGGGGGAAAAAAACGCCACTGGTGTTTTCATCAGATGTCAGTGTCTGTGAAGATTCTCAGGCACCCAGGTGAGGTTATCTGGGAGTTGAGGCATAACAACTGGACTTCTTTCTTGTTAGGAAGAAAGCGTTTCACTGCTCATTCTAGTCGCTTTTTCAGTGAGATTTTATTAAAGGAGCTACTTGGATGAGTAGCGAAAGGTTTCTACCTAACAAGGAAGAAGTCCAGTTGACATCAATCAGTTGTCATTACAACTTCACGAGCATCTGACTGTCTTTTAAATGTATTAAATAAAGACTAAGTGCAATTAACTTCCTATGAACTATTTCTTCTCTTACAGTGCAAACATGAAATGAACTGAAATGAGTCGAGTAAAAGTGGTGTAGTAGAAAAGTAAACAGCCCTGGAACACAGCACACGGGTCATTCCTATAATCCAGCAACTAAATTACCAACCAGCATGAGTCCTAATGATCAGGGAAATAATTACATGTCTGTTTTTTTTTTTTCTTTTCTTTTTTTTTTTAAAGGAAAAGTCAATACATCAGTATAGCAGAGTTAACATGAGAGCTACTGATTTATTAATAATCTGACTGATTGGCCAGTCGGTAAAAAAAGAAGAAAACCATTTGAATAAAGTACACAGACTGAGGCTAATCTGAATGCTTATTAATGACCTCACAGAAAAAAAACAATAGTAACGGAAATCTTTGTGTCTGATTACGTTCGCTATAAGAATGTGCGCGTGGTTTCTGGACAGAAAATACATTTCAGCTTTTATTCTGAGGCCGATAAAGGATGAGGCCAAGAGTTTATTAATCTATTTTCTGGACGTTTAGTAAAGATACAGCACTTTCACTCGATATATATAAAAAGAGAAAAGAGCTTGTGCACTTATTCCCAGGTGATGGCTTTTAATATTACTCAAGTTAAAAGATGAGTTATAAAAAAAAAAAAGAAAAAAAAAAAAGAAAGAAATCCTAATGCAATTGAGAAATAATGCGTTTTATGTCATTTCCAACAACTTTACAGCCATCACAAACTCTTAAATTCTCACTATAAATTCAATAATGATACATGGATAATGTTTTATTGACAGGAAAATCATTTTAAATTCTACTACATGAGCGGTATGATTAAAAAGCTCAAAGCGCTGCCTGACTGCACGTTCATGTTCTTTTCAAACCATTAAAAAAAAAAAAAAAAGTGATGGAATAGTAAAGCTATTCTAATGTGATTTAAATAATCACAGATTGGGTCTGAGAGCAATTAAGGTGGTCCACAAAGACTAGCCTGATAGACTTGAAGAAATAATGAAAGACGTTTGATTGGAAATGTGGACGTGTGCTTCGACACTCAAACAGCATAGCTGCACTGTAGGATAAAGACTGAGCTGTTATAAATCAGATTGGTTGTGTGTAAGTGTGTATTATTAGCGTATATAAACCTGTAGGCAGTGTTGCAGATCTCCTTGTACTCTTTGAGCTTGTCACAGACCATCTCCAGGAACTGGTTAGAATAAGCGCTGAGGTCCCGCATGAGACTCATCAGATCCTGGATGGACTTCTCGACGATCACAGTGCTCTGGAAAAACACACAGCAAATGAAACTGAAGTTGGTGAAGCTGAATTTGGTTCCTCTTCTTTCTAGGGTACCATGACTGATGTCCGGGGCAGGTGTGTACAGTAGAGCTGCCACTATCTGATCAAACATCATGGTGATGAACTCAAACCTGTCTAACATAACTGTCTAACTTCGTCTGATGTCACTTTTTTTTTTTACACTGCCTACGTAAAACCCCACTATCTTCATGTTAGACAAGGTTGCTTCAAACATGGCTTTCATGAAATATCGTCCGACAGCGTTTGCACACAAGTTTCAACCATGATTACCCTTGGCTTTGGTTTTGGCTTCCCACCTATAAACAAGTTCAGTTAGTTTAATAGCGCACCCTGTGCGGGAGCCATTTCAAAGAATTTCACACAACCTCCAGAGAAACTCCTTCAACATTCACTGAGCGGTGCAGTATATAACAAGTGTAGAGAACTGACTACAGGCAATAAACCTGGATAAAAACACAGTGGACTATGCACATGTTTATTTCAAGTTTTATTTAAACAGTTCTAACATAATCCCATAATATACTTGTTTGTGTTTTGCATAATTTGTGTTGCTGGTTGTAGTTTCAAATAATGTTTCCCCTGCTCCAGTCCAGTAGGTGGCAGTATTGGCACCTACCGGTCAAACTCATTAAAAAAAACAAACAAACAAACAAAAAAAACAGCATGTGGTCATCTAATAAAGCACAAGTATTTTACATATCATTTCTGGAAAGTGCAAAAGGTTTGAATAGCCTGCAAAAGCATCTTTTCATCAATACAGCATTTAATATGTATGTTTAACTAAAGAATTCAAGTGTAAATCAATTTTGAAATGGAAAACTGAGCCAACGATTCAATGGATAAAACTGCCCAAAAAAACTGCCCAACAAATTTTTCTATTTCAAAACTGCAGTCCTGATTATGTCAGAAAAATTAAAAAAGCCCAAAATACTTTAAACAAACATAGTTAGGACGTCAGGTAGATAAATTCATAAAAATATATTATATATATTAAATCAGTGCTGTTGAAAATACTACACTGGTCTCTCTGTACTCATTCAAACAAGTCTGATAAGGATACAATATATTGTAAATCAACTGAAAGTTATTAGATATGTGAGCTTATGAAGACATATTATGCAAAACAGCTTAATTATTTTCAGCAATTACTGATAATCGATTAATTTTGCAATGGTCATCCAGCCATGTTGAGTGTGTCACACTGTTTTATAGATAAACTTGTTTTATGGATGTTTGTGTACATTATGATTGTGATTTAAATCACGATATTTATACTTTAAACGTAGAATTTAGTATTCAGACTAAAATCAAATAATGTCACTAAAATTCATTAAGGCAACTCATATACTGTATCTGGTCTTATGTGTTGATTAGTCTCTGAACTTCCTCTTTGACAACATGACCACCCTGACCTTCCTTCAGTAACGTGTGATTTTCTTGTCTCTTCACCGTTTTTCTCATTCTGCGTGATGCCTGTAAGTGCTACATATTAATTATTTATGGTATTATTTAAATGGCACCAAACTAGCCTTTTCTGGTCACCAAAACCACACACGTTAACCACAAGTTGATGTGGTTAACTGAAGAATGAGGCTTCTGATTGGACAGTTTTAAGGTATTTTCGGTATACTTCAGGCCAAACTCCACATGAATTACTGACTTTGAATTATTTTACCTGTAATAAATAGCGCCCTTTTTGCGATTAGATAATTGCACAGGTTCGTATTGCGCTTTCGATTTCTAGGCGATTAATTTGGCAGCACTAAACAAATGCTAAAACCATTTGGATTGAATTTATGCTGATGAGCAAAGCAAAGCATATACTGTACACACAAGAATCATCTATTACATTCAACTCACTTTCATTTCAATAACAAATTTTCCAATAGCCACTGCTACGACGGAGCTTTACGGAAATCCGGATGTATACCAAGATCCCCTAACAAGCAAACCAGAGGCGAGAGTGACAAAGACAGGAGATTCAGGATGAGCGGATTGTGATTAAGAGTTTTAGCATAAGCACTGGACAGCAGCTCTTAGAAGAGCTTCTTAGAAGGCTGAGAGTCAGAAATAATGAGCTGAGAAGTGCGGATCACTCTGACAGACATGAGAAAGCTTGATAAGTTAAGTTCTCTTCCTCAAACCTTTTAACACAATTTTCTCTGGACTGCTTAAGGGGTATTGATTACGCCCGGTATTGTCTGCGGTGCTTGAGCAGAAGGCTTTGGCTTAAACCGAGCTGGCGGTATCATTTCCAGATGCGAGCGACAGCTCGGTCATTTCTCATAGACGCAGCGGCCCGCTAGTCAGCGCATACTCGATGTGCAGATGCATCGAGCGCTCTATAAATGGAACACAATCAGGCCTTGCATTCACCTGCCAGATCCTGATGCCACGGCTTGAGTGGCTGTTATTGATATAACTATGTGTGTGCGTGACGGTGGAAATCCGACAATGCATGAACACACGAGGACAAGGACGGCTGGCGTTAAAGATGAGCCATGGTGGAACTAATGGACGAAGCGCAGCGTGGTCGATCCATGCATTCACTCTTCTATCTGTCTCATCAGGTCCATTTTCTATGTCCAAGCTTTATGCCTCTTTTCCCTGACATACCCACGCTGTTGGAGCATCGAGTGCCATTTTGGCACAGTGTAATGGCTCGCAGTCAAGACATGTGGAGAGAAGATACACAGACACACACGCACGGCGTCGTTAGCGCTGCCTGTAGCATGAGCGGCATGAGGAGTTAAAGATGCGCTGACAGAAGTACAAGTGGCAACTTTGCAGAGTGTTGGAGTCAGCGTTTGCCAGCACCAAAGCCGAGACCCTAGGACAAACCCCGACCAGCAGGGGGAAGCAGCATCCTTAGTAAGACAATACTTCATCTCGAATCTGTTCTACATATCAATGTGCTCTGCTAGCAGCTCTGAGGAATACAGCGAATTGGGGGGGGGGGGGGGGGGGGTAATGATCCGTGACTGCAGCTGAACACAGGGTTTTGTGTCAGCCTGAGACAGCGGGGAACGACTTGACAGGCAACGCTGTGGCCTCGCTGGAACGACTCCATCATCTTCTCACAGTTCTGCAAAATGTGCGTTTGTGTGTGTGTTTGTGAAATAGCAGAACTCTGCAGATATCAACACCTAAAATAATAAAGAAGAGCGCTTGGTCAGCGCGACCAGCATCGCCTAATACGTCTTTCAATCTTTATTTTAATTTTTTGTAGAGAATAGAAGTGCAATTATTCTAGTAACAAATGCTTTGGTGCTCTGCGACACTTGTCTAATCCCGCTCATTGAACGCAGCCATTTGTCTTAGCTCAGGAAATCATTAAAAAGTAATCAAGCCGCAGAGAGAAGGTAAAAGAAGAAGAAGAAGAAGAAGAAGAGGCTAGGAAGTAACGAAGTAAAGAAGCAAAGCAACAGCGTGCCGGAGGACAGAAAGCAAACCGTCACCGGCACGTTTGTCCTGCGGAGACGGAAATATTTCATACGGCATGCTGAGACGCCGAAGAGAGAGGGGAAAGGATCGTCTCTCTTTCCTCTGACACGTCGCGTACATCATCACACACGAACAGTGCTTAAAGCAACCTCACAATGGCATTAGCGTTGATTACGCCTTGATGCGCAGCTGTGCTCTCGGCTTATGTGTATTAAGGCTTTTTCGGCTTCTCCATCTGTGGAAATTTATTCATTAGCGCCCGCAATCCGTGATGAGTATTTTAAGAATTGAGATTTAAGGATTTCCTTTACGCCACGTCAGATCACTACGTGAACGTCTCATTTCGCCCCTTCGACCTTGCCGCTTGAGGGGTTGTGATGTGACTGGTTTCATAACTGACTGGATTATTTGCCAATCATGTGAACCTGCTGTACCTCTTGGAGGAAGTGCATCAGGGTTGTTGGGGTTTGTTCTTTATACAACACACAGAGCTGACTTGAAGTCTTGACCAATCTGATTGGTCAGAAGGTGTTACTTTGTTCTCTATAACAAAACGCATTTGACGGTTTTTTGTAGCGTGACGGTTTCTATAGTAATAGATCAATTTGAGGGACTTTTTTTTGGGGGGGGGGGGATGGGTAGAGGATTTTTCCCAGATTTTCTCCCTAATTTAGTCATGTCCAATTCCTCACCGTCACTAGGGGGCTCCACATTAAGGCTACTACTACCACTCAGCCGAGGGCTGAAGACCGAGGGTTTCCCCCGAACCACGTGACGCCAGCCGACCGCATCTATTCGAACTACTCGCTCACGCACCGTTGGGGGCGGCGTAACACACTCGGAGGACAGCGCTATTCGCTCCTTCCGCTTGCGCGAGCTCACAGACGCCCCTGACTGGTTGTAGAGCCGTGATTAATGTGGGAGCACTAAGTACCTCTCATCCCTCCCCTCTGAGAGAGCTCGGCCAATCAGCTCTCTCTAGACCTCCGGCTGCGAGAGGTTACAGCATCACCCGGGATCTCCGGATGATAGGGCTAGCGCTTTACCACTGCAAAACAAGTGGTGGAGGACTCGATACTGGTCTTTGCAGGCCAGTCAGACCACAGAGCACTAAAGGCCTTGGGTATCATCTGACTGCACAAGAGGAGAACCATCAGGAACATCACAGACTGTGCAGAGACGGCATCTAGATGGCTCCCTTTTCTTCTTGTTACCGTCCTTACTAACATTCTTGAGACATAAGGTGTCTTCACTAAATCTTGCACAAAATGCAAAAAATCCACAAGAAGAAAAAAATACTCGCTTCTCCTGGCTTTCCACTTGACAAAATCACGTTTTGAAAGGCTCCAGGACGTACGCGCAACTTAGCGTAGGCCAAAAATGCTTTGTATGCCGAGTCAAATCTCTTGCAAAATTTCAGTTCTTAAGGTGAAAATTCATGAGACAGGGCGCTTGTTCAGCAAAGTCAGTGCTTTTGTAAAGGTCTTGACGCTCTCCAAAAAAATTAGGGGAGCACTAAATGCACCTTGCACCTCCAAGATTAGGGTTCGATTCCCACCTCCTGGGATAGGCTCCAGGCCCCCCGCGGTGACCCTGTATACAGGATGAAGCGGTACAAATGATGATTGACTGAGTGAGTGAGTGAGATGGAAGTGGCTGTCCAGTTTTAATGTCAGTGCACAGGCAGGTGTGGTAAAGTTTAAAGTCAGTGATAACAGGAAATACGCTGTTCCACAGACTTCAAATGTACTGTATTTATTAACTGAGTTTTGGCATTTTATATTTCTAAAAGTAATATATTTATACTATTACAGTACATGTATTCTGTAAGCTGTTTATCTCACAGATGAAAGATTCAGGTCAGGGCTCGTCCTTTTTTGTAACTTAGATGTCAGTGGACATACAGAAGACTGGCACATGTTATAAGGAAAGTCAGCAGTGGATGGTGTGTGTGTGTGTGTGTGTGTGTGTGTGTGTGTGTGTGTGTGTGTGTCCTCTGTAATGGGTCAGGGGCTTTTCCCATTAATCCAACCCTGACCCAGGAGCTTGGTGAGTTCAGAGTATTTAACCTGAATGTGCTGCTCACTCATGCCAACACACACACACACACATCTACTCAAGCCATCAAAGCACAAAACACTCCCACAACCGTCTCACAGGGCATCTTGATGGTCCATTCATCACTGTCAGAACCACTGTGAGCCTCTGAGACCCTGTAACCCAGCGTAGACGACACTGTTGATGTGTGTGTGCACCGTGGTCGAGAAGACACACGAAGACACTGTTGGTGTGTGTGTGTGTGTGTGCGTGTGTGCGTGTGTGTGTGTGTGTGGACAGACACCAAAAAAAAAAAAAAAACACCAAAGGCTTTTGATATTATGTTATTCTTTTACAGGACAGGGAAATCCCAGAACCACATCTGGAGAGGTGTCCAGGTATCCAGATGTTGATGGAGTCATGATCGATGGTGGATAAATTTTGATAATGTTGGACGTGTGCGCGCACGTGTGTGCGTGTGTGTGTGCGCACGATGGAGAAGCTCTTTTCTGGAAACTCCTCAGGTGCAAAGCCCATCTCTGGTGCATGTGAATCCCTGCAGCGTGGGATTACTCGTGTCCTAATGGGTGTAATTTCAATAAAGGAGCGCTCTTGCTCCATTTCGGCGCCATCTCTGCCGACCGGACGATTACTGAATGAATGCAAATCAGATCCGACTTCCATCGCATCCTTATGTGCGTGTGTGTGTGTGTGTGTGTGTGTGTGTGTGTGTGAGACACTGAAGAGCCAGGTGTGAGAGCTATGTGATGTGCAAATGAGGCATCATGAGCAGAATTAATGCCTCTGTGTGGGTGTGTTTTTAGAGCTGAGTAACGAGAGTCGTAATCTGGTCTTTTTTCTTTTTTTAAATAGATGAGTTCACAGGCGTTGAGATCTACACCTGACCGCCAGACTCACGTGGGGACTCCATCACTCTCTCTGGAACCTCAGAGGGGTGTATTTAACACAAGCACGCGCATGCCATAAAGAGCTGCGTATGGGGAGAGCGGTTTTGGGAAAGGAACGAACACCGGGTGATGAGACGCACACTAATTTAAACGAACTATATTCAAAAGAACTCAGCATGAGGATGAACTCATGAAACACACATTTATCCCTCGCTCCGCTCTGCTCGACATCCCTCCATTCTACCAACACTTTTGTGACAATCTCCCGCTTTTCCCTCTCCGCAGGCACAGATTAGCTCTTTTCCCATCTCTCTTGCTATCTCGTTCCAGGAGGACCTTTTTCAAGCTGACAGGTTACCTGAAAGAAACGCAGCGCTCACACCTCAGGTGTTACGGCAGCGCGGCTGCAGATAGATTAGACAGAAAGGGACCAGTGCTGAAGCTCAGCGGGCACAGGTACAGGAGGAAAGCTCTAGGACAGAACTTTTCCGTCTGTATGGGAGTGTGTGAGTCAGGACTAGACTGAACTTGCTCTGGAGTCTTCTTTAAAAACAGGTTGCCCTTGGTGTTACGTAAGCATGGTGAAAGTTCTAACAGACAACTTGTATTCAACACCAATCGAGCGAAAAACTCCACAGCCAAGACTTGACTGTCTCTGTGAAAGGACAGTTGGTTTGATATAAGGCAAATGAAAAGATGATAAAACCACAGTTGGTCTTCCTCGGACAGATCTCACAGCGCTCCCTCTGACTAATGATGAGAAAAGAGAAAGGCGACTTGAAAAGAGTTGCAGTATGACCGGAAAGCAGCAGGAACAGTAAGCCATGACCTGCACTGTATTCGTCTCAGATCCTAACAAGGGTGCTCCGATCGATCGGCCGCTGATAAAACAATATTATTGTGATGATACGATGACAGCAGCATCGATATGTCGTTGCCGTCCTAGGAATATTACCAAGTCTCTTTAAATATCAAAAGACATCAAATTTTCCTTCTTTTTTTTTTTCCTTAAAAATCATGTGAGGGAGGTGTTCCTCCTGTGGTTCGATCCCTAACCAGTGCCCAAAACTACATCAGTTCCCAAAGACCACCAGGTCCTTGCCGGGAGCAGCTGAACGACCAACATGAATGATTATGAAAAGTAAAGAGTATGAAAAGTTAGCAGCAAAGGCAGCTGCTAGATGTTGCTTCATTCGTAGAGACTAAGAACGGAGAAAATAAGTCCATTCATAACACAGGCCTTGTGTGGACGATGCAACCTCTTGACTTGAATTGACTTGAGTTATTGAGGGTGTTGAGGGTATTGCAAGTCGATTAGATGCATGTTTTTTTTTTTTTTTTTTTTTCAAAGACCGTTGGGAAAATGGTCCAAAATTTGAAAGGACCTTGTTTTGTCATGTTAAGATGCTCAGATGGTTCTCTAGTGTGCTAGTATTTGTTCGTTCTACTTGGTTAAGAGCGGCTGGCATCCATGGAAATGTCTTCTTGTCTTGTCTTCCTGATGTTTACTTATGCTTGGCGACCACTATGTTGCATTACCACCACCATCTAGTCTTAATCTCCCTCATTTTTCTTTTAGTTTCAACCCTCAAGAAAGCCATTGAAAACTTGCTCCCTTGTCCTCTTTCGCCATTTTCTAAAATACTTTTCACAGTGCGCTCAATCTTTCCAAATTTCCTTTCCTCGAGGGTGGGGTTGGAGCTCTCTGCGTCTACATGTGCTAAGGCAGCGCATATACTAAAACTGGAACTGGAGGGGAGTCGCTCATCAGTAGCTCATTTACATAGACAGTGGAATGGCTTGTTCGGACAAGGAGTGAAAGGGAATTTAAGATATTGAAAAAAAAAAAAGACATTATCTGAGGGCTACTTTAACTGGAGCATTAACATACACACACTTTGGGGAAGCTCTGAGAAATGTGTTAACTTGTATAAGGAAAAAGTAAAACACTGGACCTTTAAACCTTAATGCTGCAAACAAGCTAATTACTTCTGTAGGTGAATGTTTTGAAGCTGTAATTACCAACAACAGCTTTGTATTACAAATAATGTGAATTTGTTAAGTCTGAATTCTTGCTATGTTGCATAAACGACTGAAGCACACAAAACGGCAAGTCAGACACAGCTTCATATAACTAAAGAACCGAATAGGTTTTCATGTGCTAACTGATTTTTCAAGGACACACACAAACACAGAGTAAGAACCAATCAGTGTAAGAAAAGTGAGGCATTTTAAAAGTGTAGGTTGTATCTAGACGGACGGTGTGTTTATCCGTGTGCGTTCCTTTAGTCATGACAGTATCCGGAGCGCCGCTGCCCTAATCAGAGAGGACACAATGCTCCTTCAGGCCACATTGTTCCCTGATTGGTTGTCTCGGCTCTCGTTAATAAAGGCCCACGCTGTGTATTTGTGCCACAATTGAGCGACTCGCTCCTAATGGAGCTGCGTCTGTTGGGAGCCAATCAGCAGGTTCCTCCAACTCACACACACAAATACGCACAACAGGCCAAGCAACACATGCCGAGGCAGAGATAGAAAGGTCAGTCTCATTAGTTTATCTTCAGGTTTGTGTGCGTGACTGACTGAGATTGAGAGAGTGAATACAGGGGGATTAAAAAGGTCAGCTTCATTAGCTAGACCACGACGCCGGGTCCGTGTCGGCACTTCTCTGGGAACTTGAGCTGCCGTTCAATGACGTTCTCAATCAGCTCTCAAAGACAAACATGGGGGAAAAAAGCAGAATCATGCCAAATTACCCTGTAAAAGCTCAACGGGTCCAGGAGGTGAACTGGCCTTGGGTTTAATTGCGAAAAGGAGCATCTTGTGAGCAAAATTAGCAATGAAGTCCTAGATGGAGCTTTGTCACGATAAAGTGCTAAAAGCATAGAACTGTAAAGGTGTCTACGTTGAACCGATAAAGCTTGAAGTTGTGTGTAAAAGGTGGGCGGAACCGGACTGCGGACATCCGGTCTTTATCAAAATCCAGTAGCCGGTTTTGGAAAAGATTTATAGAGCTAATCTCCAGCTGGGTTACAGAGTCACCCCCCCCCCCATTCTGGAGATACATTTCTAATTAAATGAATCAGTCAGTGAGTGCAGATAGCATCGCCGAGCCACACAGGTACACACTGCGCAGAGAGAAGAAAGTGTTCTAGGGGAAACAGAGAGAGAGAGAGAGAGAGAGAGAGAGGAATGAAATGTAAGAAAAGAGGTGATACAGTAATGCAGTTCTGCGTGTGGAAGCCTAGGCAAAGTCAGATAACACACCCTGTCTCATCGCTGCAGGCAGAAAACAGTGAATGAAACACCACCACATATCTCAGTGCTTGTCAGGAAGAGGCCCAGGCAGACCCCCAAGTCAAACACTGGACACAGTTTGAGCGTTAATAATGTCATTACTGCAAATGCTAAAGCAGCTGTTTGTACAAGCGAGCATTATCAGAGGATACCTAGGTGCAGTGGAGAGGTCAAAGTTCAGAGCTGGTAATCCAAAAATTGCCTGTGCGTCAGCAATGGAGCTCTAATCCACTGTCTACACAAACTGCAGCATGCTTCTGTGTCCTCTAGGCTACATTTAGGATTTGGGTGGTATTGTGGATTTGCAGGACAATGCTAGGGAATGCCAGAGAATGACTCAGGACCTGGAGCTGGTTTGGTTTGGTGTGAACTGGTATTGTTGAGTCTAACCTAGTTTGGTTTTGTTTGAACTGGTATTGTTAAATCTAAACTGGGTTGGTTTGGTATAATCTGGTATGGCTGAGTCCAAGTTCGTTTGGATTGGTGTGAACTGGTATTGTTGAGTGTGTGCTGGTTTGGTTTGGTGTGAACTGGTATTGTTGAATCTAAGATGGTTTGGTTTGGTGTGAACTGGTATTGCTGAGTGTGTGCTGGTTTGGTTTGGTGTAATCTGTTATGGTTGAGACTAACCTGGTTTGGTTTTGGGTGAACTGGTCTTGTTGAGTCAAAGCTGGTTTGGTTTGGTGTGAACTAGTATTGTTGAGTCTGTGCTGGTTTGATCTGGTATAATCTGGTATGGTTGAGTCTAACCTGGTTTGGTGTGAACTGGTATTGTTAAAGCTAAGCTGGTTTGGTTTGGTATAATCTGGAATGGCTGAGTCCAAGTTCGTTTGGATTGGTGTCATTTTTACTTGTTTTTGTATGTTTTTGGGTAAAAAGGTACAGAATTCTAACTATTTTTCCAGAGATTTTTTTCTGTGATATTGTATGCCTTATTTGCCTAGACTGAAAGCAAAGACACTGCAACCATAATCTTAACCAAAAAAAGATGATGTGAGAGATAATCAGTGTGAGATGAGAAGAAGGGATGGGGCTTCTAGTTTATCAGATAACATTGGAGTTTTAACTTTTTTGGAACTCGTATTAGTGTACTTTGGTGTTAATTATTGAAGCTTTCACAAAAACATTGTCGATATTAGCAAGTCTGCGGTGTCGCTAATAAATCTGTGATACAGATTTAATATGGCCTGGTGAAATATCCATTTTGCATAACAGACTGATAAAACCAAGCACCAATAGGTATCTCATAGATTAAATGAAACCTTGGGTAAATAACAAATGTTTGTGTGTGTGTGTTTTTTTGTGTGTTCATGCACACTCCCCCAGTCTTTGTCTGCTGAACTCCACCACAGGAGAGCACTACTGCAAGCATCATTGCACGCTTCCATTTGGCGCAGGAGTGATCACAAAGGCAATCCACAATATGCCACAATATGGAGAGGAAATCATGCTCATCCTTAAAATGGCTCCTCGTATAACGGATGACTGTTCATAGCGACGAGCCACTGAGCCCAGGTCAATTCCATCTTCGACGTCTTGGCCTTTTTCATATGAGGAAAAAAATTGGACTTGATACTACAATGAAGCCTGAAGAGCACTGGGATTTCAAAATGAGACACAAAAGGCACTAAGATTATTGCTGAATAGAAACGAAATGCAGTGTTAAGTAAACGCTAAGAAATTTAGACAGACTTCTTCAATTCTCGACCTATTAGGACAGGGTTCAAACGCACTCCTTGCTAGGGGCTTCCACGGTATGATAAGGTAGAGAAAAAAATATCACAGGTTCACTGTACTGTGGTATAATTCAACAATTTAAACACGCACAAGGCGGGAGTAGAATTAAAAGAAGTCCTACTTACAAGGCTCTTTGTTTGTGGGTCATTCAAGTCAAACTGCGACTTTTTCATTGAGCAGAATAACAGAACACAATTATAAAAGTAATATATATATATTATATATATAATCTATATAATCTCCTGCAACACTAATGCACTTCTCCCAGTGTTTCATTAGCGCTTGGACACCATCAAGGTAGAAAGTTTTCTCAGTACGCTGTAGCCATGATCAGATTCTCTGATTCACGGCTAAAACGCCGGCCTCCCAAGAACTCCTTTAATGGCCCAAACATGTGGAAATGGCTTGGCGCAAGGTCAGGACTGTACGGGGGATACAGGCAATAACTCCCAGCCCAGTTCCTGTAACGTCCAAGTGGTGTTACTGTTCTGACAACTTCTCATAAGTTGCTGTTGCATCTGTTAGTTACCTACCTTAACAATGAAACTGCTTATTGCAGTAATAAAAAAAATAAAAAATAAATTAAAAAAAACTGCAAAGACTGAACAAGTGAAGCAGAGACTAAAGCTGCCATTCAGGGATTACATTGGACTGAGGGGAAAAATTTCAGAAACTATTTGGGCATTTACTTTTATTCAGGGAGCTGCAAAGGGAAGTCTCCAAACGATCTTGAAAAGGACACTGGTACTATTTAGACATGTTATGGCTCTGTGCGTTTCTGAGCAGGGATTTGAACTGAAACAGTCTGAGTCACTATTTAAGTACAGAAAATGCACCATTTAAATAACAAATGTTCCCTCCAAAATAGCTGTCTACACAAACACACATTTACAAGCTAACACCAAATGGGAAAATATTACAAAGGCATTCACACTGCTTAAAAGAAGTAGTTCGTTAGACCGTTATTAAAAAGAAAAGCTGCAGCATGAGTACAAAGAGACGCACAAGGCCAGGGATGCGGCACGCAGGCTGGCAGGCGCAGAGCAGAAGCGTCTTTGAATCGGGGTAATTATGAAAGAAAAAGAAAGCCCGAAACAAAAGAGCGGTTTTATGGAGCGGTCGCTATCTGGAGAAGCGCTCATTAGCCCAGCAGGGTAATTAGCAAGATGCCGCAGTCCTCGTTAAGGAGAAGTCATAATCGTAAACAAACGGCGGTAAACTCCCGCCGCGGTCCCTTCTGTAACGAACTGCCAGTGATCTCAAAATGAAAGCGAAGGCACGATTGCGCACACGAAGAGTGCTGGGTAGGTCAGATAAACATAGCTCAGGTTGCAGTATGAAGTGACACCACGTCCCAGAACGCCTCTTATCTCTGCTCTTTTATCCAATGAAAAGCCTCCGGTGCCAGACTCGCATGCTGGATGCTGGCTACTGAATAGTTTTAGACACGAGCATCTTGGCTCGGAACAGCAAACTGAAAGATGGGTAGCAAACTAAAGAAAAGTAAAACGAGTGAAAGGACTCGCTGAAGAAAGTTTGAGGGAATCTCGTGGGTGTATTTTACAATCAACATGCTGTCAATTAGGGCCTTAGGAAACTTATCAAGCTGATGATTTTATGTTCTGAATGCACACCAAGAGAGAGTAGACAATTAAGAAAGCGGTAAAAGAAGAGGAGGAAAGGGGTTAAAAAAATAAATAAAAATATTGTAAAAAAAAAAAAAAAAAAAAAACTCTACCTGTAGAAGAGGTCTCTGGACGCCCAGGTTCTTCATGGTGTCCGCACTGGCCAGGATCTTAAGAGGATCAGAGACTTTCGTGACGGTTTCTATTTCTTTATTGATCTCGGTGCGCACTTGGTTCAGGAACAGATCTTTGATGTAGTAGGTGAGGAAAGTGCGGAGCTGGCACTGCTTCCCTGGACCCATGCTCGACTCGATCTCCTGGATGAACCTGCAGAGACGTGGAGATTCAGTAAGATCTTATAAGTTGAGAAAAGTACATATAAGCAAATAGACACCAGTATCAGCATTTATTACGTTTAAAGCACTTCAGACTACTTGAGCTCAAATTCCAACTGAAGGTTTTGATTCCGTAAGATGATATAAACCAAGCAGCCATAACAGTAACACTTTAACACTGTTTCTCAGAAACTGGGGACAGGTTCACGAGCACTCAAGGCTCACACAGCCTGTGCGGTCCGATCTCTTAGAAAAGCCAATAAAGCACAAAAAGTCAATACTGGCCAATAAAGAAGGGCACCAGAACACCCAGTGCACCACAGCTCGCGGAACACAAGGCCCAGCAGACAGAGAGTCCAAACTCCAGATCCCAATCCGATCGAACACCAATGGGATACCCCACAGAGACCCCACCCCACCCCACCCCACACCCACAGAACCCAAGGTTCCTCTGCCAAGATCCTGGTGCCAGACACCACAGCATACTCCCCAGAGGCCCTCTGCATCTCTGCTGTCACAAGTGAAACGCAAAACCTAGGTTGCTTCAATGTTATTGTTTTTAGCATTATGGCTAATCAGTGTATTTATCTTCTGAAACAGGTGGTAATCATTTCAGTGTTTTGGTTGATTTTATATGACAACGACCACATTAAAGCAAGATACACAGCAGCCACGCCAACTCTAAACAATCTTGATTCCGGCTTAAAGAGCTGGCTAAATATCCAGAATGACAAAAACAACATAAACGTCTCATTAATCCACAATAAAAATGCTATACGCATTTGAGGAAAGGTTGAATGATGTCAAATGCATTGATGATTATAACAATGATAATGAGTTTCAGGGTCATCACTCAGGAAAATGTGATAGATCTAACTGGAAGGTAAAATGACATTACTGACTCCTGTGGATGTGAAAGTGCTGACTGTGTACGCACACGGAATCACATTCTTAATCAGTCTGCAGTAGACATTTTATCACTAAACCTACAAGTTTATAAAACACTCGAATGCATAATTCCACTCATTTAGTTCCAACCAAGCGTCGGTTATAGAAGAAACTAGGGCACAGGAAGAAACACGGCCATAAACACAAAGTCGGCTGCAGAGTGGTGAAAAGGAAAACATTGTGCGTTGCCCATCATCAAGGTCGCTTCTCACGTGATTCTACAGCCATCCGTACCAGGAGAGCAGATTGGCTGTAGGGGCACCAAAGGCAAGCGTAAGGGGTAGAGGTTTCCTCAAAGCATGTTATGCCACATTTGAAAAGATACGGCTTCACATGCCATAGAGGAAGAACGTTTACCCAGCCCCCTTCCTGGTCGTTCCTAGCCGTTGCTGAAAGAACAACATAAACAACCCAACAATATCAAATATGTTTGTTGCTAACAAGACAAGCCCTGGCCTTCTAGACTTTCATACATACAACCATACTGGTGTCCACCATACACATCATACTTTCAAATTGCTAGCCATATTCAAAGGGACAGCTAAGGCTCTTTAAAAGACGAAGCCAGAAAGCAGTAATGCATGGCTAGGTTTTCAGACCGAGCACTCCCTGCTGCTTTATAAGCATCTGTCACATCTGTCAAAGCTGAAGCCAAACTGGCTGTCAGGTAAGACGTGACAAGACTGAGTGGTGGTGATTGATTTATGGCATACCATTAGAAATGGTAATCCGAGGAGCTTCAGCTAGTGGCACTCAGGTGGCTAAACACAACTGAGTACATTAGATGTGGATGAATATCGTCTTTGAGACAATGGTCATGTCACTGATTTCAGCATGGGGTGCTGTTAAACAGTGAACTCGCTAAAGATTATCTAAGAGAAAAGCAGAAAACAAGCTCCGGTCTGCTGCCAGGAATTTGTCGATAGCTCTGTCCCACATGACGGGGCTGCAAGCAACTGGCCACGCAGATACCAATGAAACGTATTGAACCTGTGTTTTTTTTTTTTTTTAAACATCTTGGCATGCCTATAGTGCAGCACACGGAATGAAAGTGTAAGAGAATGGAAGGAGGAGGTGTAGTAGAAGGAACAGGCTATCCACACCAACTGACAGTGGCTATAGATCAGCCAGGAGCGCTGATTGATCACCATGTACACATAGAGGCTTACGCCTTAAACCGCTTATCTCAGCAGCGCTCCAGCCAATTAACTCGGCCAGTCGAGGACGCTGAAATCTCTCATTGTGTGCGCTACAGGAAAACAGCTAACTAAAAAGACATTGGACTTATAACTTAGGTTCACTTAGTTCAGCTATTAAGAGTCAAACTTTATTCCTTAAACACAATTCTGCCCATAGTCAACCTTGACCATTATCAAGCTCTCTCTCTCGCCGTCTCTGTCTCTTTCTTAATACGCTCATCAAATGCGAGATAGGTTTGGGTAAATTGCCACATTATAAGTGCTCCAGTATAAAACAAACCAGTAAAACGACCAATAAGAACAAATGTCCTGTCCATCTGCTCACAAACTCGAAGCTATTTTTATGACGAGGCGAGCAGCAGTTTGCTCATAAGTGGAGCCTTATTTTCAGAAATCCATTAAAGTAGCCCTGAAATCAAAACTGATGGTTCAGGAGTTGCTTTTTTTTTTATATAACAGTGCCTTAGTGTTATGATAGGAGATGGTCTTGTTTTAACCGTTTCCAGGAAAAAGACAAACTTGATGGATGAGTCGTCCTGTTCTTGTCTTGCATTCATCCAATTGAATTCATCCATTTAGAAGGCATACAATTGTCCCTAGGGGGTGTGTATTGGTTTAAAGTTGCAGCAGTTTTAACCTGTCGCTTCTTGGACACTATTTCCTTTTCCAATAAACTCTTGGTGGAGGACAGATGATTGCAGTTTATTCATTTGGAAGAGAGTGAAGTTTAGGGGAGTGTTTCGGCCAACTCAGAACACCTTAGATTGACTCTGATAGTTCTTTCGTCCTTCTCCATCGGTAAGAGTCGGTGCTATCGCTTCATCTCCCACTCAGATGTTGTCAGATGGAGACAGATGTCCTTGTAATGACCCTTTCACGCCTTTTAATTTATCACATTTCATCTTTGTTAACACACAAGATAAAGCCTGGATCTCTAAATGTTTCATGGAGGCCATATTTCTCTTTTTTTCTTTTAAACTGAGTTTTTATAGCAATGCTCTTTCCCCAGCAGTCTGAACAATTAGGACTAATATTGCAAAAGCAAACTTTTACCATGCCTGAGACTAATTATTTAACTCATTTACTTTCTTCAAGTTATTACCTGTATGATATTTGGAAACATTAAACTCATTAGCCATGGCCTCTAATGAGTCACTAATTGCAGAACCCAATATAACTTACGACAATTATCATGATTATAGCATTATAAAAAAAATCTAATAGTGAAATCCCTATTATACTCATCAAAATCCCAGGAGCAGAAATATATGTAATAATGGATGGCGATTAAGCAATAAAAAAAAAAAAAAAGATGACTCCATTATCAATCCATCATGTCCTTGGCATAAATGCCCTCTGCTATATTATTCATCCCATATGGTGTGTGTGTGTGTGTGTGTGTGTGTACATCCTGCTCTCTCGATGTTTGCCTCTCTGCGTTTCTCCCTGATCCCTTCTGTTGCTTCTCTGTTATTATTTTGTTCACATAAATCTTCCTGATCGCGTGCATTAGGAGGTAAATACGAGGCGATGGTTGCCTTAGAGGCCTGTCGGCTTTCACGGGCTAATCAAATTCCGCTCAGCGCGATCTGATTGGAGATGAGCGAGGGAGCTGCCTCCGAGAAAAACGCTGGTGTAGGAAAAGCGCTGAACTAAAAAAATTTTAAAAATAAAAAAAATAAGAGGAAGCCATCAACTATGTTGTCATGAAGTTTAAAAAAAAAAAAAAAAAAAAAGAGAAACGATCATCACCAGAATAATAAAAACAAACGCAGGATTAATGCAGCCGGCGCTCAGTATCCAATAGCAACAAGGACAAGGCTGTTTCCGAAAGCACCAAGGAGCAATTAGACACATGCAGGAGCAAACAGCGTGATAGGAAAAGGAAAGCGAAAAGATTTTTCTGTTATCTCGGGTCTACCGGGGGTTTCGTTTTAAAGCTGTAACAGCATTAACCTGGTCTGATTGTGACCTCTGTCATCACTCATCATCATTTCATTTGTGCATTCTGTAATATTCGCAGTGATGAATGTTGATTTGACCTTAGCGCCACCTCGTATTTATAATCCCGGTGATAAATATGACCGTGTTTACAAACACTCAGGTAAATATTATAAAAACAATGATGACAAAAGGAGCAAAACAGAAATGGGTAAATTCAATAATAAAATATTCATAAGAATGTCTAGAGGGTGCTAATCAGTGTGGCACATAAGATTTTATAGAAAGTAAACAGTGCTTATTCAATTTAATTTTATTACAATAGATTCCCTTCAATTAAGAGGCACAGTCTCTAAACAGAGCTTTATTTATTTAAATTTTTCACATCTTAGTATGGGTGCCAATAATTTTGGAGCTGACTGTGCGCACCAAGACCGCTTAGATAGAAACAATCTAATATTTTTAACGTTCTCTGAAACAAATGTTTCTTGTTAATTTTAATTAATTAACAAATAAACCCATAATTAAGAGTGATACTTTCTAAAAGACAACTGAAAATTTTATTATTTAGTTGAATACTGGTTAAATTAATAGTTAATTAACTACAATGGTTTTTATTATTACATACCCGACTGTAGGTTAGAAATACTTCCATGTATTAATAATTAAATGTATTTTAGTGTGGGTTTAACCAGGGCATTTCTCTGACATATCAGAAAGAAGCAGAAGAGAAAGAACGATGGTAAATCCTTCCATCACTAAGCAGGAAGCCCTATTAAGAATTTCCTGTGTTCACAGGTACATGACAGTAACATGAGGGTGAGAGACAGAGCGGACAGGAAACTTGTCCAAATGTATAATATATGACCTGTACCCATCTTTCAGCATTAAATACGGCAACCAAAGGTTTGGTCTTCCTCAGGTGGTTAAATATTGAGATACTGGATAAGTGGATGCTAACAAATGCAACTAATTAGAATAAAATATCTTTCAGAGACAAATGATATAGAAAAAAAATCATCACGGTATATTATATGCTACATTGGATAAGTAAAAAATAGTTATTCTTACTTTGAGTTCTTTGATAAATACTCTTTGAATACAAACAATTAGATAATTAGGAGGGAAATATACACTTTGTTACATCGGTTAATATTTTTACAGTATGTAGTTGCATTTTATAATACATTGTTAGATTTTATAGAAAGTTGTAAAGATTTGCAATGGTTTGTAAAGGTTTACATTATGTCACAAGGTTGTAAAATTTTACAGTATATGTCAGGTTTTGTAGTAATGTAAAGCTCTGCAGTATGTATCAAGCTTTGAGGTGTATGTACTATACAAAGTTGATTTATGTTGAAGTTGTAAAATTTCTAGTACATTGTAAAGTGTTCTATTTTATATCAAGCCCAAAATGCAGTATGCGGTACGTTAAAAAGTTCTGTAGTATGTTGTGTGGTTTTGCAGAATAATGTTTTCTAGTATACTGTATAATAACATTTTGATGCAAAGTTTTGTATCATGTTGTAAAGTTCTGCAACATGTCAAATTTTACAGCAGTAAAGTACAGTAAAGTTTGCAGCATGTTGTAAAGTTAAAAGTAAACTCCATGATGAATGCAGTGCTAAATAAGGGGAAAGCAAGGGGAGTGTATACTTTTATTACTATTAAAACTCTTCAGATTCTGATTCTACTGGAATAGTTCATCAAGCCAAATATGGAGTACGTTGAAAAACTTTATAGGACGTAGTGAGATTTTATAGAACATTGTGGGGCTAAGTGCTTTGCAGTATATTGTAATTATTGGTAGCATGTAATAAGGTTCCGGTGTAAAGTTGTGTATTATGTTGTAAAGTTCTGCAACTTTTCACAAAGATTTACAGTAGGAAGCAAGGTTGTAAACTTTTGCAGTATGTTGTTTTTCATAATAAAGTTATAAAGCTTTGCAGTGTGATATAAAGTTTTGTAGTAGTTTGTTAAGTTTTGTAATATGCTGTACAATTTGTGGAATGTTGTGAAGTTTAAAAGTAAAATTCCATGCTTAAAAAAAAAAAAAATCAAGTCCAGTATTTAATTTTATTACTACTCTACTGGACTATTTTATCAAGCCTAATATGCAGTATGTTGAAAAGCTTTTTTGTACATTGTGAGGTTTACGGGTACAGTAAACCACTACGTTTTGGCGTACAGTAAACTGAAATGTTTTGTAGTATGTAATAAGGTTTTGCAGGAACATTGTAAAGTTCTGAAGTAGGTTACAATTTTGCAGAATTACAGTACATTTTATAATATATATTATGTTTTAAATTTATAAAGTTCATAGTATGTTATAACAAAGTAAACTCAGTCAATTCCATGATGACTGCCATGCTGCAATTAAAAATCATTAAATCATTAAAAAAAAAAACAAGGTCAGTCTTGTACTGTACTATTATGACAGCCATTTAACATGGTATGAACATTACTTATATGCACTTATAATGTATCCCTAATGCATACAAAAAGCTCTAGTGCCATTTGCTTCTATAAACTGTTAAATGTATAGTGCATTTATTATTGCAAGGAAGTATGTGTTCATAGCTCAATTTAAATAATATTTTAAAAGACGTTTGTAAAAAGAGTTACTGAGTCAAATCACCAGCTCTCGGTTTATATGCTTTTTTGGATTGCTAATGAGTTGTTTTGTCTATATTTTAAACACCAAATGAATAAGATTTATTTAGAGGTTTACTCATGTGAAGGAAATGCAGCTCATAACGTACAAAATGAAAGACAATTATGTTTTCTGCTCTGTGCAATAAAAAACCTTTGTTCTTCCAATTGTCTAAATGAATGTGATAAATAATTCTGCTTAGTATTTAAGCCGTGCGTAACAGTTATATTGTTTCATAACACCAACACTGCTCATCAGTGCTAGCTTCACAAATAAAAAGGCACTACAGTCCATTTTGTAAGTAAAAAAAAAGATAATTTTTCTTTTGCTTGAATACCAAAAAAAACCCTTCTCCAGGGTGGATTACACGGCTGGACCTTGAGCTCAGTCTCCACGGTGACACCACGGAGACACCACCTCCACGTCTGTGCCCGTGTGGGCCACCCCTGTCTGTGAAATCCTAATTAAGTAGCTCTCAAATCTGCTTATCGAATTAAAAGTGGTTGGGGGTGGGACTTCCTTAGATCGAGTCTCCTTAACTAGTCGCCTTTCCTTCAGGATTTAACATCCGAGAAGTTGATCCTAGAAAAAAAATAACGCTCTTTTCCTGCTCCAATTCCCCATTCCAACCCTCTTCCAGATGAGACGATGCATGACTCGAAGTTAATAAAGGGATTATGACACGTAATTACAGGCGAGTTCTTTTGCATGCCTCCTGCTGGAACAGGCGATCGGGACCAAATGGCAGCCGTAATTGTTCTTCAAGAGGCAATCTTCATTTGTCCAGTAGATAATGAGCCTGACACACATGGGGCAGAGGAGGGACTCCGTGTGACGGATAAACAAAATGGCCATATTTCTCCCATGCTGGTGTGTTTGCCAGTTTTATCATTTACACCCAATTATACTGTAGCTACACATTATCTGTTTCGTGTGTGAGAACATCCAGAAATGGCCCTGTCCCAATCCCTCGCTTTATTAGACAGAGCAGAGCAAAGATGTCAATGTGGACGGTTAATTACTAGATTCATGTTCACGAAACTCTCACAGCTTGCAATAATCTGAAAGAGATCAATTAAAGGGCATAAATGGAAATAAGAAAAGAAGATGAGATAGACGGACACAAAGGACAGAGGACAAAATCTGAGAAAAAGACAAAGAAATGGAAAAAAGTATAGAGGACTTAGAGCAAAAAACTGAACTATGGTATAGAAGTCAAAGACAGAATAGAACAGAAATTAAAGAGAGTGAAAAAATGAATGAAAAAGTAAACAATGAACATGAAGAAAAGACGGAAAAAAGAAGAAAAGTAAATCAAATAAAGATTTTTATGCTAAAAGATAGATAGCACTAACAAGGAGCTCAAATAAGAAAATAAAACAAAATGAAAAAGAAGAAAAAAATAATAATGGAAAGAAAGGACTAAACAATGTGAAAGAAAAAGAAAAATGAAAATGAAAGAAATTCAAAAGCAAATAAATGGGGAAAAAAAGCAGATCAAAGAACAAAATAATTTAAGAAAGAAAAAAACACAGACAAAAAGAAACCTGTGTGAGGTAGAAAGAAAGAACAGCAAAAGGAAAAAATAATGTGAGAAAAAAAAGAATGGCAAAGAAAACAAAAATGTGAGAAAGAAAGAAAGAAAGAAAGAAAGAAAGAAAGAAAGGGTATGGCAAACAAAAAAAACAATGAGAGGGAAAGCAAGCAAGAAAGAAAGCATGGCAAAGAATGTGAGAAAAAAAGAAAAAGAAAGACAAAATGGCAAAGAAAAAGATTGTGTGAGAGAAAGAAAGAAAAAGAAAGAAAGAGAAGAAAAAGAGCAGCATTGGGAGAGACAGTGAAAGAGAAGTGCATTGAGAGGGAAACAATGAGAGGGAAAGAAAGAAAGAAAGCATGGCAAAGAATGTGAGAAAAAAAGAAAAAGAAAGAATTTTTTTGCCATTTTCAGCACAATACACATGTGGACAAAATTGTTGGTACCCTTCGGTCAATGAAAGAAAAACTCACAATGGTCCCAAAAATAACTTTAATCTGACAAAAGTAATAATAAATAAGAATTCTATGAATGTTAACCAATGAAAGTCAGACATTACTTTTCAATCATGCTTCAACGGAATTATGAAAAAAAATGAACTCATGGAACAGGCCTGGACAAAAATGATGGTACCCCTAACTTAATAGTTTGTTGCACAACCTTTTGAGGCAATCACTGCAATCAAACGATTCCTGTAACTGTCAATGAGACAAATACCTCTGTGCAGGTATTTTGGCCCACTCCTCATGAGCAAGCTGCTCCAGTTGTTTCCGGTTTGAAGGGTGCCTTTTCCAGACAGCATGTTTCAGCTCCTTCCAAAGATGCTCAATAGGATTGAGGTCAGGGCTCATAGAAGGCCACTTTAGAGCCATTCTTGGGTGTTTTTAGCTGTGTTTTGGGTCATTGTCCTGTTGCAAGACCCATGACCTACGACTGCGACCCAGCTTTCTGACACTGGCCAGCACATTTCTCTCTAGAATCCCTTGATAGTCTTGAGATTTCATCGTACCTTGCACAGATTCAAGACACCCTGTGCCAGATGCAGCAAAGCAGCCCCAGAACATAACAGAGCCTCCTCCATGTTTCACAGTAGGGACAGTGTTCTTTTCTTCATATGCTTCATTTTTCCATCTGTGAACATAGAGCTGATGTGCCTTGGCAAAAAGTTCCATTTTTGTCTCATCTGTTCATAGGACATTCTCCCAGAAGCTTTGTGGCTTGTCAACATGTAGTTTGGCATATTCCAGTCTGGCTTTTTTATGATTTGTTTTCAACAATGGTGTCCTCCTTGGTCGTCTCCCATGTAGTCCACTTTGGCTCAAACAACGACGGATGGTGCGATCTGACACTGATGTTCCTTGAGCATGAAGTTCACCTTGGATCTCTTTAGAAGTCTTTCTGGGCTCTTTTGTTACCATTCGGATTATATGTCTCTTTGATTTGTCATCAATTTTCCTCCTGCGGCCACGTCCAGGGAGGTTAGCTACAGTCCCATGGATCTTAAATTTCTAAATAATATGTGCAACTGTAGTCACAGGAACATCTAGCTGCTTGGAGATGGTCTTATAGCCTTTACCTTTAACATGCTTGTCTATAATTTTCTTTCGAATCTCCTGAGACAACTCTTTCCTTCGCTTCCTCTGGTCCATGTTGAGTGTGGTACACACCATGTCACCAAACAACACAGTGACTACCTGGAGCCCTATATATAGGCCCACTGACTGATTACAAGATTGTAGACACCTGTGATGCTAATTAGTGGACACACCTTGAATTAACATGTCCCTTTGGTCACATTATTTTCAGTATTTTCTAGGGGTACCATCATTTTTGTCCAGGCCTGTTCCATGAGTTTACTTTTGTAAATAATTCTGTTGAAGCATGGTTGAAAAGCAATGTCTGACTTTCATTGGTTAACATTCATAGAATTTTTTTAAATTATTACTTTTGTCAGATTAAAGTTATTTATGTGACCATTGTGAGTTTTTCTTTCATTGACCGAAGGGTACCAACAATTTTGTCCACGTGTGTATTTAAAAGTATAAGGAAAAAAAAAGGAATGATAATACAGTATCATAGAATACGTACTGTAGAGAAAGAGAAAGCAGTTAATGTTATGAGGAGCAGTCAGAGATGAAAGGAGAGGAGAGGAGACGCTGGCTGTGACATCAGCAGCCTGAACAAACGCTGAGAGTCTCAGTATGAAGACTGCCAGTCACTCTGACCAGCATATAATAATAATAATCATTTATATAACATCCTGATTATTGTGCTTCTGCTGACACTTTAAATGTTTTAATTATTTATAAAGTGACTTGCACTACGGGAAGGGAGGTGTGTGTGTGCGCGCGTGTGTGTGTGTGTGTGTGTGTGTGGGTGTGTGTATGAGACAGAGAGAGATTTAAAGGTAAAGAGAATAAACTCTGAGTATTTGAGTTCTCTCGTCTGTGAGACGTCTCTACACGCGCTGCTCGTCATCAAATTAAACCCTGAAACAGCAAAAACCCTCCAACTCTTCTCCATGACGTGCATTCTCTCAATCAAGCACACACACACACACACACACACACACACACACGATGGCAGTTTATTAGTGGTGCCTGCTTCTGATTGCGCTCGACAGCGTCTAATTAACTGTCATTAGGAAACAGATGTGTGAGCCCTGGGCCCGAGCTGGATTACGGCGCTCAGGCCTCGACTCTGTGTGTTTCACATAAACACACCGGTGCACAAAGCCACTTTCACGCTCCTCCTCCTCTACCCACAAACCAATTACACGCTCAGTAATCAAACCATACATTCAGCATAAATATCTGTATGCATTAGTGAATACAGGGAGGAGGACAGGAGAGAGAGAGAGAGAGACCGAGAGAGAGAGGGGGGAAAAAAATTCTGATCATCATCAATAAAAACATAAGCCCTTTCCCTGAAGCCATGGAACCACTATACAGTCTCTCCAGTGTGTGTGTGTGTGTGTGTGTGTGTGTGTGTGTGTGTGTGTGTGTGGGAGAGAAATACACTGCACTGTGGATGTGCTTAGAGTTGAATGGTGTAAAAAGAAAGAAAGAAAATAATTGAGACACAAAGAACAAAAGAAACTGAAAAAAGAAAGAAAGAGACACAAAGAACAAAAAGGGCAAAATGTAAAAGAAATAAAAATAAGACAGAACAAAAAAAAAGGGAAAATGAGAAAATAAGTAAGAAAGAAAAAGAAAATGAGACCAAGAACAAATGAAAGGAAAAATTAAGAAAAAAAAAAAGAAATATGAGGCACAGAACAAAAAAGGCAAAATGTGAAAAAGAAAGAAAGAAAGAAAGAAAGAAAGAAAGAAAATGTGAAAAGAAAGAAAAATACAAAATGAGAAAGAAAGTAAGAAATGGAAAATGTGAAAGAAAGAGAAAAAGAAAATCTGAAAAGAAAAAAAAATACAAAATGAGAAAGAACAAAAGAAAGGAAAAATGTGAAAGAAAGAGAAGGAAAGAAAATGTGAAAAGAAAGAAAAATACAAAATGAGAAAGAAAGAAAGAAAGAAATGAGAAAATGTGAACAAGTCATAGAAAAAAAGAAAAATAGTGAAAGAATAAAAAAGAAAGAAAGAAACGAGACACAAAGAACAAAAGAAATGGAAAATGTGAAAGAAATAAAGAAAAAGAAAGAAAAAAGAGGGCTGACTACAGAAGTCCACTGAGCACTAAAAGAGAGATGAAATGTACGGCGGACAGAGACACAGCAGACCTAGCTCTATCCCTTGTAGCTCATGATCACTACATCGAGAATTAGCGAATTCCTAAGTGTAATTTAAGTGCATGAACAATGTGGCGTTACTGAACACCACGGCGCACAGCGCTAGGTTTACACAGCACAAAAACCGCGTCAGCTTTCTGAAATGGCCGTGAGCCTGTACGTCGCAGTTATGTAACAGCTCCGGTGGAACCGAGGTCGGAAAGACGGCTCTAGCTGATGTTCAGCTTTTAAGCTCTGACCCTCAGCCTCAAAGTGCTGAATCGTGCTGAAGGATGAATTTACTTTACCGTGGCAATTTTGTGTGCTGGACTTTACACATGCTAACTCATTTCCATCCGTTAACCCTGGTCTCTAATGGACTAATGGAAAAGGAAGGGATGGAAGAACAGGTCAGAAACCAGCCGATGAATTCCTTTCATTTTTACCCCCTCTCAAAGAAATGGACTCAAACCATTAAAAAAAAAAAAAAAAAAAAAAAAAACACTGGTATGTTTAAATTTTTCGTTGAAAAAGCTAAATATTTTAAAGGGGTTTTTAACAGAGATTTTGTCTAAGTGTTTGCTAATTTACTTTAGTATCTAACTTTTTAATAGTTATAACTAATAATTTAGTTATTTATTTACTTTTAACTATAAATGAATTCATTTATTCACTTAATTACTTATTTTCTTACTTGCATAATTACTTATTCATTTAATTATTTAAGTCTTTGCTTATTTACTTACTTAGATACTAATTTACTTATTTACTTTACATATTTACTTACTATTTTCTTACTTGCATTAAATATGTAAGCTTACTTACATATTAGCTTACTTATTTATTGACTTTTTTTGCTTTTTTACTTATTTAATTATTAATTTCCTTATTAATTGACATATTTACTTACTTATTAATATATTACCTAAAATTTATTTAAGTACTTGTTAACATACTTATGTACGTATTTATTTTAAATTCAATTTTATTTGTATAGTGCTTTTAACAATGGTTAGTGTCAAAAAGCAGCTTTGCAGAAAAATAAAATGATGGATACAAATTAGAAAAATGTACAGGAAAGAAAAATAGTACAACACAGAACTGTCAGATAGGCGAGGACAAAACGACGATAGGAAGAAACCTTGAGAGGAACCGGACTCAACAGGGAAGCCTTCCTCATTTGGGTGATATCAGATCGTAAAAACCATGAATCATTCCCCGCTATATCTGTGTGCTATAAAACTTAAAGTTCAATATAACAAGAGTGGCGTCTAAGTTAATACAGAGTCCACTTCCACTCGGGTAGGATTTCAGTTCTCTGACTGTTGCAGTCACGGGCCATCAGAGAACAGCTGTCCAGTAGCAGTCGAGTCCAGGACCGTCTTCATGATGATCGAGTGGAACCATCACACAGTTTGACGGGAACTCCAACCGGAAGCGGGGAAACCAGGATGTGTCAGACAGCTCCAAAACAAGTACTCCGAGCTAAATATTTCCACTGTACAAACGGAGCGAGCTGAAAAACTGCCCGGCGTGAAACACATCACACCTCCTGTGTCGTAGCAGAACAGAGTAATGCAGCGCTGGCAGAAGTGTAAACAGATTAGAGAGAGAGAGGGATTCATCACATCAGCAGTGTGAAGCAACCTTTCACCACACGCTGAACCCCCCGGATCGTAAAACACTGCCTCACTCCGGTGGTTTTACAGCGTTTATAGAGCACGTAACGCCAGGTTTTTATTTAAATACCATAAACACTTCTATTGTGTTGTTTCTTTTATGTTTGATTTTAGAATTGAGCCGGAGCGAACCGGTAAAGCGTGAAACTCGAAAGTGAACATTTAGGACAGTGAGGCGGTAAAGGCTATTTACAGGGCAGTTATAAAGACTTTATAAGCATGCATCACAGCACTGAACTGCTAAGCAGCACCACTAGATGGCAGTAGGTCAGTGCTGAGAGAGCGCGGCGAGAGATGAAGTGGACACCTTTAGGATGCGTGAGGACCCTGATTAGTGGAGAACGATCTAAACTGTCTTTACCGTGTGATACTCCCGGCTTCTACTGCGGGGAAACGGATACGCACACACCCACGCCGCTACCCACCAGCTCGCAACACAAAGCCTTACAGTGTGCCATGGACACACACACACACACACACACACACACACACAGTAAACACTAATAATGCTCCACACTACACCAGGAGGCAGAAGGCAGGAACTATTACTGTTTTGAAGGATATATATATATATATATATATATAAATTGTGACATTGATCCATGTGTGTGTGTGTGTGTGTGTGTGAGAGAGAGAGAGAGAGAGAGAGAGAGAGAGAGAGAGAGAGAAAGAAAAACAGGGGGGAGAGAAATCTATCAATCAAGCTGAGATGTGTTTACTTGTTTACCTATTTGTTTATTGTAGATGTATTAAGTATTTATTAAATATTTATTCGTACTTAAGCCATTTCTTTGCCATCTGTGTGGTTTATTTATTCATTTTCCTGTTTATATATCTGGTAAGCATGTATTTTATTGAGATTATTTTCACAATAAATTTATATTTTAGGCATTTGGTAGATACCCTTATTCAAAGAGGCTAGCTTTTTTTTTTTTTTATCTCATTATAAATCCGAGCAGCTGAGGATTGAGGGCCTCGCTCAGGGGCCCAATAGGGAAACCTAATGGTCGTATTCATCTAAAAGTTTACAAATTTGTACATTTTCGGTGTATTTATTTGTTTGGCTATTTACTTATTTAATCCCTGGAGGGTTTTTTTCCCACGCTTTATTTTCCAATTAATGCATTTATTGGTTTGCTTCTCTGGGATTAATTTGTGTTTATATTCCTTACTTTATTAATGAAATTATTTATTCATTTTATTTTATTTATTTATTCAAAACCATGTCCGAGATTTGTTTGCGTACCTATTTGCTTATTTGTATACATTTGTATATATTTATTTGTATATTGTATATAATAAAGACTTATTTACTTAATAAGCTATATACTTATTCATTTAAGTATCCATATTTGTTTATTTATTTACTGTCATTTGCTTCTATTTGAGGATTTATTTATTATTTTCTTGTACATTATTTAATTTGTTTAGTATAATATCTGTTTATATTTGTATCGTATCCATATTAATTTATTTGTAATATATTTAATATTTGTTTTATTGTTTGAATTATTATTGTGGTAACTATCATGTTTATTTACATTTGTGTATTTATTTATTTAGTTAATTACTTACTGTAATATCTGTGGAGTATAGTGGTTATTCATTAATTTATTCATTTTTTATTAATTTATTTATTTTAATTAATTTATAATTGTGTATTTATTTTATTTTTTATTTAGTCTTATTTTTACTTGCATGATTTATTTCTTTGGTTACTTCACTATTTGTGGATTTGTTTGTTTGCTTGCTGGTACAGGATTTATTCATTTGGTTACTGTAATGTTTGTTTCTATTTGTGGAGTATTCCTTCACTCATTCTCATTCTCTCTCTTTCGCTGTGTGTTTGTGTGTGAGATTGGAGGACGGGTTTTTTTAAAATTTTTTGTTTGTTTGACTGATTTATTAAAGCTGCTAAAAGTGTACACATAGCAATTTCGAAGAGATTTCTCAGAGGCTTATTTTTTCAGATTTTATTTTTCCAATTTAAGCGAGTAGTAAATTGCCTCTGCATGACTGTGATCGAATCTGAGAGGAATCCTGGACTGACTGTGTGTCCTCGGGCTACGCAGCTCATCACAGGAAGCCCGTACTCACTGTTACAGCCGGGCATCGTGTGTGTGTGTGTGTGTGCGTGTGTGTGTGTGTGCGTGTGTGTGTGTGAAGTCAGGTGAGATGAGACGCAGATGAACGCTTTTTACTGATGAAAACAGATTGAAAAAGTAAAGAATATTAAATTCATTCACACACAGAGGGGATGGAGTGGAAGTACTGTCTGGAGCAGAACACACAGGCAGGATCTGGGCATTTATGTGTGTGTGTGTTCGTGTTCCAGCTCAATTAAATCCAGCAGAATCTATTACATTAAGAAAAAGAAAAGAGACTCTGGATCCTGCAGTCAACAGGAAATGAGATTGGACACACTGTGACAAATTATACCTCCAGACTCACCGTCCTCTCCTCACACCGCGGTGTCTGCTCTCATTTTACGTCCACACGTCTCTCCCTACCTCCCCAAGCCTCTCCAACACTCTCTCGACCCTCACGCTCATTATATAACAGGATTATTAGGTTATAGGTAACAATATAATGAGTTACAATGTATCAAAAATTAGTTAAGTGGCTCAGGAATGTGCTTTATAATACGAACTAATCTAATAACGCACTTTTCTAATAGTTGAAGTCTCTTTGGAAAATCCTAAACATAAATTCACACTGAAATGAAATTAAAATATAGCTGCAGTATACTGTAAGCTTGCCAAGCCTGAGCACTCTTTGCCAAAGTTAGCAAGCTGCGTGAAATGGCTGCTGGAACGTGATTAGCCGAAACCAATCCAGGATGACGCAAGATGACAAAATTTGAGAGAAAAAAAAAAGAGCCAACCTGAGTGAGCCTGAATCAGGTACAAGAAAGACGCTACCCAAAAACCACGTCAGCTCGAAGGTGACCCTGGCACAGGCCTGCTGGAATCTGATTGGCTGATACCAGGAAACATTTCTTGAGAAATCAGGTCATCATCAAAACCGAACTTGCAGATTAGCACCTCGGCGCAGCAGGCATGCCCAATTTTAGCTTGATTGGCCATCATATAGGGGAAAAAAAACTAAAACCACCAATCTTTTAGTGCTTAAACCATTTAAAGGACTTTAAATGACTTATTTTCCACCCATTAGAAACACAAGCTGGAACAGGAAAAGCTGTACGTACAACAATTAAAAAATCAAATATACTTCCTGAATAAACAATTTAAGACAAGCCCTAATTATTTAAAATGTAAAAAGGGATTATGTGCATCAGGATTATAATAACAGCTTAGTGCATTTAACATAATTGTGTTTTTTGGTTATTATTTTAAAGCTTTATCACAATTTTCATTCTTTATATTATTATGCCATTGGGGCAGCGCTGGCCGAGGGGTCGGTTCAAGCACCGCCACCGGCAGTACACCACCATGGGGTCCTTGGATAAGATCCTTAGATAAATACAGTAGACTGATAGTTAGATTCTTTATTGTCATAGTACAGGGAAGGAAAATTAGGGGCCACTCCTTAAGGTGCATAAAAATGAAATAAAATTTGTAACATACATTACACACAATTATTTCTTTGCATATCCCAGTGTGAATGGGGACAGAGCGCAGGATCAGCCATGATAAGGCAACCCTGGAGCAGATAGGGTTAAGGTCCATGGTCAAGGGCCAAGGGTCAAAGGCCCACAATGGCAACCAGGTGGAGGTGGGACTTGAACCGCCAACCTTACAATCAGTAACTCGGTGCCTTAGCAGATAAAAGCACATAGCATCTAGTAGCTGGCTGAAAAATCTGTACAGCCACTAGTTTTGAAAATAATTCTGGTTTAGGGGAAAAAAATCAAACTAATTAATAAATCACAAATTTGCAGAAACCTGAGAATTATAGTGAAATGTAAATATAGTTTGAAGTTTTAATTACTTTACTCATTCTATACAACAAAAATGATCTGAGATGTGTCTGCAAAAAAAAAGAAAAAGAAAAAAAAAAGAAAGAAAACCTGCTATGACGAATGTCCAGCTTAAAACCCACTAAGGCTCTAATCCTCCCACTAAAAAGGCAGCCATTAATCAGGAGAAGTCTCAGCACTCAGCATGCTGACCTGTTCCCTGAGCCTGAACACAAATAGAGGGCAAGCCTGCTGCCAATCCCGTGACAAAACCCCTAACAGGACCTTAAGTACCCTAAATCAGAGTGCAGTCCAGAAGAGACGCCTGATTGTGAGGTTAAACAAGAGTGGACTGACAGATGCGGCAGGAGGATCCATTCAACCCGTCTCGACAACAATAATAATAATAACAATAATAAGCCTCATTAGGTGCTGATTTGGGTCAGAGAATGGCAGAGGGCCGGTTCCTGATTTCTCACTAATGAACGCGGCACTTGCTCATCAGACCACGACTATGCAGTTACAGTTTGTCGCACTGACGCTTCAGGATGTTATAATCAAGCAGGTGCAGGGAAGGCTAGTTGTGTAAACAGTGAATGGGCCTCTCGGGAGGTCGGTAACTTCGAGCTCATTTCCTGTAGACGTAAACCAGACAGTGCAGCTGCTCCTATATTATAATGATTCTACCGGTTTTTTGTTGTTGTTCCTGTGCTTCAGTATACTAGCAGTCCAATCTGGGGTGGCAAAACAAATAAATTAACGTCCTTGAATAGTTAACAAATAATTACATTAAAAAAAAGTTCAAGAAAAATTATGAATTAAAAAAAAAAAACATATATATATATATATATTTTTTTACTCAGTTAGCTAGCTAGCAATGTAATAAAAATATCTTAATTCTCACTAAATTATCTTAATTCTCACTGGATTTTAGGAACTAAATTTACTGCAGATGTCTTTATAACCAATAACCTGAAGTTATGAAGTTTCCTGAACTTAAGAATTAAAACCCCTTTACATGCACAAAAGATGAAAATGCTTCCACCAGATTTTGTCTGGCAAGTTGGAGCCGTTTCATCTTTTTTCATCTGGAAACTTATAACCTTGAGCTGATTGATATAATTTAGATGCAATTTGGCCGCTGTAGTCATCTGGGAAAGTTTTTAACTTTGATTAGTTTTGACAATTCTGATTTCTACCTGACTAACTCCTCTCTCCAGGTGCTTGAGAGTAACCCTGATTTAATTCGGTCGACGTAAAGAGATCCTGATGTCTTCACGGCAACGTGGTGTGCAAATCTTACCCATGAATAAAATTTAAATAACGATAATGGAGATATTGCAAAAACAGTGACGGCTCCTAATTTCCCAGTGAGAGCTGAGACTGGGCTTTCTTTACTTATTCTTAGAATTTCTCAGACCCAATCTTGAACATGGCTGGATTAAGAAGAAACAATTGTAACATGTTGATGTCTACAGTATGAAACCTGTTTTCTATTTACTGCTCTTTGGATGTTTAGAAGAAAAGTGTGGTCACACATCAGCTGTGAATGAGAGAATGAGTTACAGAGACTTAGCAGGTAATGAGTGACTCTTGAGCTTTGTTGATTGTTCATTCTGTTTCTTCTCATCTCTCCCAAACTAATTTTTTTATTTATTTTTTGCTAAATGAAGTACTGTGATGTGCTTTGTTCAAAAGTTCAATAAAAGACTGTCACGTTCTTGTTGCTGCCACATTCTACAGCCTTACTAGCAACTTCAGAAAAGAAAAAAGAAGAAGAAAAAAAAAAACATTTTGCTGTTAGTGTTCGTGAACATCCTTAATGCCAGTGGACAGCCTCATGGGCTTGTTCAATTATCGACCGACCGCACTGTTTACTAAGGGACAGACAGATGGATAAATGCTTTATATCTCTCCTTATGTCTTCTCCCCCACAGGTTCTCAACCTTCTTCTCCACCCGCTCCATGGGATAAAGGCCATAAATGATAATGCAGAGAATGACTCAGCTGAGTATTGACCACTCTGAGCCTCCTGAGGCTGAGAGAGTGAACTTAACAACCGCTCTCTGTGCCTGTCACTGTGAGAAAGAGCAAGAGGGAAGGATGTTTGTGCAACAAATATTAGCACTTTAAAGCGTGGGGAAAAAGCTCCAGCTGTAATTTGGGAATAAAAGCGGAAGACTTAAGGCATCAGGAGAGGTGACCGGGCCAAAGCCAAGATGTAAAATCTAAAGCTTTTAATTAAAGTCTGAAACTCCAAAATTATTTGATTTTCGGCTGGAACTTTAATCCAAAGTGGCTTTGTTCAAATGCCCAGCAGTGGGATTTATCCTCACAACCTTCTGATCAATACCCCAAAGCCTTCCCCAAAAGGCTTGAGAACAGGATAGGCAGATGAGTGGACATTCCAATGGTGCAAGACAAAAAAAAAAAAAAAAAATGCACCAAACCCCATGCATAGTGTATTGGTGTGTTTATACCAAGTTACTTGCTTGACCTTTGAGGGAACACTTGCAGACTCTAATTAGGGTTTTCCCTAATTAGACAAAGACGCACAAGCTCCCACTGCCGGAACAAAAGCACAAGCTTTACTGTCAAGATATCATGAGCTTGATGCTTGTCTTATTTGAAGAACATAAGATAATCATGCATTCATTCTGAATCTGCCCGAATTGTATCCATCCTTTGGACCTTCGGTTTGAGTGGAGCCGAGTTGAAGGTTCTGCAGTGCAGGACTGCACTGAGACAACAAAAAGACAAATTGGAATCCGGTTTTTGAGGGATAAGAACATTTGAATATCAAATGACCCATACACCATCATAATGAATACGGGGAATTTTCAGCAGCGTGATTATTGTAAAGGTGACCTGTATTGTCATGGGATATGCATGTGTGTCCTGAGAAGTAGACTCCTGGTGTCAGAGCACTCAGGAAAAGCCTGACTAAAGAAGTCCTCTATTCACCCCCTCCTTTCTCTCTAGTCGCCGTCTCTAAGCCGTGCTGTCTCTATCCCCTGGCAGCCATTTACACCCTAATTTTACCACGAGCGGGTCCATCGCCTCAGCCTGGTTGTAAATTGAAATTGGTCTGAGGCACACTGCCGGCTGATTGAATGTGAAAGAAAAACCATGGTCAAATAAGCCGGAGGTGGGGGAAAATTCCATGAGGTGCTTGGCCCCCAGATAGAGACAATAGCCTTTCTGGACAAAAACGTGTATGTGTTTTATTTTTTGTTTTTTTATATATTTTCAAACTCGACTGTAGTATACAAAGCAACCTGTTAGGTGAACACTGTTAGGGCTCAAACTGTTAAAGAGGAGCGTTGGCAAGCAAACATGTCTGTAGCCCCAGAAGGTGAAAATGCATCTTCGAAAGTGATGCAGGTGCTGAGCTACACTTCACATCATCATTTGTGAAAGTGAATGGCATGAACAAAACATCTGTAGCTGTAAATAAAGCTACATGCATGCTCATACTGGTTTATGAAAAACCTGGAATAAAGGTACTGCTAAGGCTCATGGAATCAGGAATAAGAAAAAGGGGATTTTTTTGTTTGTTTTATTGGGTTTAATTTGAATCAATGAGTCATAGGGACGTAGTCATGTGAGTCAAGGAGGACTTCCTCACCTGAAGAGGACCTTTTTGAAGCTTTGAGAAATCGTCTATGAGGCGTCAATACCAGTTGCATTCGTTTAGCTGATGTACGTGCTTCTTAAATTCCTATAGCTTTAGCGGTAACTTGATGCTTATATAACTTGACATATATACTGCAAAGGTGTTCAACCCAACTGAAGTTTATCAGATTTGTCTGAAAAATAAATTATACATACACATATTCCTGACGTCTCTATTTTTATTGTTCTTCCACGGTGAATTTTCTAAATTTAATTATTGGTCAGAAATGATTTTGACTGCCCAGATTCCTGACACTTCGGATGAAAAATCAAGTCTTTAGGAGGGCATACTTGACTTGTAATTGCACTTCCTCTGTAAAATATTAAAAAAGCTCAAACAGTGTCAGTCTGAAGGAATGGGGTGAAAATGAAGACTGAGGAGCACTTTAAAAACGTTAAAGATGACATAACAGATTTTTATAACTTGGATATAACCGTACAGCCAATTCCTAAGAGTTTGTTTGGATATCCCAATATGCACTGTTGGAGCAATAGAGAGGAAGTACAGGAAGCGCCACCTAGAACAAGCCCTCATCCCTAAAATAAAGCACAAACACCGGACAGAGTCTGTTGAGGGAAGCAATAGTGAGGCCAACAGTCACTCCGAAGTAGTGTAGTGGAGTTGGAACAGACACCCATTCGAAGAACTATGAAGACTGTCCAGGAGATATGATTACAAAGAAACTGTTGTTCATATCTCACATCACATATTCACATCAGAGTGATCCAGTGAGAACCTTTGAGAACTTTTGAAAAGTAAAATCAACAAATATGAATATACAAAAAGTAGCTTTAAGAGGATATCGAATTGCAATAAAATGACTAACGTCCAGGTGCCAGCCATCGGTGGTTCCTTTGAGTACCGTGGGTTGTGGAGTAGAGCCTCTGTGGGTATCAGACTTGTTTATCTGGCGCCTCCTTTGGATGCTTCATCAGACTGAGATCTGAGGCCGGGTCAACGACCTTGAGCTCTTTTGCTTGCTAAGGCTCATACACGGCAGACTGTGGTCCACTGGGTGTTCTGGTGCCTTTCTATCACTACCAGCATTATCTTTTTTGAGCAATCTGTGCTCATTAACTTGTCTGTGAGATCGGACTAGACGGGCTGGGCATTGATGAGACTTGGGTGTCCCTGACCCTGTCAGCAGTTATCACTTATATCACTTATTTAGTTGACATTGCGGTGTTGTTAATGTTGTGGCTGATTGGTATTCTTTCATTCATCTTCGATACCGCTTATTCTGGAGCCTATCCCAAGAGACTTGGGGTACGGGGCGGGGTACACCCTGGACATGGTGTCAATCCATCGCAGAACGAACACACACACACCATAAGCTATTTGGAACCACCAATTAACCTAATCTGCATGTCTCTGGATGTGTGTGTGTGTTTCTTGTTTGTTTATTTATATATTTGGTGTTACAGTTGATCTCGTCAGTCCTCCTCATTATCATGACTTCAGTGCTTTCTGAAGCTGGGATTTTTAGGAGCAACGTCTCGAAACAGGCTCGCTCATCAGTAGTGAAAAAGCTCCTAGAGCAAGTAGGGGGAAAGTTAAGGGGGGAAAGAAATGAACATTAACATTTAATTGGTCCCAGTGGGCACTTTTTAAAAAATCATTTATGCTGATTTTTAAACTGATATTTTAGTTGTAACACTAGATAAATCAGACTATTTTTCCCCCTCTAAGGATGTTTTTTCCCGATTTTCAATTGTAATTTTTTTCCCCGTCATATTTCCCACTTCTTTGCTGTGACATGCAGAAAGGACTACAGCAACTTGTATGCATCAGGCTATATATTTTAATTTATACTATCTATCTATCTATCTATCTATCTAAGTGCTACCTACCTGTACACACACCATCTACACCGATCACAAAATCGTTATAATCTGAGACTATACGACTTACCAAAATAGATAATGATGATAATATTAACAATAAATCACTAGCCTTTTGAAGAAAAAAAAGCTCTTGCTCATCCGACCAAATCATTTTTATTTATTTCTATTCTTTTCAAACTGTAAAGTAACATGCTTGTCACATAGAAAACATGAATTACATTACGTAATAGTGTTTCACGGTCATGCTTATAAGAAAAGCAGCGCTGTGTAGAGACAATACTGATCTTTCTTCAAGCTTCCAGGATTAGAAAAATCCTCTTATTCCGCTGAGAGGCGTCGCGTACGACAAGGAACCCGACTCCTCATCACTGGTATTCACAAACCTACTATAACAAACACTTCTGCTCTTTTTCTTCTGCCTGTTTTTGAGACAAAGCCTGATATCTCCGCCAGTCTCTCTTTCTTAGACTCTTTAGCTCACACGCCCCCCCCCCCCCCCCTTTTTACTTTCCTATAGTGGAAAGACCAGGATCAGAGCTGATCGTCTTGTACTTAGTAAATTACATTTGCAACCGGGGGAATAAATACTGGTGATAAAGACTTGCTCCAGTGTTCTCAAATCCATTAGAATCTCATATTCGCACATCACAGAAATCACATTACAACTCACCTAATATCATTTCCCTGGTTTCTGGCGGCAACGTACTGCAGCTGAGGCAGTATCATCAAACATAATGGATTTTTTTTTCCTCCTACTTTGCTACCACCCCCACCCAACGCCACCATATGCTGAACGGACTGAAATTCCGTTAGTTAGGTTTGCACCGCCGTTTCAATTTCCGATTTGCTGTCTTCTTGTTTTTGTTCTCATCTTTCCTCACTGGCTCGTCTGAAAGGGTTACATCACAATCCGCACTAAGGATAAAAACTGACGTGTGAATTTTTAACAAAAGCACAACCATGGACCAAGGGGGGGTCATTTGCTATTGTGAAGGTGCACCAGAGAATCAGAGTAGCGCAGACATCTGGAATGCTTTGGTAAATAAACCAAAATTCTCGATTGCGTTTTCTGACCAATCAAGCACAGGTATACCATGGTTGTTTTATATAAAATGAAATCAGCATCTCCATAAAGCTGGTCCAGCATGCTCTAAAACTTGCTGATAGACAGCTGTGCTGACCTTGGACCTGATAAAACACAGTGGACCAACACCAGCAGATGACATGGCTCCCCAAACCAGCATTGACTGTGCAAACTTTACCATGGACATCAAGCAACTTGGATTCTGTGCCTCTCCTGTCTTCCTCTAGACTCCGGGACCTTGATTTCCAAATGAAATGCAAAATTTACTTTCATCTTAAAAGAGGACTGAGCAACAGTCCAGTCCTTTTTGTCCTTAGCCAAGGTAAGATGTCCTCTGATGTTGTCTCTGGTTTAAGAGTGGCTTGACACGATGAATGCGCCAGTTGTAGCCCATGTCCTGGATAAGTCTGTGCAAGGTGGGTCTTGAAGCACCGTCTCCAGCTGCAGTCCACTCCTTATGAATCTCCACCAAATTCTTGAATGTGCTTCGTTTCACAATCCTCGCAAGGCTCCGGTTATCCCTGTTGCACACTTTTTTCTGTGCTGGGTGTCAATGATCGTCTTCTGGACAACTGTCGAGTCAGCAGTCTTCCCCCCATTATTGTGAACCAGGCGGAGAGACCATTTAAAGGCTCAGGAAACATTTGCAGGCGTTTTGAGTTAATTAGCTGATTAGAGCGCGACACCTCTAATGGACTCTCCAATATCAGACTTTTTCAGAATATTAAAATTTTCCGAGATACTGAATTTTGGGTTTTCATGAGCTGTAAGCCATAATCATCAAAATGTAAAGAAATAAAACACTTATATATACATATACATCTGTGTGTAATGAATCTGTACGAGTTTCACTTTTCAAATTGAATTACTGAAATAAATCAAGTTTTTGATGATATTGTAATGTATTGACATGCACACACACACACACACACACACATATATATATATATATATAGAACAGACAGATGGAATACGGGCAGCACCACCATTTCCATCCAAACTCGTAAGCAGATGTACACCTCCTCATCCAAAACTATCATTTTTAATCTATTCTAATTGCCTCCATCTCGTCTCCCACCTCTCTAAAGCAAACCACCTCTGCTGTCCATGATAAGCAGTCTAAATGGGTGTTATTACCTGCGGCGCGGCCACCGCACGCGGCCATTTTCGAATACCTCTGTATTCTGTGAAGAAGCCGCAGATTTATTCAGCCCAGTGCTCACAGTCCTGGTTTAGTTCTGCTGCTTCTAATTCATTTGATGACTTTTCGGCAGGAAGAGATGAATATGATTATTTCCACTGCTGGTGATACAAATGGTCATGAATTAAATCAGCAGCGGAGAAGCAAAAAAAAAAAAAAAAAAAAGGCTGAGGATTGGAACCTCATACTAATTCGATTCAACGGCTACGAACTCTGTCGGCATTGCAAATATCCCGAGTGCTGGGCTTTCATTCGTACAGAACGACAAAGTGCGGAACTGCTTCGGGGGATCTAATCACTTACAATAACAGCAAAGGAAAAGGAGAGAAAAAAATTATAATAAAAGCATACAGTCTACTACTACATACTCGAGGAAAATAAAAGTATAATACCTCAAGCTATAATATTTCCCCACAGTCCTGCTGGCATCAGACATTTCCGTGTTAAACGTATCATTTTGCTCGGAAATGGACCGATAATTAGCTGATTTTATTTCAGCGTGTAAGGATATAACAGCAAATACTTAAAGCTGAACAAAAACTACAATCTCAATTCATTTCTCTGTACAATTCGGTTATACTGTAGCAAAGCGCCGTTTCTCACCGGGCCCTACAGTATGTGGAATATTTTACTGAATATAGACAGATTTATGCTGGTAATGCAAACCATAGGAGAGCGGATAGGAAGTCTCTCACCAGTTATGCTGTTACTAGCTCAGCTTTGCTGTGCTTCAATAAAGTCTATCTTCGGTAGCAGAAAACCTGGATGCCTTCAGTCTGATTATGCCATGTCTCCAAGACACTATCGAGCTTGTTGCACCACATGACCTCTCACACTTCAGCTGATGCGTAGCAAATCTACAAAAGAAAAGGTTTGTTGCGCTACCATATGACCTCATGCTCTCACTCGAAAGTACAGCAAACCTACAGAAGAAAAAAAAAAAAGAAAAAAACAACATAGAAATCTAAATGACCAAATGAGCTTACACGCTGTACCACATGACCTCACATCCTGACCTGATGTGTGTCGGAGGGAAGTGCAGGAAAGCTAAGCTCGCCCTTTGTACAGTACCACATGATCTCACTCGAACTATAGCAGCTCTACAGGAGCAAAAAAAAAAGCTAAACGCATTCCCATTGATCAAATTCTCATTGTCACATGACGTCATGAACTGTAAATTAATTTTGGAACGTCCTAAAAAAATTAATTCGCCTGACTAAATGTTTCATATTTTCAACTACAACTAAATAATTCATGAGTAAACGTATGGCGTGAATGTCTGATGTGTTTGAGTCAAGGCTGTGTGCGCGGTCTCGGTCAAAAACCCAGCATTAATGCATTACGCACAGTGTGTGTGTTTATCAAATTTTCACCCTTGGATGAGTCTTTTCTCCGGCAGAAGTACAGAAACATTTCCGCAACTAATTAATCGACAAGCCGTTAATATTTCTGCTTTTCTCTTAAGTTTGGGCGCGCACCCTGTGCTCTTGGCGCTCAAATGTTTGTTTTATACTACACGAGAGCTATTTCTGCTCGGGACGTAGGCGTTTGCTGAAATACTGACAAGCCCTCATTCAAAAAAAAAAAAAAGATCCTCTAGGAAAAAATGAAGCTTTCATGCACTGCTAGTAAGTAAATTGCAAGTACAGTGGAACCTCGGATTGCAAGTAACCCGGTTTACGAGCGTTCTGCAAGACGAGCAAAGATTTTTAATAAATTTTGACTTGAAAAACGAGCATGTCCTGGTTTACGAGTGCCGAGTTTTTGGACACCGACCCACACCCACACACACACTCTTTCGCCTTTACACACCCCCTCCCCGGCTTCACACAGACACACACACTCTGCTCTACACAGAAACTGTGCTGTGTCGCAATTCTTTTCAAAGGTAAGGTGCTGGTTCATTTGTTTTGTTTTGTTTTACTTTACAGCAGTGATTCCGTTAGTCTGCGTTAACGCGAGTGTCATTAGAGATTTCTTTTTTTCCTGTTAAAACAGTGTTTCCGTTGTGTGTGTCTTGTGAAACTTAAAAAGCGAGGTGGGGGGAGGGAGGAGAAGTTTTACTGTGTAAGACGAGGCGATGTCCCACACACACACACACACACACACACGTGCGCGCGCACACACACACACGTGCGCACGCACACACACACACACACACACACACACACACACACAAATACACGCCGCCTGCGCGCACAAATGGAAACACTTATCTGTTGGGATTTATTTTAACTTTTTTTTTAAAGGTAAAGTGCAGGTTAATTTGTTTTATTTTTACTTTATATATTGTATTAATTATTTTTCTGTGTTTATTTTTTTGGGCTGTGGAACGAATTATTTGAGATTTCATTATTTCTTATGGGAAGATTTGATTTGGTTTATGAGTGTTTTGGAATACGAGCCCGCTTCCGGAACAAATTATGCTCATAATCCAAGGTTCCACTGTAATTATTCCTTATAAAACAAAAAAAAACTATTTCTATTACAAACAAACGCACACTAGTGGTCTACTAGTGGCCGACATTTTGATGCACCTTATTTAATTCTAATTAAATGATTCACACCTTTTAATTTCACTGCCACAAGGACAAAACGATTTAAGCGAAAAAAAAATTCAGCTATAGATTAAAGAAACACATCAGTCTTGTAATTATCTATTACTTTATTCCTCGAGCCACACACTCTGTATGCAGTTCTCTGTAAGGCATTTTAGTTCATTTCTTTGATCATTCTAAATGTATACCTTTCTCGATTTTTCCTTGTTTATTCCACCTGTGGAAATGTATGACAAAAGGTTTAACCTTTAACACTCTGCTGTCTCATGTAATTCTCACTCAAAAAGAAGTAAAGCTCCAAAAAAAAGCTTGATTCTTTGATTAAAGCTTCTTAATGAATGGCGGCGTCTTCTTATGATGTAGGGGGAAAAAAAATTCTTCTTATAATGTGGAAACGTTTCTGAAGACACGCATCACTGTGTGGTAATTTGGTACGAGAATATATAAGAGCTGAGATTATACAACTTATTCAATCCTTTGTTGGTTCATTCAATTCATTGCATAAAAAATAAAATTTTCAAACATCAAAATAATTTATCCACAAAAGGCTGCGAGTTATTACAGGTAATATACACATAGTCAGGATTTTATGTGGAGTTTGTCAGTAAATTAAGCAATTGTTTGTTTTCTAAATCATTTTGAGGTGTAAATAAATATTGGCAAACATCCTCTTAACGTGATCATTATTTGCTGTGAGCCTCGAGAAATAAATTTAAATCCAAATGATACCTTAAATAGTTAAATATTGCCAATGTGATTTTTTTAATCAAATTGTGCATAATATTATTAATATTAATGTGTTAATATTAATATATTATTGATTCACCACTTTCTTTGCATATTCATTTTTAAAGTTTATTTATTGATCTTAAGCCTCAACCTGCTGTAGGAGTGGCCTTAAAATTCAGCAACCAATTCTTCAAGCAACCTTGGGTAGGTAACACGATTATATCACGTATATGGTTCACATGGGCAGTTGTGGAAAGGGTCACCGAGTCATACTGTGCTGTCGTTTCTCAACATCACAGATGTTTTTTTCAGTACACTTTGAGTTTCATATACTACGTAAACTTGTTCACATCAACCGCATACAAAACTCAGCATTCAGGACGATGTCTGTGCGCTGCTCAAACGTTCACCACCCCAAGTACACTCTAGTGACCACAAACAGACCTCGGATCGTAGAGGGGTTGTACAAGAAGCATGACGTGAGGTCAGACACTCTGTCTCGGCATCGGAGACGTAATGGATATCCGAATCCGCCGTGAGCGTGCTGTGAATCCGAGAATCGGGCCGGAACTCATCTCTAATAATTGCCAATTACATGCTTTGATTTTTGTTCGGCTACAATTTGTATTTCTTAACCGGCCAGTTCCTGTTCATCACTGATTGGATTAAAGTGAGAACAAGAGTGGCTGCCCCTGCCCCTTAATTAAGCACCGTGGAAAAAGATTGATTATCTTAAGCAACAAACCAATTAGACCTTACTCGTTATCTTTCTCCATCTGCATACAAGCTTTCATTCCTTTTCTCTCTCTCTCTCTCTCTCATGTTCTCTTATCCCTTATACTTGTACACCACCCCTGAGATGACAGTCGTTCCTGCCCTCCATCTTGGCCGTGTTGTTTCTATCCACAAGCTCTAAAATGGCCTCTCAAAAAAAAAAAAGGAAATAATAAAAGAAGGAGGTGAGAAAGTAAAGTGAGTGAAGGAGAATACAGGAAGGAAAGAAAGAAGGAAGGAAAGAAGGTGCGGGGGGGGGGGGGGGGGGGGGGGGGGTGGGGGGGGTGCCTCGTTGATGAATGTACTCCAGCGGCTGGATCCCCTCTGAAGCCTGACCCCAGACGTGCTGGTGGATCAATCAATTACATCTCCACTCCAGCAATCAAACAATGTTATTATCAGGCATCAGCTCGTCGACCTGGAAAGGCTGGCAAATCAAAGTGTGCTGTGATGCTGCCGTCAGAGCTCTGTGGCACGTCGCTAACACAGATTGGCAGCTCCCCTGACTTCTAACACACACACACACACACACTACCCATCAGGGGTGTACACTCACACCAAGACAAAGCAGATGTTGACCATCTAGCTACCCAAACCTGATCAGCACGATCCATAAAAGGAGAGCCAGAATTAATGAAACTGTGACACGACACACACTTTGAAGAACGTGAAGCGTGTGATCCATAAAACTGGAAGCATTCGTCTGAAGACCAAGCCGCTTACTTTTATGGTGGATGAACATCCGTATAGTTTTGCAGATAAAAAAAGATGAAGAAATGGTTTTAGCCAGTCGTGGTGAAAAAGCCCTTTAATTTGAAGACTCGGCTTCATTACTATTACACCAACTATAAATATCGCTAATAGTTTATTTTTATTATTTGGTAAATTTTGTTCTCTGGATTTTTCTGATTTTCTACCCTAATTTAGTTGTAGCCAATTCCCACCCACTGCCTGCTTAAGCACCGTACGGAGTGCCGTAACACGCTCAGGCGAAAGCGCTCCTTTGGCTAGCGTCGTGATTGATACAAGAGCGCTACACTGCCACACATTCTGTTCCCCACCTCAAGACAGCTCGGCCAATCAGCTCTCTCTCTAGACTACCCGGCTACAAACAAACTCGCCAACTCAAGCGGAGGACACTTACTGTGTAAACTTTCTAATACCGTCTTCAATATTTATCCAAACACACACTTTGAATCTTTTCTTAAAAGTTTACCTTCGTGCTGTTACACTTACTGTAACCTGACCTATTGAATTCTCTTGATCCCCTTCATTGCTCCTTGTGGCTACATTTAAACTGCATTGTTATTTAAAACAGAACTAAGATTTATGTCACTAACACGGAGAGCAACATACCCTGCTCTCTAAGACGAACATTAAACTTAGCAGAGGATAAATAGCAGTTAATTATCGTGGGAGACGAAAGTAATAACAGTTGCAGCTGCAAACTTCGCTGCACTGTGGTGCATCCTGGGAACTGGAGAACGAGCTTAAGTTCCAAACTCAGCCTGTGTTGACTCGCTGATATTAACCTGACAGAAAATAAACAATACATGTCTCGTGTATGAGCCCCAGGTTTATAGAAAATCTCCAGTTTGTGCTTTGGATCAGGTTGTAACAATCTAGCAAGCCTAAATACAGCGCACTGAAATGAGAATATTCTTATTCAATCCCAGCCTACAGTGCAGAGATTTTGTTTGTGACGTGTGACCTGCAAAAATCACTTTTTATTCAATTTTAGAAATTCAAATGGGACGCCATTGTGTGTATACAAACAAATAAAAACTAAATTTACATAGTTAAACTAGCTTTAACCATCTAATTTGATTTCCCTAATGTGACCTCATATAAGAAGAGCTCCTCACCCGGATTGTTGCTCACCTCTGCTGTTCATCGATACTCTTCAGCATACCTTGATTGAAACGAGATACAGGTCGTCCCCGACTTACGAACGAGTTCTGTTCTGGGAGCAGGTTCGTAAGTCGGATTTGTTCTTAAGTCTGACAAAGTGAGTCTTGTATGCCTTTCGCACGAATATAGGATGTAAAGTATACCAATTCACATGTCTAAATCTCTGTCCCCTTTCCTCACATTGCCATCAAGTGGCCAAAACCATATCTGCGCCTAAGGAAATGAATCTCGCACATGTCAAATGTAACAATATTGTCCCTGCACCTTTAAATCTCGAGGGGAATCCCAGACACCATTTTGTCTCAGAGCTGTTTTACACTGTATTTGGACTGTGAACTCTGTTTTGTTAAGGATTTTCCGAAATTAGGATTATTCACCATCAGGAGAGCTTTACAGGACAGTCATTTTCTATCATCGTGATCCCGGACTGATTCATTGAAACCGGTGAGGCTGACTCATTTCTCCCGCGCACACACATGCATACAATACGCCAGACGTTTTACACATTCACTTAAACACTGAAAATATTGTATATAATTGTAAATATTGGTATCTGGTGCACTGCAGCGTCTTTTTTTATTTATTTATTTTTTACAAATGTTCGGGAAACCGCGGCCCGTTCGTGTCTGCAAAAATTTGTAAGTCAAATGTGCGTAAGTCAGGGATGAACTGTATTATTTGAGTTACTTTAGCCTTTCTATCAGGGTGAACCAGTCCAGCCTCTGACACCTATAAGACATTTTCACCCACAGAACTGACGCTCTTTCTGGGTATTTATATTCTTAAAGCTAAACCGTCATGTGAAAGATCACTTCGCCGTTATTCTGTATAATGAAAAGCATGCGGTCCAGCAGTGCAGCTACCGAAGCATCACGTGAGCAGGGTCAAGGGTCATCTGTGGGGATTTTTTTTTTTTTTTACGCTTGGATTCTAGGTACCTAAGGAACTTATCTTGAAGTAGCTGAATAGAATAAAAGAGGCCATGTTTAATGTATCAGGAGCCTCTGCATTGACCATGATTGTGTTAAAAGGTGCACTGTCCTGTTTAAATTTTTAATATCACCAAGATAAAGATTTATGGGCTGACTGGAAGAGCATCCACCAGCACCACTCGTTTTCCTCCTAAACTTTGTGTGTGCGCGTGTGTGTAAGACAGTCTGCAGCGGACTTGACGGATGATGTGAGCCTGTGGGGGTCTCAAACCATCTTTGCAGGTAAGCAATAGGAGAAGGAGAATTGTGTGTGTGTGTGTGTGTGTGTGTGTGTGTGTGTGTGTGTGTGAGGTGGATGGAGGGCAAGGGAGTCAGCCGTGAAGGAGCATTTCTATCTTTAGCCGGCGCTTCCCGGCCATGGGTTCATTGCTCTAATCACTGCTCGGGTTCTCCTTCCTCTCGCTGCTCTTCTCCCAGAGCTCTTCCTGCCTCCTCGTTACTGACGCTATGCTCTACTTCAGCTGCTCTTCATTATAAAGATGTAGTGCGGGCATTCCTGCCATCACTGAGGGTGGAGTCAAATGTGCATTGTGCAGTCTGACTTGATCAAACCCCGGAGTGGTTACACACACACCCCTATGTAGGGATCCTTCAGAGGGGTGAGGATACGGTGACCTCACGCTCCGGTGAGGAAAGAAGTGATGGAGGACAGTGGAGGATGGAGGATGAACTAAACATTAGTGTGGTACGAGTGCACTGTAATGTCTGTTCACCTTAAGGAAGGAAGGAAGGAAGGAAGAAGAGAGAGAAAGGAAGGAAGAAAGTCAGAAGGAAGGATGCAAGAAAGGAAGGAACCCGGAAAGGATGAAAGGAAAAAATAAGGGGTTAACAAGAAAGAAAAGGAAATCAAGAGGAAGGAGAGACAGACAGACAAGCAAGAAAGGAGAAAAAAGGAAAAAGCTGGAAAATAAGAGGTAAGCATTAAAGAGATGGAAGAAAAGAAGGCAGAAAGAAATTAATAAAGAAAGAAAAAGAAAAAAGAAAGAAAAAGAAAGAAAGAAAGAAAGAAAGAAAGAAAAAGAAAAAGAAAGAATATATATGGAAATAGACATTTTCTCCTTCTTTTTCTGTCTTTCATTCGAAAGAGAGAAATGAGAAAACAGTAAAAAAAAAATAAAAAAAAAAAAGACTGGCTGGCAGAAAGGAAAAAAATAAAAAAGAAAGAATGAAGAAAGGAAGACAATTATGGAAGAAAAATAAACAAAGATGATGTTATCAGGAAAAAGAGAGGTAGATGGAGAAAAAAAGGAAAACAATAAAAATGAAGAAAGTTAAGCAGAAAGAAAGAAGGGGATATGAAGTGTAAAAGAAAGATAGATAAATAAATAAATAAATGAAATAAAGGAAGGAAATAAAGGAAAAAATGGAAAAGTAATAAGTAAGCAACAAGGGAAAGAGACAGACAGAGAGACAGACACAGGCAAGCAAGAAAGAAAAAATTAAATGAAAGAAACGAAAGCAAAGAAAGAAAATTAAAAAGAGAACAAAAGAAAGGAAAAAAAGATATGAGCAAGAAGAAATGAGGAAAGAGTGGAAGAAAACAGCAAGCAACAATGTAAAAAGAATGAGGAAAACGAGACAGAGGCAGAGAGACAGGCATGAGAGAGAGAAAGCCATTTTCTGATGTGTGAGGTTGGAGTAAGTGCGTGTCACGCCGGGCCAGATCTCAGCACCTGGCCACTGATTGTTTTCCTCTTACAGCTCGCCCTGGTGTGCTTTATTTCCTGCTCATCCATTCGTAACTCTGTCATCACACGCACACATCCAGTCTTCTGATGAGCTCAGTTCATACATTTCTGGAAAGAGTGCAGACGGAAAGAAAACGAGAACCGATTTATAAAATCCTCTGCACAGCTGGAAGGTATGAGAAGAGAACATCTGTGCTCCCAGGGGAAAAAAAAAAAAAAAAGGTAAAAGATTCACCTTAAGAAAGCAAAAGCGTGGCGTTTGACCATCCCCCCCACCCCACATATACGCACATGTCCGATCTAAAATACAATAGTGCCTACACAGGCAGGATTATTAGATTTGTGAAAGTTAGCAGGACATGCAGGCAGGCAAGCTGCTGAAGTGGCAGGATTTCTTTATGAGCAGCTCCGTTGTAGTGATCTAAGCACTTTGGTAGGTAGTCGTGCACAAAGCATGTGAGAGATACTGGGGAAAGAGTACGGAAACAAACAGACAAAACAGCAGATGCTGCTAATGCGCGAAACAAACAGGCTCCTCCATGACCTTTATCATGAGAGGGAAGGGAAAAGGGGGGGGGGGGGGGGGGAAAGCCCACACACACTCCCACTTCCTGATCTGTAATGCAGCCTCTCGTTCCCGGCTACGCGTCGAGGGCTTAACATGGGTACGTTTCGTATCCACCTGGGAAAATCCTTGCATATACAAAGCGGGAGAAGATTCTATGAAAAGAAAAAGATGAGAAGAACCTCACTGTTTGTGCGGCGATTATACAAATAAAAACAAAAACAAAAGGAAAATGTCCCTGAACCCAGAGGGCCTGATATGAACCCGGTGTCCAGGAGGGAAGACACACGATCCTGACACGAGTGATAATAGCTAATATTGTAAAGTGACACTGATTGCAATTAGAACTGGTTAATGGATTTCTGTAACAAACAGGATGAAAATTCCAGCGATTCATCATCATGCACTCACTTAGCCAGCTATTTTTAGACAAATCCATGCAGCAGGGATAACACTACATTAAAAATGCATTAATTACAGCCTCTTGGGACTGATTAATTGCAAGGGGCTGAATCGCTGCTAATTTATATTTGATTAATTGTGAGGCTCGATACGCCGACTTCTGAAACCTCTTAAGCCTGTAAAAACTAATAAAAGATTTACCTTTTGGAGTAGACGCTTGAAAATGAATACATCTCGCATTCTGGAGCAGTGTTCGTCTCAGTGACAGCTGCAGCTCTATTACACCCCTTATTTCATTGATTTAGTTTGGAAGAAGCAGAGAAAAAAAAAAAAAGAACTCTGAAATGATGTTAAAAATCCAATCCAATCTTCACCTGTCCAGTTTCAGTTCAGAAGTCAAGTCTGATGTGGTTTTTCATTCACCTTAAGGGTCGAAGCTTCATAATCGATGTGTTCTTTCTTCTTTGACCCTCTCTCATCATCGAGGCATTTCTGTCCACACAACTGCCTCAGGTGGAACATGTTGCATTCATGAATTTCAAACCACGATCTTATGTAATTCTGTTTGCGGTTCAACGAACATTCGTGTGTAAATGAATGTATAAAATGCATAAAGTCTGTTATATTGTACGTGTGCGCGTGTGTGGGGGTGCAGGAGAAGTGAGTCACGATGATAGAAAATGTCTCTCCTGTAAAGCTGTCCTGATGGTGTATAGTCCTAGTTTCGGAAAATCCTCATTGAGACAGAGTTCACAGTCCAATACAGTGGAAAACAGCTATGAGTTAAAATGGTGTCCGTTCAAGTACAGTAAACATCATGTGGAGTTGTCCCCCCCACCAACGTCTTCCCGGGCTCCCTTTAAACGAGGTTAAAGGTTTAAAGGTTCCAGTCACCGAGATTCCCCTCGCGATTTAAAGGCGGGATTTCGCAAGAGTATAATGCGAAACCAAAACGCCAAACCTGTGTGTTGTTTTTTTACAAGGCACCCTTTGTCTGACTTACAAACAAACCCGACTTATGAACGTGCTCCCGGAACTGAACATGTTCGTAAGACTTACCGTATAAAGTATATGCTTGTATATACACACTTAAAATACATTAGAAAACATACAAAATGTTATTTGATTTATATTTTAAATCATACATTAAAAACCTATTACTATATATTTCAAGTGACCAAACAGTTAGGGTAATATTTCTAATGTTAGGAAATTGCACTGGTATATATCAGCATGGTCGTGATGCAGTTGTAGGCATGAATACAGCCTGAATGCAGAAGGCATATCAATTTCGCAAACACCATTTAATCCTCAACATATGATATCCCGGAGCTGGTGACCGTCACCCGCTGACTATTTGCCTACATCACAGCACACCCTAAGTCAGGTTTATTCCATACCCTCATCAGTTTTTTTTTAATCAGAAAAGTTCCAGCACTTTAGGTGTTTGAAAGTAAATAGGAAAGGAATTTAATGTTTACATTTCCAACCCACAGCTTGAAAAACTCAATCTCAATAGGGCCACTTTTCTCTTTCCAACCTCGAGGTGAACGAGGGAGGCATTTGTTCGACACGAGCACCACAAAATAAATAAAGAAGCACAAACCAGATCAATGGCTCGCTCTAATCTCAGTCAACACCGAGGGAAATGAGCGAGGGTGGAGAAAATGAAAAAAAAAAGAAAAAAGAATGAGGCAGATGGAGAATGCAAAAGAGAAAATATTTGTGTGAGTGTGGAGAAATTCTGTGTGAGTGAGTGTGTGTGTGTGTGTGTGTGTGTGTGTGTGAGAGAGAATGATGGAGAGAGAAAAGCTGTTATTACAGATGAAGATTACTGCGCCCTGATAAACAGACTCAGTTGGACCATCAGTGAAAGTGAGCGCTAAACAAATTCTCTGCATGCCTCCAATCAGGGGGGCGTAGTGCTGATTGGGATGAAGGAGGAGGCTACTGACACATCCACGCAGAATAGTATCGAGAAGCACGGGATCAAAACCAGTCAATCGAGAAACGGGTGAAGCGGTCGAAATTTATATATGGTTCGGCTTATAAGTTTACATACCCTGGCAGAATTTTTAATATGTATACAAAGAAAAACAGTAATGAGTTTTTTTTTAATAGGATACTAATTTAACTACAGGTAGTCTCCGACTTGAGAACGGAGATACAAACGGACAGCGGATCCACGAACATTCGTAGATCCAATACAGGGGGAAACAGCTCTGAGACAAAACGGTGTCTGGGATTCCGCTCGCGATTTAAAGGCGCAGACCACGGTTACATTTCATATTTCACTGTGAGATTCATTTTCCTTAGGCACAGTTACAGTTTTTGGTCACATGATGGGGGACAGAGATTTAGTTAAGAGGATTGGTACGTTTTACATTCTACATTCATGTCAAAGGCGTACAAGACTCACTTTTTCAAACAAATCTGACGGACGTCCTGGAACGGAACTTGTTCGCAAGTCTGGAACTACTTATGTAAGGCATCGCAGAAGAGCATGACCATTAGACAACACAATGCATTTCATTGGCTTTGTACATGTACTGTACTTTGGGCAAAGAAATTAAAGTTGAATCGAATCTAATCTAATGACAAAAAATAAATAAATGAAAAAAGCTGGAATATTAGTTCTTAATACTGTGTTCTGCCCCCTTTATCATCAAAGATGATCCTCATGGCCACTCTTTTTGGCAATAAGCCTCCATATCATGTAAATTCTTAAGTTATCTTGCACGGTTGAGATCTCCGCAAAGTGTCTCAATGATATTGAGGTCAGGAGACTGCAATGGTCATGCCAGGCCCTTCACTTCTTTTTCCTCGTGCTTTGGATCGCTGTCATGTTGGAAAGTGTGCAGCGTCTGAGCTGATAAATGTCAACTGGCCTCTGTTATTTCCTGATGCTGCATTCATCTTGCTCACACACTCCTCCTCAGAGCATCAGTGACCCACCGACACAAACTTCTCATCATATACCTACCTTGTTGACTTCTCTCCAAATATAATGAGTTTTTTTTATATATCATCAAATAAACTGTACATTCAACAATATTCATTTCGAATGAAAAATGATGTATTCTTTACAGAGCCCAACTTAGATAGGAGGCTGGCGTCAAGAGCCATGGCGCCCCTGGAGCAGGCAGTGTTACGCGCCTCGCTTAATGGTCCAACGTGGCAACTTGGTGAAGCTGGGTTTTGAATTGCTGACCTGCGGATCAGCAACTCAGAACCTTAACACACAGAGCTAACACTGCCCTAGTGGAGATGGAGAGGAAAAAAATGACTCAGTGATGTACCAAGATTCTTTAGTGGGACAATTCATGCATCACCAGCCTGATGCCAAAATCATTTAATTTATGGATGTTTGCATTTAAGGTGACAAAAATGTTGCAGTTCCTCCACAAGCCTGTATCCTGTAAACTATTCACACATTGGCAGAAAGAACATTGTGATATTATCGTATCAGGTGATCCCTGGTGAGCCCCATTTCTAAATTATAGCATTTATGGTTGTAGCCAAACAGTTAAATTTTAGTCTCATCACTTCAAGTGACTTTGTGCCAGATGTTTTGATGCTTGTCTTGGGACACTGATGCAATAACGGCTTTTTTGTGACAACCATTGCCTCCTTATTGTAAATCTTGAAACACCACCACCACTACCTTTTTTTTTTTTTTCCATAGAAGCTTGTATTTAATCTAAGATTTAGATCTTTGCTGGTGTACCAGACTGTGACTTGGTGTCAAACTAACCTGTAATTGTCCTTAAATTAGTAAGTCTAATCCGTTGGATATCTTCTTATACCCTTTGCCTACTTTAACACTTTACTTTTTTACTTTAAAGTTTAACAACCTTTTATTTTGACAGCCTCTAGATCTTTTGCCTTCACTCAGTATTCAGGCGAGTCAGTCAGTGCAGCCTTGGATGAAATGTGCACGGGTTTTCCCAGAGCTGGCTATTTATACGCAGACACTAATTACACTCAAACAAGTCACAGGTGTGGAAACCTACCCTTAATAGGCCTGTGTGGATATAATCAGGCCAAGCGTTCACGGGTATTTAATCCTGAGATCTGGATGATTTGATTGATTTCAGTCATCATTTAGAGTATCCTGTCATTTTTGGATCATACACGTAAGTGTAGAACATTATTTGTATCTGTAAACACTCCTATCTCACCTACACGGTGTGACTAGCGGTGAGACGTGGTGTTAGGCATTTCATTTTTCACAGATTGGAAACGTAATCACTAACCTGAACTGCAAAAACATGCGGTGAATGGAGTGTACTTGCAGCCACTGAGCGAAATCACACCGACTCCACGTAGGTCACATAGGGGTGTAAGGGGTCTACTTGTAGTTGCGTGCTCTCACAATATCAACAGAACATTGTGCCTTTGTAGAATAAAGAAAATCAAACGGGGTGCGTTTTCCGTATCAGCACGTATCTTTCTGAAACGCGTCGCTAAAATCAACTGAAGCATGCAGCCAACTGAGAAATGCAGGAGGAGGACATCTCAAACCTTCTGCAGAGCTCCAAAATCACCCTCAGACCCCAGAGACTTAAAAATGGCTCACATCAGAACTAAGGTTAAATATTAATAATAAAATCATGATTTCTGGATGATTCTGCCAGAAGTGTATACATGATAAGAGATTGTTCACATCAGCGAGGTAAACCTTGGCTCAGACGCCTTTCTACCCAGGGAACAAAACAGGCTACAGAAGATCTGTAGAATATCTAGATCAACCTTTCGATCTGTTCACCTCTGATATTTGTCCTTTAACTCTCCACTTTTAACCCCCCCACACACACACACACACACACACACCCAACCCCAAAGTGCTTCAGGAGTACCCCGATCGCTGAAAATATTGCCTTTTAGAGCTGCAATCAGTCCGGTACCACATCCCTGCCAGTCGTAATCACCGCTGATCAGGGATGCAGGAGAGTGGAGAGAGATTACGCCGAGCCACACAGTCACCCCCTCCCTTTTCAAAATGCCAACCTCAGTCAGGGCAAGAGGCTTTAAATACCACTCAAATGTCAGCAGGAGGCCCCACACAAGTCAAACAAAATTACCTCCTACCTGCTCCGGCTCCCCTTCGCCACACTCGCTACAGCAGGTCTGTGTGTGTGTGTTTATGTGCTAGTGGGAGTTTAGTCACAAAAAATATATCCACACAGCCATGCACGATAATCAAACAAGGCATGGAAAAACAGAAACGATCCCCACCACTCCCCCACAGCCAAACACACACACACACACACACACACACACACACACACACGCTCTAGGGACGCCTCCTCTAGGGAGTTTATCAATATCCTGCAGCTTACATTTGCCTTTTTACTACGGAGCACAAACAAAATACGTGCTATAAAATGACACGTAAAACCCAAACACACACACACACATATATGCAGCGCAAAAGGCGATCGATCTGCATGGAGAGATCTGATACTCTGATAAGTGTTTTTGGACTTCCCGATGTACTCGAGATACAATATATTAGAGTGTAAAGTTCGGATGAGTGTGTGAAGTTGCCCAGAGGGGGGAATTGATTATCTGCAGAGCTGGGCGAGTCCTTCTCCGTCTGACACGCGGCGCTAAGTTGATGACGCCGATCGACGGCCAGAATTGCGAAGAGAATTGTTTTATGACTGCGTAATATCGATTAACAACGGCGTGTGTTTTTTGCTGATGTAGCAACAAAGGGGGGGAAAAAAATTACATCCCAGGCCTGTCCTTGTCTTGAGCAAGCAATCATGAAAAACATGTATTAATTATAGATATACACACAAAATAATTGTCTTAGTAGCTTTTACTAAAGTAGGTGAGGCGCGCTAATGTCAATTATATCGTTTTTACTATTTATGTAACTATAAACCTAAAGGCAGTATGATGTCATTTTCATTAATGAAATAATAATAATACTACAGTATTATTAACTAATTGCAGTGGTACAAGAGGCTGTTATACTGTAGGTCACATCTTGCTAACAGTATTTCTGCTTTGTCATGACGCCCAGTGATTGATTCATTTTCTACCCGAAGTGTTTTATCCTTTCCTTGATAACTGCTTAATGACCCGTCATCCATCAAAGCACAGAGAGGAGGTGCATCAGCGCACTGTGCTGTACTGGCACACACACCGAGCGGGTACAATGAGCGTGCTCTGGTGCAAACTGCTGAGTCACTGCCAAACAGACATCACCACGATCACTTCAGCAGTAAAAGATACACTTTAAACTTCTGCTCCGTGTTCACTGCTGTGCTAATGCCCCACACTCTCTGATTATGGTTTCAGTCTATTATAACATTATACAAATGTGAGTGAAAACATTTTCTTTTCTTTTTTCTTTAGAAAAGACAAATGCATCATTGTTCGACGCTTTTCAATACACTTCGGCCGTCTGTCAACAAGCTTTCGTATATTCCCTCATTAAACAAATGTTCTAGTATGAGCTGCGAGACATGAAGGCGCCCCCGTCTTCACTTCTTCATCGGAAGTCAATCTTCGTCCTAGCAGTTCTGCTTTCGGGGGACCGAACTGGTGAAAGTCCGACAGAGCGAGATCAGGACTATAGGGAGGATGCTTTAACATCTTTTTTGCAGATTGTCGACGTTGTTTGTGAGATCACGACGCCCTCGGATATCAGTCCTCTGTGTTTAATCCGAAGTTCAGTCTTCAGCTCCTCAATGAGCGTCTCTCTGTAACGAGCGCTGCTGATTGTTGAACCTTTTTCCTGATCGTGCTCCAATACCTCTGGCCCTTGAGACGAGATTCCCAGAAAACTGTAAGCGTTGATGAATTTTTCCAGCTGATGGTTGACTTTTGGACTTTTTCTCGGCCTGTGATTGAGGATGTTTTCGTTCCAGACTCTGCCGTTTACTCTCGGGTTCGTAGTGATGTATCCATGTCTCCATATCACCGGTAATCACTCCATATCACTTAGGAAACTTTCACCTTCCTTACAGTATCGCTCCAAATTGTGTTTACAGAAATCTAAACGCTTCTGTTTATGCTTGTCCGTGAGTTGTTTCAGCACTACTGAAAACGACCTGAAGTAACACGTTCACACCTGCACAGCAGTGACGGGGGGAGCCTTGAATAGAAAGTGCTGATAAGACCACCAGGGGGTTTAATATAACCGGAGTGAGAATCATTTTTGACTCACTCTGGATATTTTTCCTATGGACAGAAAGATGTTGTATTTCTGGACATCACTCTGTCCAGCAGGTTCAAGTTTAAATAAGATCTTCAAAGCCAATCTTAAGTCAGGAGTCAGGTTAAGGGAGCACTTTGTGAGACTCACAAACTCGCTTTGTTAGTTTTTTTTATTTTTTATAAAAAGTCGTAAACACAGGGATTCCCGGCAGACGGTGTCGCTGCCCACGTAAGAGGAGGAAATAAATAAAATGGAGCAGAGCTCAAACCTAATTGCCGCCATTCTGACTACTGTCACGTTCCGGCCCGGCTGCGCGTGGTTTGGTCACGTCTCCGTAATGCGCGGTAACACGAGGAGGCATTAGTGGGGACAGGTCGGATGATGGGGCCGACTGGAAAATTGAATGTAAAATTGGACGTGGAGGGAAGGGGTAAATGGGCTCCTTCAACCGACGCTGTCAGGGGAAAGTAAAAAAAAAAAAAAAAAAACAGAAAATCCCAGCCTGCTGCCTGGTTACGCCATCGCAGCCAGGGAGGACAAAATGATGAGAAGATAAACAAACAAACAAACAAAACAAGGATGTGTTTACTGACGCTTACCTGAGCAAAGGCTGGAAGATGACGGTGATGTTCCTGGCCCCGGGCTTACACAGGAACTTGGTCTCTCCTCCTTCGATCAGGTTATCATCAGCTCCTCCTGTACAGGATGAGGAAGAACTGATTAGTGACTAATGTACTGAGGAAGGTTTTACAAAACTGAGGAATTCACCAGTTGATATAGAATACAAAGTCAGCTGATTAAATTTTTGTTGAAGTCTACTATCTGGAGGGTTGAGGGTTCGATTCCCGCCTCAGGGTCCACGTGAGTGAAGTTTGCATGTTCTCCCTGTGCTTTGTGGGTTTCCTCCGTGTTCCTCCCATAGTTCGAAAACATGAATCTTTAAAATTTACAGCATTTGACAAACACACTTATCCAGAGAGACTTATATTTATCTCATTATTCATCTAAGCAGTTGAGGGATGAGGGCCTTTGCTCAAGGGCCCAGGAGTGGTAGGTCTGTGGTGCTGGGGTTTGAACCCATAACCTTTCGGTCCTTAAACGCTGACTTACCCCAGGCCCTCGGTCAGTCAACCTGAAGGTTTGTTAACGTTCGGCTGTCTTATGTGTTAATTAAAGTGTTAGTAGAAGGTAAAGATGCTTAAAGCTTTTTATTAAAATTGATCATGAGTTTCCTTTGTGGTTAAAAAAGATTACTGGAAATAGAAGTACTTTTTAATAAAATTGCAAAAAGTAATATTACATTTAACTGTCTCCATGTGCGATGAGCTTTATATGACTCCGTCCCTCCAGAGCACAGAAATAGGTTCTTCTTGTTCGTATCGGTCAGTCGAGGTTTTTGTTTTCCCTATTTTTCTTGACCATGTAGTCTCCTCATAGATTATCTGATAGATTTGAGCAACCATAAACAAACCCCATGCAGTTTAAGAGCTTCTAGCTTCTAATAGTGCTTCCAATGTTTAAAAATAAATACATAATAATCCTTTATGATGTTATAAAAGCATAAAAAAAAAAAGATTTACAGATGTGATAAACTAAACAAAAAGTCTGTGTTTGCAAAAATGTATCCAGAGGAGCGTCTATATATACACGTGTATTAGTGTGTACACATGTATGTGTGAGTGTGTGGCCCCCGTGAGACCATGTGCACACGCGGCATTAACAGGGTTAATAAGAAAATCATGGCTGTGTAAGTCAGTCATCTAGACAACGGGTTTGGAGAAAGCAGGCGAGTTTGCTGCAGTGCTTATTACCTCCACTCATCCGCACGATCGATATCATTGACTCACAGGGGATCGCGTGGGGCGTCAATAAAAAAATATATAAAATAAATAAATAAATCCCCAGCGACAGGGAGCATATGTGTGTGTGTGTGTGTGGACCAGAGGCTCACTGGTTATAAATAACAACACCCTGTCGTCTCTTCTCTCACACTCGCTCAGTGTTATTCACGGAGCTGAGGAGAACGGTTTAAAGAACGGTCCTGCTCTGAAACAACTCCATTCGATAACAATGGACACCGTCTCACATACCATGTGACTTTTCACAGACTGGTGATAAACATAAAAACGAAGATGGGGGTAAAAAAAAAACAGCAACAGTGGTGAAAAGTTGGGATGGTTAGTTGTTGGTGTGTGCCAGATAGTTGCTATGGCATTGCTACATGATTGCCAGGATGTTGCTGTGGTGTTTCTTCTTCTGGTTGCTAGGGTGTTGCTATCTGGTTACTATGAGGGGCCATATAGATGCAAAGGTATTCCTAGGTGGTTGCTGTGTTATCCAAAGTGGTTGCTTAAAAGCAGTTATTAGCAAACATGCTATGGTATTTCAACTGATAGGTCAGAAGTCTCTAGGTAGTTGCTAGGTAGTATTCCAGGCTGTAGAAAGAGATTTGCTGTATGGTTAGGATGTTATCCCTGTAGGTTTATACAAGGGAGCTTGTGGCTGGTTGTTATTATATTACAAACTGGTTTATATGCTATTCCAGATGGATGCTATGCAGTTCCATTTCATGGAAAGAAAGTTGCTAGGTGGTTGCTATGCTGTCGCTATACAGTTGTAGATGTTATCCTAAGGAAGTTTCTTCCTGTTATGATATTACAAACTGGTATTTGTTGCTGTGGTATTCCAGTTGGTTGCTATGCAACTCTAGCTGTTTAAAGTGAAGTTTAGGTGGCTGCTATGTTGTGCCAGGAGGTTACAAGGGTGCAGCTACTGTATGTTGAGACTACAATAAACCCCTGGTTGCTACGCAACTCTAGATGGTTGAACAGAAGCTGCAAGTTGCTATGATTTCTCTGATGATTGCTAGGATGGTTCAATGATACTCCAGATGGTTGGTTGATAGGCAACTTGAGTTGCTAGATGGCTGCTATTTTGTCTGAGGTGGTTGATAGGGTGTAGGCTACTCTATGTGGAGGCTCAATCACACCTCTGGTTGTTATGCAACTCTAGCAGGTTGAAAGAGAGTTGCTAAGTGGCTACAATATTGTTGCAAGTGGTTCATAGGATGTTGCTATACTACACCAGATGGTTGCTATGCAACTCTACCTATATAAAGTAAAATTGATGGGTGACTGCTATGTTGTCCCAGATGGTTGCTAGGTTGTGTGTATTTAAGTGCTTCCTACTCAATTAGTAGGCTGGTTGTTGATGATACAGTAGGTCAACATGTTTGCTAAGGGTGTTGCTAGGTGGTTGCTATGGTATTCCTGGTGGTTTTGGAGCTGTTTAAAATCATTGTTTAATATCTTAATTCTTACACATTAAAAGAAAAATAATTTTAAAAATAACTAATTAGTTTAAAGAGATCCAAGGTGAACTTCATGCTCAAGGAACATCAGTGTCAGATCGCACCATCCGTCGTTGTTTGAGCCAAAGTGGACTACATGGGAGACGACCAAGGAGGACACCATTGTTGAAAACAAATTATAAAAAAGCCAAACTGGAATATGCCAAACTACATGTTGACAAGCCACAAAGCTTCTGGGAGAATGTCCTATGGACAGATGAGACAAAAATGGAACTTTTTGCCAAGGCGAATCAGCTCTATGTTCACAGACGGAAAAATGAAGCCTATCAAGAAAAGAACACTGTCCCTACTGTGAAACATGGAGGAGGCTCTGTTATGTTCTGGGGCTGCTTTGCTGCATCTGGCACAGGGTGTCTTGAATCTGTGCAGGGTACAATGAAATCTCAAGACTATCAAGGGATTCTAGAGAGAAATGTGCTGGCCAGTGTCAGAAAGCTGTGTCTCAGTCGCAGGTCATGGGTCTTGCAACAGGACAATGACCCAAAACACACAGCTAAAAACACCCAAGAATGGCTAAGAGGAAAACATTGGACTATTCTAAAGTGGCCTTCTATGAGCCCTGACCTCAATCCTATTGAGCATCTTTGGAAGGAGCTGAAACATGCTGTCTGGAAAAGGCGCCCTTCAAACCGGAAACAACTGGAGCAGCTTGCTCATGAGGAGTGGGCCAAAATACCTGCAGAGAGGTGCAGAAGTCTCACTGACAGTTACAGGAATCGTTTGATTGCAGTGATTGCCTCTAAAGATTGTGCAACAAACTATTAAATTAGGGGTACCATCATTTTTGTCCAGGCCTGTTCCAAGAGTTCATTTTTTAAAATAATTCCGTTGAAGCATGGTTGAAAAGCAATGTCTGATTTTCATTGGTTAACATTCATAGAATTCTTATTTATTATTACTTTTGTCAGATTAAAGTTATTTCTGTGACCATTGTGAGTTTTTCTTTCATTGACCGAAGGGTACCAACAATTTTGTCCACGTGTGTATAAAGTAAAATTGATGGGTGACTGCTATGTTGTCCCAGATGGTTGCTAGGGTGTTGCTATAGTATTCCAGATGTTTACTATGTAATTGTAGCTAGTAGGAAAAAAAAGTTGCTAGTGTCTACAATGGTGTAAATGGTGGTTGCTAGGGTGTTGCTATGGTTTTCCAGATGTGTATCATGTAACTCTAGCTGGTTAAAGGAAAGTTGGTCATCACTAGGTGGTGACAGTGCTGTCTCAGGTGGTTGCTAGGGTGTTGCTAACATATGTGGATAATTTGTTATCCCCGATTGCTATGGTTTTGTGAAGCTGTTGTAACGATATTAGAAGATTTAGCTAATGTGTGTATTTAAGTGCTTCCTACTCAATTAGTAGCTGGTTGTTGATGATACAGTAGGTCAACATGTTGCTAAGGGTGTTGCTAGGTGGTTGCTATGGTATTCCTGGTGGTTTTGAGCTGTTTAATCATTGTTTAATATCTTAATTCTTACACATTAAAAGAAAAATAATTTTAAAAATAACTAATTAGTTTAATCTCAGAGTGCACAAACTTTTACACACCACATTTTGCGCGTGTGTGTGTGTGTGAGAGAGAGAGAGAGAGAGAGAGAGAGAGAGAGAGTCAAATCACAGTTAATGCTGAATTGTTGGCAGAAGCTTAATCATAAGAATACCACCAGAGCTGAAACCCTCAACATCACTTCAACGTTCATATTCATACACGAGCGTAAAAGTTCCTGATAGTCCCCCCTCTCTCTCTCTCACACACACACGACTGAAATGTATGAAACTTCTTTTTTATACCTCGCTTCTTTTCTCGTTTAGGCAAAGACAACAGAAGCTTTATCTTTACTAAAAGCTTTCTCGCCAAATTTCTTTTATCGCCGCGGCTTCCGTGAAATTTTATTTCTATAGAGACAATTCGAGCTGCTGAGTGGAAATGGAGCCCACGTTCAATTTTCCTTCCTCCTCCGCACTTTCCTTCTTTTTCTTTCTGATGCCAATTCAATTAAGACTTAATTACATCACCTAAACAAAGCTGCTGCCACACACCATTGGGGGGGAGGGACAGAGAGAGAGAGAGAGAGAGAGAGAGAGAGTGGGGAAAGTTAACAGAGGGGAAAAAGAGAGAGAGAACGAGAGATATAGACAGTAGAGTATGAGACAGAGCAAGAGAAAGGGAGAAAGACAGAAAGAAAAAAGAAAGAAAGTGGCAACCATGGAGTGAGACAGAGGGACAGTGCAAAAAATACAAAGTGCAAGAGAGAGAGAGAGAGAGATTAAGAGAAAAGAGAAAAAGAACCAGAGACACAAGGAGCGAGATGGACAGACAGACTGACAGACAGAGAGGGAAAGATAGAAAACAGAGAGGAACATACTTGGAAACACAGACAAGAGAAATAGCTTGAGAGAGAGAGAGAGAGAGAGAGAGAGAGAGAGAGAGAGAGATTACATGCACACAAAAGCGTGGAAGTTAAAGAGCAGAAGACTGATTCAGGATTGAAGCGTCTCTTTGAATTAATTTCAATGGTGATGAGGGACAGCCGGGGAAAGGTCAGGCACTACACGACTCAGACAGAGAGAGAGAGAGAGAGAGATGAAGTGATTGGAGTAGTAATGAAAGTATTTCCAAAAGTTTTCATATGTACGTTTTCAGTATTCACAAACACACCTTTAAAGAAGTTCATCCCTGTCTCACACACACACACACACACCAAAAGAGTCCTTAACATCTGTCGGAGTGTGTTTGGGAGATCTTGTCAACATGACAGGCTTTGTCTGCTGGGCATTTGTGTATTGTGTTTGTGTGTGTGTGTGTGTGTGTGTGTGTGTGTGTGTGTGTATATATATGAGCCTCTCCCTTGTGGCAGTGTCTGATCTGGGATTAGAGGGGCGGGTGTGTCCACTGCAGGGGCTGTCTGAGTGTGGAAATGAAGTGTACTGCACATAACACGGGCAAATCCAGCCCTCACATGCTCGCCTCCTTCCCCGGCCCTCCCACGTACAATCAAGCCAGCCAGTGACTTAGTGAAATTGCATTAGCCACACTTCCCCGGGTTTGATTAGAAACGGCTTGATCTGTGATGTATTCGGCCCTGCTATGATGGGGTGGGTCAGGGAGAGAGAGATGTGCGATGCCTTCAACAACCCCAGCCGTCCCTGTGGACTTGCCTGCCTTTGCACCGTGTGTGTGTACGTTTGTCGTTTCTTCCTCATAGCTGCACTGTCTGTGTATAATTTGTTAATGTTACTGTGAGTGTGTAGCATTTGACTCCTTGACATCGTGACACACATACGGTGAAAATACTGTAAACACGTGTACGTTACGTATATTTGTCGTTGATGTGTGCTCCAGATATCGTATCCATATCCGCTGAAATCAACTCGTAAGTCGTAACACGGGGTTACGTCACTGTCAAAACCTTTGTCTGTTCACACAAAGTGTGAAATAATCATGGACACTATGACTATTAATAAATTTAAAATGTGAATGCGATAATTTCTCTTTATTTATTTAGGTTAGAGTAAAAAAAAAAAAAAAAAAAGACTATCTAGGCTTTTTAAATAGGAATTCCCCGAATAGATTTTTCCTAGCCGTATTTCAGAAATGGAGAGTCCCTACTTTTAATATAAACCCAGAATTTAATTTAGTATTTGAGTATTTAAGTTTCATTTAGATTTTGTCATCACTGGTATGAACTACTGTAGTGACGGGTGCAGAATGTTTGTTTGCACCTATAATAATGTAATATTTATTTTGTCCTCTTTCTCTAAATAGGAACAAACTACAGCAGTGGTAGTAACCAAATATGTTAATAAACATAGTTTTCTTTAGTTCGGCTTGATGTTTGAGGGAATATTTCATCCTGACACACACCTCTGTGAGCTTTTCTGAACATTAAATAAATAAATTAATGAACAAATGCAGCAATTAGTCCACCTCCTATCCAGCATCTCCAGTCTGACGAACAACAAAGTTGGCACTTAAAAGTGGAAAAAAAAGCAATGCAGTGCATTCAGGCAACACACAACCCGCAACCAGCTGCCAAGCTTACTCAGTGCAACAGAAAGGTCAACAGGTGTGCACACACAAAACAGAGCGTGTGTGCATGTGTGTGTGTGTATTAGAGTGTGAGAGAGCAGTCAGTGCTTTTGGGCAGAAACCCACTGCTCTAATAAGACCAGGCCAGCTCAATAATTCATGGAGTCCCCGCCGTCTGGTTCCCATTCCACTGCCATGTCTTCATGTATGATTGGCTCCTAATGAGCTATGTCTATTATTCAAATTAATTGGAAGGGATAATGTTCCAGGCAGCGCCGAGCAGACACGGCGCCAAGGCCAAAGAGGAAACAGGTTGGCAATTGCTGCCGAATGATAAATAAATAAATACAAATTAATATGTAAATGCAGCCAATCGAGGTAAATGAATTATTGAGCATGGAGCGTTATAATAAAACGCCAGCGCTCCAAATATGACGCAAATCAGAGCACAAGCTCTGTACAAGATATATGTGTGTGTATGACTGATGCATGTCAATTACTTTCACATCTGTTCTTGCATTTCTTTAGATGGCGACACAATGTCATGTTTTTTTTTTTTTAGCATGTTTCACTTTGAAAAAGTTTCATTAGTCAGTTCAATCATAAAAGATGAACAGTGGAACCTTGGATTACGAGCATAATTTGTTCCACAGCCCAAAAAAATAAATACAGAAAAATAATTAATACAATATATAAAGTACAAATAAAACAAATTAACCTGCACTTTACCTATAAAAAAAGTAAAAATAAATCCCAACAGATAAGTGTTTCCGTTTGTGCGCGCAGGCGCCGTGTATTTGTGTGTGCGTGCGTGCGTGCGTGCGTGCGTGCGTATGTGGAATTAGCCCCTTCCCTCGCCTCACACAGTAAAACTCACTCCCCCCACCTCGCTTTTTAAGTTTCACAACAAGCACACACACGGCGGAAACACTGTTTTAACAGGAAAAAAAGAAATCTCACTAATGACACTCACGTGAGCGCACACTAACGGAGTCACTGCTGTAAAGTAAAAAAAAAAAAAAAATGAACCAGCACCTTACCTTTGAAAAGAATCATCAGCTATGACTATTATGGAACACTGCGTGATATGCCTTTCCTTTGTGAAATTCTTAACAATGTAGCAGGTGTTTGAAACCAGGAGAGAGAGAGAGATTTTGACTATGACGAGGCTAATGTGAGCTACAACAATCTCACTACATTTAATACTTAAGTAAATTTAATGGGGAGTACTTTTACTCAGTGAGAAATGTAAATGGAGTAGATTATCTCACCTGGCATATTTCTACTTTTTCTTCAAATACAGGATGTGTGTACTTTGTGCACCACCGCCGAATTTTGCCTGGTGTCTGTTTCACTCTATGATCAGCGTCCCTCACTACGCCTTGGCTGGAATCGTTTCACTTAGCTAAATAAAATCCGACGTTGCCAATCAAACACTTATTCCTCTAAACGCTCCTTTCTCTAAATCAGCCATGTGCGGTACACACTGCAGTTAAACTGCTCTTCACAGCCCTCTGATTTGATGCGTGTGTGTGTGTTTGAAGATGGTCTATCTGTCTCACCCACCCAGGCACCGCCATCCTACTCAGCCTCCATCCTTCCTGCTTCCATCTCCCTCCACCTCCAAATCACCCCAACACAGATTAAAGGTAAACATGTCTGTGACAGCAGCAATGACAGCCCCGCTGCTGATTAAAATTAGCACAGGTTGGGCAACACACACACACAAACACACACAAATCCCTTTTCTTCAGTACTTGATTAGGTGTGTGCCCTCTGTCAAATAACAGCACAGGCAACCCAACCTCCTATTTACATAGAAAACACCACAAAAGACTGAACAAACTGCTCCCTTTCACACTGTGAATATAAACTAGTGCGCTGCTGTTGTCAGTTATTGCCTTCCTGCATCGAGATGAGTAAAAATGTTTAAGTAAAATAAACACTAAAACAAAGTTTACACACGATAATTCAAATTTTCAGCTCTATACACATTCAGCTCTGGTCAACCAAGATAACATAACTTCTGGCTGTTACAGTATACTGAACGGTAGTAGATAAAAAAAATTATAAAAAATTGTACTTACAAAAAAGGTTAAATAACTACTAGTATACATCCAAGCTTTCTAAAAATCCTACTGTGTACGTTTGGTCACATTCCCATGAACTTGGTGCAAATAGAAGATTTGACACACACCCCCCCCCCCTTTGTTTTTTTTACGGCTTAAAAATTTCTTTAGCAATGTTTTTAGAAAAAGAATTAGCTGGCTGCAGAAAATAAGAAGAAAAGCGTGACGTCGTCTGCTGACAACGGCGATGGCAGAGACGACAGATAGTGACCCCAAGTGTTGCCAATGATTCACAGGAAGGTGACGCAAGAAAACACACAATGCTTACTAATATACAATTTTCAGTCCAAATCCAATTGAAATTGGTTGCTTTTTAGTTTCACACTGCACCTATAATTGAACAAGAAATGAAGAAGGGTTTTGTACAGTATTTGTAACTTTTACAAATTGTGTTAGAAAATTACAAAATTTGCATGGGCTCGGAACACACACATCTGGTGCTCAATGGAGCTGTGAATCACAGATAGTCTGTTGATTTGGTTAGATTCTAGAAGTTTACTGTCTGGTTTGTCTCAAGCATATGTATTTCTTACAGGTTTTGTAAAACCTACTAAAAGAAGTGAAATAATCATTGAAATGTTGCCAAAAGTATTCTCTCTCCTGCCTTCATGTGCATATGAACTTGAGTAACATCCAAGCATGAAATTGTCCAGAATGTCTTGGTACAGTATGCTGAAGCATTAAGAGTTCCTTTCACTGCAACTTAGGTGCAGAGACCGAAAACAACCCCACATCATAATCCCCCTCCACCACAAGAAAACGCCCAATGCTTATTAATATATAATTTTCAGTCCAAATCTGATTGAAATTGGTTGCTTTTTGGTTTCACGCTGCACCTAGTTAAACAAGAAATGAAGGAGGGTGTGAATAGTTTTGTATTTGTAACTTTTACAAATTGTGTTAGGACTCCTGAGAACCGACCTCACATCATAATCCTCCACCAAACTTTAGACTTGGCACAAAGTACCGTTCTCCTGGCAACCGCTAAACCCAGACTCGTCTATCAGATTTCCAGACAGAGAGCCGTGATTCGCTACTCCAGAGAACACGTCTCCACTGCTCCGGAGTCCAGAGGCTTCGTACTGCATCAGTTTCTTTGCATTGCACTTGGTGATGTAAGGATGCGGCTGCTCGGCCAAGGAAACCCGTTCTTTGAAGCTCTCTACGCACTGTTCTTGAGCTAATCTGAAGGCCACATGACGTTTGGAGGTCTGTAGCTACTGGCACTGCGGAAAGTTGGCGTGTATATATATCATTATTTAACTATACAAACAGCAATGGATTAGTGTTTAAAGGTAACGCACATGGAGACATTTAGTGTGAAAAATCCATTTCCAAAGTTCCAGAATTGATGTGAATGTAGATGATAAGCCACATTTCTGCCAAATCAGCACGGGCCTGTCTGTTATACTGAAACATCATGGCCTAATCGGTTTTATTTGTATTTTATTACATTTTTCAGTATGTCCGTTACCATATGCAATGATATAATCCTAATATGACAGTTCCGTCCATATCATGCCATCAAATTCTGATCCCCTTGTTAAGAAATCATTAAGACCTCATTGGTGAAAGAACTGGTGCTCCATTAAAATCTGCAGCTGACACAGTTTTTGTTTTGTCCTCCATATTTACACCATCCGTCAACGCTCGCTGCTGTGTGTTATTACCTCCTCAGTCCATTTCAGACCATCACGTACGGTCATCATCTCGGAGCTCGGCTAATTCAATCGGCTCTCTGTGATGAGATCTTTCTCTGGATTTTGATAGGCATGTTCGGCATCGTTTATAAAGAGAAGGGGAAAAAAAAAAAAACAACAACGCAGCAAACGCGATCAAAGTCGTAATGCTGTCGAGGTAATCATCATCAGCTGCGATAAAATTACTGCCGAACAAATGGAGCGAGGAACATCCGACAGGGCCGCTCGCCATCTGCTGACGCCGCCACCGACAGTGTGAGATCTCCGAATCGAATCGAGATGCGCATATGCCTCGACTCAATTTTTTAATTTTATGGTTTTGATCAGGTTTCTCAATTCTGAAGGGATAAACACCTTTTTCTTCTAAAATGTTCCTCAAGTACACCTGGGTTATCACTTTCTCTCTGTTTCCAGGCTGTAAGATACTCTATAATTGCAGAATTAGCCAAAATGAAAGTATTTGAGATGAAAAAGATCACTCGCTGCTTTATGAAACCTTTATAACATGTGTTTGCTTTATCGCCTGCATGGACCAAAGCCTTGCTCTGAGCATCATATAAATGCATAGCCTTTAAAGCTAGAGTATGCAACATCTAAAAATATTCCTACAACCGTAATAGTCATATAATTATTAAATAAAACAAAAATGAAAATAAAATAAGCTGTGTTTCTTTTAATAATAAACTACAGACTAATAATATAACAATCATCTAAATCTGGTGAGTCAAGGCCACTTGTTGCATTTTCTGGCCCTGAAATAGGCTCCGCCCTCAGCCAGAAAAGTATAACAGCAGCATGTGCGTTCGACTGAAGAGAGCATACAGGAAGTTAGCTTCGCCAAGTGCACCTCTCTGCAACATTAAAATTCCACATGTTGGAGTCGGACCTGATATAGAACTTTATAGGTGGGCAAAATTGGGCGGAGTCAAGCCAGAATCCAGGAGATGATAGGGGCTCTGTTTTGTACAGCATGGAGTAGGTCTTATCAGATGGACTTTTGGTTCTGTAGCTACAACTCCCTCAGACTTGGGTGAAGAAGACTTGTTGTTATTTCCTCATTGCAGTACCCTTTGCAGGCAGCAGAGGGCTCTATACATAAGAAACTGCTCATCTAAATCCTAACCACTAAATGCGAGACCGCCTCGTCTTTTGAATGCCGCATTAAAAATTTTAACAACTACTAATAAATCTCCTAACGTCATAAGTCAGTGCAGAACTGACTTGTGTATGCGTGTGTTTTTATTTCATATTAAAGTCGAGAATGAGAATTTAAAAAACGCTCTCCCGCACGCCTCTGACGCGAGTTACCTGAAGACTTGTTGCGAACAGCGTGATGGCTTCATAGTAAGCTCGTGTAAAGAGGATGTTTCGGTGCGTGAGTGTGTGCCACTGTATTGTTTAAGAGTGGGCACAATTATGAAAGTCAATCAGCAGCCATTGTATCCTGCGAAATCTTCACGAGCGTCTCTGCCACACCTCCTTCCCGAGGCAAACCGGTGACCCTTTCTTCTTTTCTCATTTTCCCGTGCTCGTCACTGGCCCCTCAAAAGCGTCGTGATTGAGTCATTTACGCCAACAATTACCGTCTAACAATGCTTTCTTGTCCTGCTCTCCTCTCTATTGCTCTTTCTCTCAGAAAGGCTTGATTGCACACTGTCTCCAGTCTTCATCAACAGATAGAGGAGGCTGGGAAACATCGATGCGTCAATCCCGAGGCCAACTGTTGGAAGATGTGGATCAATCAAATCTCAAACAAAAGGTAGAATGAAAGAGAGAGAGAGAGAGAGAGAGAGAGAGAGCGCGAGCGAGAGAGAGAGAGAGAGAGAGAGAGAGAGAGAGAGAGAGAGAGAGAAACAAGTTTAAAGCCTTGTTTTTTTTGTTTTTTTTTTCAGGAAATCCAGGTATCATGGAGCAGCTGCAGAAGCAAAAGACACCAAGAGACCAAAATACACCACAAACAAAGCTGATATTTTCAGTCTAATTAACTCTTAAACAAAGAAAAGATCGCCCCGGTGGCACACAGGTGCATGCATAAACACAGTGTCCAAGAGCCAACAATGCACTTTCTGTTCTCTTACAAACAATCTCCACTGAGCCAAGACATCAACATCAGCCAGACAGCCAATCATGATTTAAGGGCACAGAGGAAAGCGGGGAGGGGGGTGGGAGGTGTAAATGGAGTGGTATGTGACTCTCTCCACCTGTACAGACTGCTCTCTCTTTACCTTCTTTACACCCTGCAACAAACCAGAATATCAACCGTTGCTTCCACCTGCTACACCAGTAAAGTCTTGGCATCCACATTCTCTGGGGTAAGAGCTTAACTGGGCCAAGGACCAAGCACAAAGCGTCTCTTCAGGACTAGTCAGACTGCTCCATGCGAGAAGCGCCAGCACTGCATTCTACACTGCGGACAATGAGGATGACGTCCGCAAGATAGTGTAGTGATACGTAGATGGTTATCCGCTATGTTACAAAGTGCTCACGTAGAGGTAAAAATGTCCAGAGTTTACACTGCAACAGGCAATCTGAGACCATGGGTGCCAAAATAAAAAGAATGTTAAACAGAGAGATCAAGAGCTGCCGTCCATGGCAGCAAAATTGGACAAGTAGGTAAGCAAATAGGTAAGTAATTTACTATGTAGATAAGTTGATAAGTAAGTAAATCAGTAAGTAAGCATGTAGGCAAGTAATTAAGTAGGTAACTAAGTATGTAGATAGGTAAGTTAGTAGGTACTGTAGGTAAGTAAAAAGGTAAGTAAGCAAATAAGTAGGTTGGAAGATAGGTGGGTAGGTATGTAAGCAACTAAGCAGGTAGGTAGATAAGTTAGTAGGTAGGCAGGTAAGTAAGTACACTAGGTAGGTAAGTAAGTAAATAATTAAGTAAGTAGGTAAGGCAGGTAAGTAATCAAGTACTGTAAGTAAGTAAGTAAAAGGTAAGTAAGCAAGTAAGTAGGTAGGAAAGTAGGTAGGAAGGTAGGTAGGGAGGTGAGTAAGCAGGTAGGTAGGTAAGTATGCAGGTAGGTAGGTAAGTTAGTAGGTAGGTAGGTAAGTGAATAATTAAAGTAAATTAAGTAAATAGGTACTGTAGGTTGGTAGGTAGGCAGGTAAGTAAGCAAGTACTGTAAGTAAGCAAGTAAGTAGATAGGAAGGTAGGTAGGTTGGTAGGTAAGTAAGTAGGTAGGTAAGTAAGTAGTTAAGTAAGCAAGCAAGTAAGTACATACGCAAGTAGACAGACAGATAGATATACACTATACCAAGAATATACATGAATATATGAAAAAGAATGAGGTGAATATATATCCTCATTCAACTTTAGTTTGGACATAATCAGTGGATAGGCAAAAACTGAGATAATGAAGGTCAGTATAGATTAAGTTACATGATGAGTGGTACAAGTTTGTTGTGAAAGGGGAGCTACATGAATAAGTGAGAGCGAGTAGAGTCTGAGGGACGTCCCCAGGCAGCGTAAAGAGGTGTTGAAACAGCGTACTGGAACAAAGGATTTCCTGGGTCTGTCAGTGGAGCAGCTCTGTGATAAAAGTCTGCGACTGAACTGCTCTTCTGCTTGGCAAAAAGCTCCATACAGTGGGTGATTGTGTTGGACATGATGGACAGACCTTTGTTCGAGGTTCTAATTCCAGCACCAGCTCCGGTGAGTCCATCTTAGAGCCAGTCACACAACCATAAGTATGCTGAGGGTGTTACAGTGGAGCGTGAGGAGCAGGTGGAAAAGAAGAGCTGGCTTCACAAGACAGGAAAGAACGAGTCTAGGTATGGATACAAGTACTAAAAATAATAAAGGTTTGAAACTTTTAAAAGGCTGGACCGAAAATCTGTGAAAACTGAAATAAGCTGTAACTTTCACCTACAATGAAGGTTTTAAATACACCTCGTTTCAACCTCATATTGTTCAAAAAACAATAAATATTTCAATACGATGAATTCCGTGGTGTTTTAATTTAAACCAGGCAGCCTTCCTAAACAATTAAACACAGACTTGAAATTGTCTTCAAGTCGAATCAAAGTGCTTTCACTCATCAGGTCCTGCTGCTCACTTCAAACTCCATTTTCTTTTCCGCAGACTCGGACACATCACGACGATATTCTGCTCTACTCTCTGAACAGATAACCCTGGCATTCTGACCTGCACAAGTTAAAAGTACAGCATTTTTTTTCTACTTCTTCCTTACAGAGTACCACGTAAGATTAATGCTGTGAATGGAGAAGTTAGCATTGGGTTGTCTCTTCTGTTTGCAATCTGTGCCATTTCTGTTAATCCTGCTGAGCCGCAATAGAACGAATATCGATGGAGGAAGAAAGTGAATGAAGATGAAGGGAGAGAGGGAGAGCGTGAACTCGGGACCGGTGACGAAAGACGAGTCTCTGGAGAGAATAAGCGATCGTACATTTTTAACTCCGCGCGGCCGCTTAATTCTCATGCAATTATTGACTTTTTCTGCAGACAAAGTTCAATTTCATTTCAAGCACCGATTATTTATATAATAAATCATAATCGTGAGGTTAGCGCAAGTCAGGTATCGATCCACTCGTTCCCAGCTGATATGATGTTTTTTTTTTTTTTTTACATGCACAGTGTGAAAATGATCATGCGCTCGATACCAGCTTGTATCAGCTCTAATGTATGTTTCTTTTATAGTCTATAGGGAGGGACGGAGTATCTGAGCACAGAGGCTGCATTGTATAGTGCTCACCAGTCAGACTTTCATTATAAGCAGAACATGAACGCCTACGGCAAATCAATATTATCTTAACGATATGCACAATACACACATTAGGCACAAATCTTAAAAAAAAAAAAAAAGTTTTAAAAAAACCCGATTACAGTTAAATGACTCTCCATCTTCACTATTGAACATTTTGAAAATTCCTGTTACCAGATTCTGATCACATGATTTAGTGGAGTAGGTCGTCCACTGTTAAAGCATTTGAGCTTTTTTTTAATCGATCCGTCAATCGTTTGAAGCGTTCATATCAATATAATTTCTGGTGAACGAAGGCGTAAAAATGGATTGACATTTACGGAAGACGATGAGACTCATAAAACCGCATAAAACATGTGAACGGCTGAAATTATTTAAAATGGGCCGTACGTTCGTGAATGACGGATCCAGGCCGTGGTGGCTCGGTACCCGCTGTACGAAAAAACATTGCGAAAGAGACACAACTGTCTGTGTGAACTGAATAGACAATCATTCACCAACACCACTGGCACGTTAGAGGAACTCGGCTGGGATCAGATCCTGATCTCGCGCCGAGCCATTTCCAAAAGACTGGGACATTAAAGGAGTTCCTGAGAGGCCAGCGTTTTAAACTTAAACTTAAGTGCATTAGTGTAGCAGAGTCCTGTTGTTCTGCACAATAAAAATCCCGCTTTGACTTGAATGCTGCACATATCAATGGAACCCACACGTCTTCCCATGATTCACTGCTGTATTCACAACACACCAGGAGATGTTCAATATAATATTCTTAAGCATTTCTATTATCATGAATAAAAAGAAGTGGAAAGTCAGCTACCCTGTATGCTCTTCCTAATCTCTCTTCCATCTCTCACACACACACACACATACACACCATTCCGCCATTGAGACACTTTTCCATTTGCACCTCTCGTGTTCCGTTGTGCTTCAAAAGACTGACAGGAAACATGGCTCGCTCTCCTGCGGGCCGTTCTCTCGACCCGCCGAACACAATCTCGCCTCTCTCCGGACAACAGAGCTATTATGCATAAACAAGCTTGTTAATACAGAGTTCTAGCTCGGCATTGTTGTGTTTAACCCTCTCTCGGGCTTGAAGCGTAAACTTAATTTATAACCGGCATCTGGAGGAGAGCAGGGAATATCAGTGTTGTGTGTCTGGCACACAATCTGGCTGGATGGATTCTGGGATTCTGATTGGTCCGTTTCCATCCCGATATCTGGTTTGTGACATATGAGGAGCGGGTAGGCTCCGTGACGCTCTCCAGTACCTCTCCATCATGCGCGGCGCTTCCATTTTCTCATTAGGAGAGATGAGATCTCCGTCGGATCCGGCGCTCCGAACCCGAGCGTGGGGTCTGGAGTACGATGGGGGACGCGGACGGGAGGAACGGGCGCAGATGTGCCCACATGTTGAGCGATAACGAACCCTTTTGGATGGAAGTGGCGGATTAATTGAACTGTATAAGTCATGCTCGAGCTGAGAAGGCAGTAATTAAGCTTCAGAGGCTTGTGTGTGTTTTCGTAATAGCTACGATGCCTTCACACTGTCCCGTGGGGGGGGGGGGGGGTTGGTGGTGGGGGGGGGGGGGGGGGTAAAAGAGGACAGTGAGAGAGAAGATTAGTAGTAGAGAGAGAGATGTGACACACACACACACACACACACACACACACACACACACACACACACACACACACACACAAACCTAAAGCCATTTGGTCCAGACAGGAGCTGATTAAATTTTGCATTATTCAAGATGTTGATCCTGAGATGTGTAGATTGAACTCCATCACAGGAGCTGATGCACCAAATACAACATTTTTCAATTACTCTGTATAACAAAGGCAACAGCTCTACCATCTGCTGTGTCCATGGGACATCAGGAATCACACATCACAGACCAAGCAGTGTTGGAAAACAATCCACACCTCGAGATGACGCTGTAGCGCCTGACATGAGGCGACCTATCGATATGTTCTCGTTATCAATAATAATAATAAATATAGTTGCAAGCAACGATGACGGGCCCAAGCACCCTGTGCCATTTCCACCCCGGGCGCACCGCACAACCTGTGTCATTCGAGGGTGTTAAGACCTCGAAAAAGCCATCGCCACTCGGTTGCACCTCACAACCTGCACACATCACACACTATACAGGGCTAATGTCAGTTTGGGCCCTAAACATTTGTTGAGTGTATTAGTGTGTGTGTGTGTGTGTGTGTGTGTGTCGTATGAGAGGGGTGTGTGTATGTGTTTGTATGTGTGTGTGCGCGCATTAGCGTGTAAGGGTTAGTGTGTGTGAGAGTGAGGAAGAGAGGTGTGTGACGTGTAGATGTGTCAGTCTGTGTGTGACGAGTAAATGTGCTTGCGTTTGTGCTTGTGTGTGTATGGTTTTAGTCTGTGTGTATTAACATTAGTGATGTGTGTGTATGTGTGTGTGTGGTGTGTGTGTGTGCATCGTGAGAGGTGTATGTGTGTGTGCGTGAGTGTAAACATTTGTAATATGGGTGTATGTATGTGTGCATGTGTGTGATGTGTGAGCGTGTTTGTGTGTGTGCGTGTGTGTGAGCGTGTGCGCATTAGTGTGTAAGGGTTAGTGTGTATGGGAGTGAGGAAGAGAGGTGTGTGACGTGTAGATGTGTCAGAGTGTGTGTGTGTGTGTGTGTGTGTGTGTGTGTGTGTGTGGTGTGTGCATCGTGAGAGGTGTGTGTGTGTGCGTGAGTGTAAACATTTGTAATATGGGTGTATTTATGTGTGCATGTGTGTCATGTATAAGTGTGTTTGTGTTTGTGCATGCAGGATGTCTGCGTGTGTGTGCGTGTGTGTGCGCGCATTAGTGTGTAAGGGTTAATGTGTGTGAGTGGGGGAGAGAGGTGTGTGACGTGTATATGTGTCAGTCTGTGTGTGACGAGTAAATGGGCTTGTGTTTATGCTTGTTTGTGTGTATGGTTTGAGTCTGTGTGTATTAACATTAGTGATGTGTGTGTTAGTGTGTGAGATGTGTTTGTGCGTGTTAACATTTGTGATTTGTATGTGTGTACAATAGGCCGCAGGTGCTGGAAGAAAAGCCTCACACTATGATGTTCCTGAACGTGATGTCACAGAAGGTGTCACTCAATATAATGTCACTCAATATAATGCCACACAGAAAGTTATTAATCATTTTTCGGCGTACATTTAAGACATTATCACGGCTGACCCGTTTGAGATATCAAAAATCCCTCCGCAATTTTGCATCCTCGATGTCTTTAGATCTCTTTGGCCCAGTTTGGTAGCGATTGTATAATTTCCCTAGGAGGAGTATATCAAAATCCATCGGGTGCGTATTTTGCGAACGACCCAAAATAACCGGCCTCCTGTTGAGTTGAGCCAGGACATGCAGCGCAAAAGTTGTTCGGCTCGATGAGCTCTAAATGTGTACCGAGTTTCGTGTGCCTACGTGAAAGTGTGTACATCTCGTGTGAGGGCCCCTTTGGGCCCCGGGCCACGAGACTCTCAGGCATCCTGATGGCAGCAGATTCCAACCTGTCTGCCAAGTTTCATTTTTTGACCATGTTAAGACCTCCGAAAAGTCCAAAAGGGTGGAAAAAAAATAATAATCCTAAGGAAAACAAGAGGGCCCTTCACACACTATGACGACATAGGGCTGATGTCATAGTGCTTGGGCCCTAACAAGAGAGCCCTTCACACACTATGACGACATAGGGCTGATGTCATAGTGCTTGGGCCCTAACAAGAGGGCCCTTCACACACTATGACGACATAGGGCTGATGTCATAGTGCTTGGGCCCTAATAATCCTAAGGAAAACAAGATGGCCCTTCACACACTATGACGACATAGGGCTGATGTCATAGTGCTTGGGCCCTAATTATTATAATAATTATAATATGGTGCCATCAGAACAGACTGACCCGTCTTGCTCATGACCGGTCATGCTTTTCCATATCTAAACACCATTTCAATTAAACTTTCTGTTATTACTTGTACATATTGTAAACTTTTCCATTTTAAGGTTCTAATTATTTCTATTTTTCTATCATTTGTTTTTCTCTTATTTCATACTTAATTTGAAAACTCTTATTTTTCATTTTTAGGTCATTCAAGTCCCTGAATTTTTTAATTTTTTTTGGGGTGTCCAATTCCTCCCCGTCACTAGGGGGCTCCACATTAAGGCTACTACTGCCACTCAGTCGGAGCTGAAGCGCTCACAGATGCCCCTGATTGGGTGTAGAGCCGTGATTAATGTGGGAGCGCTGAGTACCTCTCATCCCTCCCCTCTGAGAGAGCACAGCCAATCAGCTCTCTCTAGACCTCCGGCTGCGAGAGGTCACAGCATCACCCGGGAATCGAACCGGCGATCTACCACTGCGCCACTCGGAGGCCGCAAATCTCTGAATTGTTGTCCCAGCAGCATCATATTGGACATTAAAATAATAATAATAATAAAAAAACATGCTGGGTTTTTTGTTTTGTTTCTTCTTTTTTTTTTTTAACAATAAACATTTCAATCCAGACTCTTTGGTTTGGTCATGACTTCACAATACGTCTCTGTCCTGACAACACATACTAAATCTGCATCTCTTAGCTTCCCTTCAGTTTATCAGACAGGAAAAGCTCCAACAGACAAACCTTGCTGGTTCATGTGTGCTGAATTACAGCTATTATTTTTTTTCTAAACACTGTTCGACTCTGCTGCACTATTTCCCCGAGTAAATTTGGCGGTTTGGTCAGCTGAAATACTTTGCGCTTGATGCCAGCTTAAACCGTTGCCAAAAGCGTCATTTGGCGAGAGCGCGCACGGGGCCGTTCAGAGAGCACGGCTTTTCCACTGTGAGCTTAATTAAAGCCAGCGTGAAACACTTCTCCATCGGTCTCGATTCATATTTCTAATCTACGTCTTCAGAAACCCTTGAATGGCTCCTTATGACGGCGGGATGAAAACAATGACTTGCCGCGCGTCTTCCCTACAGCTCTCGCTAAAACTTATTTCACTTTTTAAACGATTTCAGTCCTTCAATCTTCTCCGCCTCTATTCAGCTCTCTGACTGAGGGCCAACGCTCGCTTTTGTGACGGGCTAAATGAAACAGGGGAATCTCATCTCGTTTTTATAATCCTTCAACCCACTCGACCATCCAAATATGCTTTTTCTTTGTTTCACTGCTCCAAAAAAAAAAAAACAAAGGAGGAAAAAGTGCCAGTTGTCTTGCATTAATCGGAGTGTGGTCATGACCGACACTGACTGTCATACAAAACAAGATGAAAAGCACAGAAGGAGAACGATTACTAAACTTAATCGAGCTGCGCACACCTTTTTTTTTTTTTTTTTTTTTTTAAAGAAAATATACACACTTATACCACAGTACAAGTTGAGAAATCTCAAATCTGATTGGTTCAAAGTTGTTCTACAGCTCTCAGGCTGCAAATTAAATTAGCGTACAAAAAAATAGAGTTTTATGTAAAAAAAGTTTTTTAAAAGAATGTGTGTGTGTGTGTGTGTGTGTGTGTGTGTGTGTGTGTGTGTGTGTGTGTGTGTGTGTGTGTGTGTGTGTGTGTGTGTGTTTTACCAGTAACTCTGGTTCATCATAGCTCCTAGTCACTGATTATTTTTCTACAACTTCGTTAAATGATTTTACAACTAATCAAAACTTTTGGTAAAAGTAAAAAAAACCTTTTTTTGTTGTTTTTTTTTTTTTTTTTTTTTTTTAGTGAGAAGCATCTGTCTTTCACCCCTCACTGTCACTTTCTCAGGTTTATTTTTTCTAACACCTTTCTCGCTCGTCATTTCACGGAGCTTGTGACTTTCTGCAATTGGGTGCGGGGGAAAAAAGGAGAAGGAAAAAAAAAAAAGAACAAGCACTGCTGTCAAGCAACACAGATTGAAACTGCAAGGTCATCCTGATGTGTGTGTATGTGTGTGTGTGAGAGAGAAAAAAAGAGAGAGAGAGAGAGAGAGAGAGAGAGAGAGAGAGAGAGAGGGAGGGGTGGCTGAGGAGTAGAGACACTCTCTGGGGTTTCTGTTTCATCACTGGGTATGTGCGCAGGGAGAAGAGGACCATGTCAAAGAAGAAACACCAGGAATAGAAGACGCAGAATAGCGGTCATCAGAGGACGGCTTTTTCACCTTGAGGACTTCATGGTCTTTCCGTCCTCCCTTCTATCTATCCATCACCATGGTGCACCAACACACCCCTTCTTCCCTCCCTCATCCCCATACTCGCCTTGTAGCTCTCCGCTCTTGCTGTAAAGTTCTCGCCGCTGTTCCCGCAGGTACGCGCTCATGCTGATGGCGTGGGACGACGACTCGAACCTGAGAAAGAGAGATCGGCACAGGAGAGCGTAGGCTTATCAAGTCATAATTCATACAGATGAAACTATCAAGATGTGAATGTCACATCAACGTGTGTGAATAGATATTAAAATCTAATTAATTCATGCATCTCAAGTAAAAGCTTTATCCTGATTAGAAGATTAGAAGTATGATTAGAAGTTTATCTTGAATTGATGTGACACCAGACTACGCTCACATACAGTACATGCAGTACAGCACACCTGGTCACATCGAGCAGCGATTTAGGATAACCGGTTATCAAATACACGTGTGCATACTTCAGATGTTTCGTCTTTTCCTGTCACATCTTTTTTTCTTCTCATTTTTAAATAACCATGTCCCTAAAAACCCACTCGCATATACTATAGAACAACGTTTTTTGAACCACAGACCGGTTTCATGTAAAACGATATTTTCACGGATCATCTACCTGAATCTACCTGAACTGTGTCTCGATGTCCTCTGCTATGTCTTTAATTTGCGTAGTGATGGTGATCTTTTTAACTGCAGCCTCTCCTAGAAGTTTATGGCAAAAGGTCCTTAGCAGCAGGCAGGATCAATTCCTCTCCCTGTCAGTAAAGGGTTTCTTCATCTTAGCAATGCGGTTAGCCACTAGGTATGATGCACTCGCATTTGTTGATATGGTGGTGCTTCTGTCCTTCTTGTTCACGTTTTCTCCTCTTTTAATCCAGGGTGCTTGGTATCCATGTGCTGAAGCAGTTTAGAAGGCTTCAAAATCACGTTTGCTAGTCTGTGGCCACATGTGCATCATGCAGAGCGGGCTTGGTGCGCGTGAATCACACATAGCGACGGGTGTTTTTAGTAGGACTCCTGATATTGTCTTTTCCATGCAGCTTTCTTTTTCTTGGAAGTCGTCGGGTCTTCCTTTCCGCTCTCCTCATTGGGCCTTTTGCCCTTTGCAAATAATTTCTCCAAAAAACTCTCATTTTTTGATTTAGCTGTTGGGCTTAATTTTTGATGTACCGTATCACGAGACATGAGACAAGTTTTTTTTTCTAACAAAAAAAAAGTCTTTTAGATCCTGATGAGCGCTAAAATATTTTTTTAATCAGTATTTCTGTGCGGAACGATAACAAATGACCCCGTGGTTGGGGACGACTGATGTACTGTAGAAGACATAAACTTTCTAAGCCAAGTTCAGCTTCTTAATGTGGATGCAAACTTCTAATCAGTGATCAGACTGAGTTTCAACTGTATTGATGAACAGAAACTTCAAGTTAAATCAAAACTAAAACCTCAATTTCATACATACTGTTTAACACCTTTAAACGGTAACTAACACATCAGTACATGAACTCTTACTTGAAGAGAGACTGTTTAGGCCGATTTGGTTTCTTCTTGGCGAAAAAAGCTCCGAAGTCCCCCGCGGTGCTCGCGTACGAGAGTTGGGCCGAGGGTTCTGCCGCACTGCGGGTGTTCTTTACGTCCAGGTAGTCCATCAGGAGCACCTGTCCAGAACACACACACACACACACACACACACACACACACACACACACACACAGAGATAAAGATAGCATGTGAAGCGATTCAGCTTCTAGGATTCACAAGTAACAAGTGGATTTTGTGTGAAATCATAAAAACTGAAATGAAGAACGGTCTTCATGACCCGGATCGGTCAAACTGAACGATTAAGGGCAAACTCTTAAGGCATGGATGTCTGTTAAAATAGGCTTTGATGGATAGAAGAGAGAGGGGAACAAGAAAAAAAAGCTAAAAATCGGCAATTTCAAGTACTCCATAATTTAGCGGCTGAAATGATGTGGTCCATTTGCAACCCCGCGTGCTCATGGAAATACATCCGACTCTTAATGGTGTGATTAAATCTGAGGGGGGGAAAAAAAGAAAAAAAAAAGATTTCACATCTATCAAGCATCATGAATCAGAGACGGCTCTATCTGAGCAGGCCACGTACTCGCCAGTTACCGCAGAGTCAGTGTATTAATTACTAATGACCATCTGATTCACTGACGGAGTCGAGCTGAGCGTGTAGCCCACCCCCCACCCCCCAAACTTAATTAAATGCCAAAGGCTGCCTGATGAAGGGGCTTCAGCATACTTAAATTACTTTGCACTGGATCTTGCAGGAAATGAAGTATTAAGGGCGACCAAAGTAGACAAGAAGGAGAAGAAGAAAAAAAAAGGGGGAAAAAAACAAGAAAAAAAAGAATGCGGATAGAGGAAAAGAATCCGAGGGTCAAATCGACAGAATGCGCCGGAGCGAAGAACTTCTCCTGCGTGTGAAAAAGGAACCGGAATCGATGATGTTATTTGCCAGACCAAACAAGTCCTGAACGAATGACCGTACAAAATGAGTCAATGAACTGATGTGAAGTTTTGTTTTCCTTCAAGCATTCTTGGAGAAAAAAAAAAAAAAAAAAGTACAAAGTATTGACCCATGAGATCTCCCGCTACCAAGCTCTGAGCTTTCTCCATCATATCCTTGGGCCATCATTAACATCCCGCCAGCTTCCTGTATGAAATCAGACATCGCTGAGAATATGAAAGACAGTAAGAAAGAAAAAAAAAAAAAAAGCTCACATATTCCATTTACTATAGCTATCTTTCAGCTAGAGCTACATAAATTTGCAACTGTGAAGTTTAGATCCCAAAGTCACCTTTAGTGCAAGATGTTATTAAAGAGCGTTTCACGCTGGGAACAGCATGAGCGAGGCGTTCCAACACTTCAGTAGAGTCTGTGCATACAATAACTTTTTTTTCTTCTTTTTTCCTTTTTGAATAAAGAACAAAACAACTGATTGATCTTCAAAGCTAGGGTCACGGTGCCTATCCCAGGAATCCTGGACATAAAGTGAGGAAACGGCAAAGACTGAAGAGAAAAAAGAAAAAAAAACCAGCATGTGCCACTGAGGGGGGAAAGTTTTGTAAACTTGCTAAAAAAAAATTTAACTTAAAAATATATATATTATAATAATAATAATAATCACAGATATAATCTAAAAAATAATATACTTAATAAAAACATAAATATGCTATATTCCTCCAAAATGGCAATGAACTGTTTTTTTTTTATTTTTTATTATTTAAAATGTTTACATTTCTGGTGAGCGAAGGGATAGAAGCGATTAGCCGCTGTAAAACATTTTAACAGTCCTGACCTCGCTCCAAGCCACTTCACATGTTTGAGCTGTTTAAGGAGTTCCTGGGAGGCCGGTGTTTCAGATGTAAAACAAGCAGTCTGACCGTGTGAAGAAAACTTTCAACCTTGAAGGTGTCTAAGCACTAGTGAAACACTGGGATAAGTGCATTAGTGTACCACGGAGAAATGTAGAGAGAACTATAGTGTGGCACAGAGATTATAAGAAGAAATAAAGGTTTTTACTCTTATAACTGTGTTCTGTTAATCTGCACGGGGTACATCCTGGATTTATACAGTTGTTAAATATTTTTGGCTATATATATATATAGTTTTTTTTTTTTTAGTTAGAAAGTTGCATTTTTTCACTTGTTGCTTAAAGATTAAAAGAAAATCCAATTACTGTCTTTTTTTTACCTTCTCAGGGCCATTTTTTTTGTTTGCTTGCTCCTTATCACTTTAATAACTTTTCTTGTTTCACTGGTTCCACATGAACTCATCTCAGTTCTCCTTTATAGCATGGCGTTAAATGCAGGGGTAAATGCAGGGGTGACTCCCTTCTGTTTATCACGTGGCTTTAGATAAAAGGTAAATAAATAAATAAATAAATAAATAAGTAAATAAATAAATTAAGGAAAACTTTAATGAAGTGCCACAAATAAAAGACGCATTGATTGGGACGTCATTGAGAATCACAGCCTCTCACCCGTTTAATAAAAGCCTTGATAAAGAGTCCCAATTGACCTTTCGGAAGAAGGGGAAAGAAATCATAAGGCTATTCTTTGCCAAGAAGAAAATCCCCTATGAATCCCACCACCGTGCTTTTGCTGGCTATTTTTAAACGTTTTATAATATCCGCTTTTAACACAGGAGAGACAGAAAAACGAGATGAAGAAAATCTATATTCAAGGTTTGTTCCAAGAAAAGAGCAGACAATCCAGGGAGGAATGGCAAATGCTTTTACACTTCAGACAAAACACTCAGCCTGAATCCTAGAATCTACACCTAGACATTTCTGGGGGCGGGGCTCATAATCGTAGGTTTGCTTTCGCAAATTCCTCTCGACCGTGGATTGATTTCACGATTCCAGGTTTGCAAAGTGGTAGGTGTAAGGTTTAGCCGTCTGATCTCGTTTTATCGTTTTGCTTTTGGTTCCAACACTCAATAAGTAAAAGAACAGCATTTTGGGATCTGCAGGAACAACAGGACTTCCCCGAGAAGGAGATGTTTTTTTGTGTTTTTTCGTGATGTTTTAAGTTCAGGAACTTGAACCGCACTTTAAGAGAGAGCTCATTACAGTGCTCAAGTCTCTGAAACAGGAAGCGACATGACACGTTGCACCGATCACATTCGATTCTTCATGAAAGGAGTCTTGCACCAAGGTTCAGTGGAGGTGCACCCCAGACCATTATTTCCAAGAGGGCCAGCGATCAGACCACTCTTGGGCTCCAAAACAGCTTTCATATCCTTCACAAAGTACACACCAGCACAAAGCCAGAATAAAAAGCACAAAGCATCCCGAGTTACAAGACTGGATTGTGTGAGAACGTCCTTGTCGCAGTACACCTGGCATTTTATTTCAATGGGATTGCAGGTCTTAACACTCAGGCAAAGGTTAATCAAAATGAACCCTAAAAAATTACAAATAAAAAAGCCCCTGTAGTTTGTCATGAAAGCGGCGTCCTTAACGTAATGAGTGCAGAAAAGCAGCCCTCTCCCAATCTATTAGCCAACAAATCAGGATAATTAAATCAGAGCACAGTGCTGAAGGAGTTTCAGGTGTGTACATGCACTCTGAACGTCAAGCACCAATAAAGTGCATTAAGAAATTAAAGAAAATGACGAGGCTTATTTCCTCAGGCTTCACCCCAATCCAGAGTGAAAGGGAAATTGCATTTGCTTCCAATTTGTCCTTGAAGATGGAAAAAGTTTCCATTAAAAAATAAATAAATGTTTCGTCATCTCTGGGCCCTTGTGACTGTAGCTGTGACTAAGATCACATTGTGATTCCATTTCCCTGAATTATAATGTTGCAGCTAGTGGAGAAAAATAATATTTAAATAAATAAATAAATAAATAAATAAAGCAAGCTGAAATATTGTGGGAAATATTTGCATGGCCAAAGTATCAAAGCTGTAACTTTCAGATACTGTAAAATCTTCAGAACACAGGTGTAAAGGTTTTAAGGTTTTTCTGTCAAATAAGAGTTTGGTTGTACTGTTAACTTCACAAGCTCAGTTGTCTGTTTAATTAGCAATATCACACTCGAGGTCTTGCTGTTGTACTGAATGTCAGGGCGGCTCGGGTACCGCGAGTACACGCCGAGTACCGAAGACATCACAGCTGTGCTGATATTCAGTACAACAGCACGACCCTGAGTGAGATATTGCTTTTATACAACAGCTCCACAAACACCATTTCGTATCAACAGATTATGATTTTTGCGTTTATTTAACCAGTTAAGAAGTTGCTCCATCTGGTGGAACTAACTAACCATGACTGGCTGAGCTGGAGAAGTTTTAAATTCTAACCGGTACTATGTATCCAACAGGTGAGGAGAATAAACAATGCATGCAGTGGGCAGTCCTGAGAAACTTTATGAGATTTACTTTTTCCACAGCGCTCTTTCGCTAATTATTGTTAAGCTGTATGTTTCAGCAATTCCAATACAAGCTTAATAAAGTTTTTGTTTTTTTAAGTGTCAAGGACATTTGACGGCGCCTGCTGAAAAACTTCTTTCTACTCAATACTAGACCTAAAGAAAAGAAAAAAGAACAAAAAACACAACAGTTTCTGATTTCTAAGCAACTCTGGATGACTTTTCAGCTATATCATGTGCAGCAGTGAAAGATCTTGGTGTGATTATTTATTTCAGACCTTCTTGAAGGTCATGGAGACACCATGACAGAGCATGATTTTTCTTCTCAGAAACATTGCTAAGATATACAATCCAAAAACCTGTGCGTACTTCAGTTCCCATCAACTATTGTAATAGCTTGAGGTTGCAGTGGGTGCATTAACAAGCTTCAGACAGTTTTTACAAGAATAAAAGGTTCAATGTGCATATTCTCTATTTGATTTGCACAGACTCCCAATAAAATTCAGCAGTGACTATAATGTGCTCTCACCACATTACCTGAATGAAATGTTGGTGTATTATGATTCCACACATTTGTTTCTACCAAAAGGTACAGGCTGTTTATTAGCACCTAGAATAATGAAGAGTATTGCTGGAGGTACAGCCTTTTCCTAAAATGCCACATAGCTCTGCAACAACCTGCTACTAAAAACTGCTCTTTAAGAGTCTCTTTGGGAAACGTTAAGTCATTTCGCCAATATTATGTAAACAGAGCTTTTTGTAATGCCCCATGTCTGAAGCACATTATCAAACAGACATGGTATTGTGTTGCTAGTGTGTGAACCCTGAAACTGCTTTGCACATAGAACATCATTCTGCAGATACACAGGGCACTCACTGGTAGTAAAAATATCAGTGACAAAGTTGAAGGCTGAAATGCGGCTTTGAAAGCAGGTAAATTTTCTGGGGATTTTTTGGGGGTAGGTAAAAAGGGGTTTCATTACATACAATTGTGCTTACTGGAAAAGCCAGATTTTTCACATATCTGATCATTCATTCTAAATTAACAATAAATACAGTTTACAGGGCCGGAAAATCAACTTCAGCCCTTTATGGACTCGGTTTATTACGGTCCTTCAGTATCATGGCAACCATTCCTCGCAACATTATTCCTTAACGTCAAGTCGCAACACAAACTACAAACAAACTTAAAGGAAGCTAAATTATTGGAAAAGTATACAGAAGGTTTGTGCTTAATTTAAGACGGAGATTTTTCAAAACTATTTCTATCTATAGTTGTATTGTCTTGAGCAGGTTGATGCAAAATTTCTTGACCATATTATCATACTTTCTGACTTGCCCTTTTTTATTACTTCTCCATAGGATGATCTCGCCAAGATACTACAGATCTGTACCTGCTGGAATCATATAAAGACTCTACCATCCTTATCCCAGGATCCTTTAACTCTCAAACTCCTTATAAGGTCAGTCTTCACATGCCTTTCAACACACTCAGTGTTGTTTGTTTTTACTCTTCTACATCTGTACACTGGAATGATTTACAGTATAATCCCACACTCCAGGGTCACCTTGAAGAGGCCAAGTTCCCTAGAGCCTGATTTGACTCAAGGTTTCTCCTTCTTGAGTTTTCTCACAGAGTTTTCCCCATGCCCTCTAATTGTCTCTAATTCTAGTCATGTAAAGGTATTTATTATTAAATCTCTATACAATTAAACGTGAATGTAACTAAATTAAATGTCAGCAACAAATGAGAGACAACATTCTGAGCTTGCACCTATGGGTTACAAAAGATCACATGTAGGAACGGTTAGGCTTCTTTAATTTCGTGTTTTCCTCAGCGATTAATGGTGACATTTCAGAAGGATAATTATCATCATGAGCCACGGTGCACGAACTTTGCCATACTATCGAATGCAACATTACACGCTGCTCTAATTACAACATCCAGCTGACATAAACCTGCAGGCTTTAATGTAACTAATTAATCATCAAAACAAAAAAAAAGAAAAAAAGGAAAAGGAGTTTTATTTTATTTTATTTTTTTAACTGTTTAACGACAGTCGACTCCAGAATTAGATTAATATTTAGGAAATAAATTAAAGTTTTTATAAGTCAAAATTTAACCTGTGTAGCGACTATGATTTAAACTTAGTTAGCTGTGCTTTGCTGGCATTATCTGATAACGATGCAATAATTCTGATTGAATCCGGATGGGCCAGAACTTTCACTGGACTACTCAGTCTCTCTTTTATTGGCGGCTCTGATGATAAGGATGCAGGCTTTGGACAAACACTGGGCAAGTTTCAAAAGCTATCGAGAATGAAAAAAGGAAATCCTTAATGTTATCAAAACACTAATGAAAAAATACTAAGTTTTAAATTAAGTGTTAACTCGATTTCTTCAGTTGCACGTGCATCCGAGTGCATTCTCTGGTGATTGGAGTGCACGTGGTCAGTTCATGAGACCGCTCAACTGATGCCCGCTTCGAACATGTTGCATTTGAGTGAACTGTTAGTGTCTTACGATCCGCCACGCCTACTTCGATCAAAGAATGCAGGCTGCCTGTCAAGTTATGGAATAGTCTTCCTATTAATGTTCGGGACTCAGACACAGTCTCAGTGTTTAAGTCGAGGCTAAAAACCTATTTATTTAGCCAAGCATTTTTGTAAATAGATTAACCTTAGGTAAAGGAGCAGATCTGGGGGACTCATAGACGTAGAGTATTCTGGTGAACTGGTATGTTTAGATGCTGTCCTCCCCACTCTCATTGTTCACTCAGGTTTGTTGACGGTGAGGTGATTGGTTGCTTTACATCTCAGGGAGCCCTCATGTTTGTGTTTCCTTCTGGCTCTCCCTTTTAGTTATGCTGTTATAGTTAGTCCTGCCGGAGTCTCTGCTTGCACTTTGCACTAAATATACATTCACCTATACATGTTGACTGTGACCATACCTAACTGCCATCTCTCCTTATTTTCTGTTCTCTCCTTTTCTGCTCTCTCCTCTCTCTCTCCCTCTCTTCTTTCCCTCTCTCTGTCTCTCTGTCGAGCTATACATGTTTCGCTCCTGAGTTGCCAGTGATCCAGACCCCTCTGCCCTCTGGAGCCGTCTAACCCATTCTGGAGTCCTGCTTCTGGTTGGAGATCTCGTCGCATGGATGCCCCGTGTGGTCTGCCTGGATTCGTATGGTGGCTGGGGATGGTTTCCATGAAGACTCTCCTGTCATCGAGTGATGCTGTGGGGACCTGTGCTTGCTCATCGGGGACAATCTTGTCATTTTGATTCATATACATTGCATAAAAACTTACTTCTTTTTATTGTGTAAAGCTGCTTTGCGACAATGTCAATTGTTAAAAGCGCTATATAAATAAAATTGACTTGACTTGGCAGGCGCTCTCGGTATTGAACACAGTGTAGTTGTACTATCACACGCACTCCTGCAGGGAATGTACTTGAAGTAGAGGACAGAGTCTATAACTTAAGGATTAATGATTGCTGCATTTTTTAAGAGACAGTTACTAGTGGATAAAACTAGGAATAAAATACAAACATTAGGCACACGAGCGACTATTTCAGTCGCCATCTGGAGCCCTGCATAGAGTAACACCTGAACACCTATACAAAATAATTTCCTTTTGCACGTGTCATTCTGATAAAGAGTAACAGCATTTCATTTAAAAAAAATAATAATAATTAAAAGTATTTAAAATAAAGGCAAAAAAAAAATTACAGTATTCACAGACAATTTGGGCTTAAATTAATATTCGCAGTTAACATTCTCTGTTATTATTAAGATTCAATTCAATTCATTTTTATTTATATAGTGCTTTTAACAATGGACATTGTCTCAAAGAACCTTCACAAAATTAAAAGAAGATTATGAAAATGTGTAGGAGAGTGTAAAAAAATGTGTGTAGATCGTAGGGGGCGACAGCAAACGAGTCTGTGAGAATTATACAGCATTCTATAAGCATTCTAATGAAACAAACCTATAAATAAAGAATCCGATAGCATGTACCTTTATTTTACATCAACAAAATTATGTTAACATGATGAAACATTTGTTGTAAAAGCTTATACATAATATAAACTTTGCTAATTTATGTGAAGGGTGCCAATATTTATAAAGTAAATGGTACACGCTTTAAATAAATATAGGTATCAAATCAATAAATGTTTAAAAAATAAAATAAAATAAACACTGTTTTTGTTGCACAATATTGTGACTCTGACTATTAATTTTATGCTAAGCTTCTTTGTACGTACTTTTCAAAGCCTTTGTTTTGGTGGCCTTGTGAAACTCTGACATAAAAAGTCTGCAGCATAAAGAACCTGAGCATGCTCACGCTGTAGACGATAAAATTGTTTTTTTTTTTTTAAACCTGAAACTACTTAGCACAATCTGTTAATGAGTACCGCTGTGTATTACAAGTCATGCGATGAAATGTAAGGTGTTAATTGTAGCCTTTTATTATAGGGTAACTCCAGAGAGCAAAGGTGTGTGTCACTTAATATATGTATATATACACATACGCAATCTATTTAATTGCATTCAAACATAATTCAGACTGGAGGACAACTTTAAACACAGTACTTAAAATAGAAATATAGCAGCGTTTAAACCCATGATACACTCTACACACGGAAAACAAGAGAAAATATAAAAGAAACTACACGATTCATAACATAGTATTGATTACACAGCACTTCCCAACATCCATATATATATATATATATATACACACACACACACACACACACACACACACACACACAGCCTCGGGCAGGACAGTGAAATGACACGCTAATTAAAATGTTGAAGCGACAACGAAAACGTGACTACGTCATCTTTAATTAAATACTAATCAATCAGATAAGCGTTTCATTTCTGCCTTGCTGTCGTTACGTTACATTCCCGCTATGTACCAGTGACGGATGCGTGAACATTTAAACATATTTTACGATTCATGATGTTGTCTACTTTGGTTTCAAGAATAACAGAGATATGATGTGCATTCCAGAAAATGCGGTCTGAATTAGTATTTGTACTGTCGGGGAAGCATATTTCTTCAGGTAAAATTTGATGTTTACTCCAGACACAGCTCCTATGCAACATTCTGAATGCGGTAAATCCAAAACATACGAACGAGTTCCATTCTGAAAGCTCGTTCGTAAGGCCAACAAACATTGTATAGGTTCTAGGATTCTAACACAACTGGCTATACACAGTACATTACAGTACAGCGTTCTGTAGAATCATGCAAATAGTTGAACTATTAATTTAAAAGAATGAGCAAGGTCCACTCTCTCGATTGTGTCTCCATCGTTATTGCTTGACGTTTCTAAGCAGTACCACCTTCGTTGCCGCTGCTTTTACGCTCGCTTACAGACATCCGGGGGTGCACGATGCATGTATGTGACGATGTACGCCAGACTTTAAACCACATTACTAAACCACACATTGTCACCTTGTCTTTTTACAGTATCAACACTGGTCCTTTCTCAGGAACAAGTCTATGAGTGTTCGCTGAGAATACATTGGACAGAATAAAGTGGTCAATATTGAAATTAATGTATGTTCCAAGATTTGAGTTGAAGGCATTTTGCACTTTTTCCCTCAACAAATGCCCGTCATACACTATTATTTGTACACCAAAGCAACCTGAATGACAAAGCAGACTAACAGCACTAAAATCAGATCCATTTCATGAAGGACTATTTATGCCTATTTATGGAAAGGCGTATTGTATTTTGTTCAATAAAACAATATCTATACTGATCTTTTTAGTCTGGGAGGGGAAAGCATTGATTCATATTTTGAGGTACATAACTGTCTAGACCTCAGCTGGTCTGGTGGGTTCTCTTACTGGACCTCATGTAATTTTGCTCTAGAGAGTGAAATTCCAGGAGATCAATAATTTTTGAAATACTCAAAATACTCAGGCACAGACAATCATGCCACAGTCAGCAGGATTAAACATATTAGCATATTAGTTGTGTTGATATTTCATTTTAAAGAGGAAGAATTGAGAGAAAATAATTTGATGGTAGTGATCGCATTTTACAGCAGTACTTTTACAACAAATCCAATTCCAACTGAGTAATCTGATTGGACGAGAGGCGTTCCATGAGTGGTGATATAGTTAAACATCCCAGTGCTGTTATGCTCTATATGTATTCAATTAAGTAATGCTAAACTACCAGGACCAATATAATTTCCTAAATTTGTAACATAAAGGGTTTTAAAGGGTCATGTATCAAGTTGAGCTGAAATTAAAATTACATTCATATTAAAATGTTTTGGGAGCATATTAGGGGGTGTATTTAGGGTTTAAACGAGTGGCCATCATTACTTTAAGAAATGAAGGTCGGTCAGTCCGAAAAATTGGGAAAACTTTGAAAGTGTCCCCAAGTGCTGTCACAAAAACCATCAAGCGCTACAAAGAAACTGGCTGACATGCGGACCGCCCCAGGAAAGGAAGACCGAGAGTCACCTCTGCTGCGGAGGATAAGTACATCCGAGTCACCAGCCTCAGAAATCGCAGGTTAACAGCAGCTCAGATCAGAGAGCAGGTCAATGCCACACAGAGTTCTAGCAGCAGACACATCTCTAGAACAACTGTTAAGAGGAGACTGTGTGAATCAGGCCTTCATGGCTAGAATATCTGCTAGGAAACCACTGCTAAGGACAGGCAACAAGCAGAAGAGACGCGTTTGGGCTGAAGAACACAATAAAGATCACAATAAAGAAAACTCGCTGAATGAGAAGGGGTGTCCAAACTTTTGGTCTGTACTGTAAATATAATAGCAGTAACAATATTTTACTATTTAATAATAGTACTTGTATGAAGTAATACAGTATTTAATGTTTTTTAAACATTGCATATTAATATTGAAGAGAATAAAATTAAATTGTCATCAAAAACTTGTTAAATAACCCTAGTCTTATTAAACTAAGTAAAAGAAAAGTGAATTAATTTTGCATTATTCAGTAACAGCAAATATATTTAAAATAAATAAATAGTAGTAGATAAACAAATAATAGATACTTAACTAATCAACTTTTTAATAAGTAAAAGTAGTACCATTTTTATACCCAAATTGTTACTACTACAACAAAGACTATTACTGTTAATCAGCAGTAGGAGTGATTAGTAGTAGCAGTACTAGATGGGTGCTAGTAGTAGTATTCAACAGCAGGAGTAATAACAGCATTTAGCAGTATGTAGAAGTAGCTGTGGTACTGAATAGTAGTAATACCAGCCGGTATTGGCACCTCAGGAATCATCTGCGTGTGACTAATGAAATCCTGGTTGTGGAAAAAAAAAAAAAGTGAGCGATAAATAAATAAATCACATCCTCCGGTGCAGCGTCTGTAAATTTGCTTCTGCTCTGAACTCTACTAATGTATCTCATTTTCATAAATTTAGCTAACTCGCACAGGTCGAGTCTCCCAGCGCCGTGTCTCACTTTAGTCATTATCAAATAATGACTCACCACATTTACACACAGACTGATGTGTTTGTCTCGACGTCGCCCGAATACAGCTGCGAGAGAAACTTATTATTTCCGAGTACTGAATACTGAAATGTTGAATTTAATTCTTTTGACTGTATAGTACAAAAAGTTAGAGAAGGTCCTTTGCATTGATCTTTAGCTTTCCTTCTCATTTCGGCTCTGAGGTTTTTTTTTTTTCTTTCTTTTTCCCTTGCCACAGTCTCTGGCTTGCTTTTTGAGGATTATGTTCATATATTGGAAATTTTCTATCAAGAACTTAAGTGTACCTATAAAGTTCCCTTGTGACAGTGTCCATTGACAAAGTACTATATTATACAATTCCATTCCATTCAAGAAAGGAACCTTTCTTGTATGTACAAATACATATTTGTGATCTATTGTACAAACCTATTAAATTAAAGAATACACGCCCTCCATGATTCATGAAGCATTTTCTTCCATTTTTAAGTCTTTCTATTCCAACACTCTCATTAGCGAGATTAGAGGAGCATTAGAATTCCAGTCGCCGCTTCCTAGAGCGGCCGGCGCAAGCCGAGTCATTTGAGAGACGCACACATGCCAAAACAAAAATGCGTGATTATGGCCGTAATTAATGAATTTCGAGAGCTGCACTTTTCAAAAGGACATCCAGCAGGCTTTGGGTGAATAGCCTGAGGGGAGAGAGAGAGAGAGAGAGAGAGAGAGAGAGAGAGAGAGAGAGAGAGAGAGATGGAGGAGTGTGGGCCTTCGAGTGTTCCAAGACGGAAAGAAATTTACCACACACTGCTGCAATTATTTAACTCTGCAGGGAACTCTCACGAGTCTTACGAGTGTGATGCGGACTGAAGTCATTTACAATACATCATTTAGACTAAAGCATAATAATGTGTTTAGCTGCCACGTGTCTGCTGTTTACACACACCAACGGAGTGGCAATTTAGCTTTTTTTTCCACCCACGGGTCTTAGTAGCACTGACATGAGAGGAAAAGACATCAGACCGGTTACTACGACTAAACAACTTGTCAGAATGCATCATTTGTAACGTCCTTGTGTTTTTTTGTTTTGTTTTTTTCACTCTCTTGCTCATTCTCAGTTCATTTTGTTCAGCTACTCAGACCACGAGAGCGAGCGCACACACAAAACCGGAGTTCAGGTGTGTCTTTCCCAGTGACATTCTCACAAACGTCTCTGTTCCATCGATGCATCAGTGTGAAAGACCGAGACGTCGCATCGAGCCTATGAGTCATGAAATGTCAAGCGATTTAAAAAAATAAATAAATAAACATGACTGAACTGTGCACAAAAAAAAAGAGTGTCAACATGACTCCTCCAAACTGTGCTTAAAAGAAAGTGCTATAAGGAGCCTGACTGAGTCAGAGTGCGTTAATGATGGAAAAAAGCTTTAGGCCTGCAGTTCAAAGTATCTCTTAAACCTCCTACTCGCTCAATTTCTGTTGTGTTTACAAATATACTTATGTTCTCAGTTCATTTGGCACAGTATAAGGCTGGACTCCGTCACCTCGGGTTTCACAGACATCTGGATCAGAAATAATCAGGCACACGAATCAAAAGTATGAGGTAAAAAATATTTAAAAATTTGTTTCTAAGATAGACATCCGAAGTAATTTAAAAAAAGATGACTAATTTCTAAAAACCCTGTTAAAATCCTCCATTAAAGGTCCTGTATATGACTTTCTTTAACAAATTAGTACAGGTGTCAGAATTCCCCCAAAGTGTGTGTTAATAGCTCTTTTTCATACCTCAATCTCCCTTTGTGTCACTCCTTTTCTAAACATGTTATTTCAGTGTCTATGTAAACGAGCTACACCTCTGTAGAGAAGTGTAGAGCTGATCGACAAGAGGAAGGAGGGGCCCTTTTTATTATAGCAGGTACCAATCCATGAAAAATCTCTTTTTGTCATGGTTTTTGTTTGTACTCGCACATTAGAGACACATCTGAATGTTTATAATGAGAAAAAACATGAATTTTCCATAATAGGTCCCCTTAAATGATTTTTTATTGTAAAGTTGCTAAATTATAATAAAAAATAGTAGGAATAAAAGAGAATAGAAATGATTGTAAATGAACTTATGATGTACTCATCCTTAGTACCTGCCTGGGACGAGTTTCAAAAGTTTAAGCTAGCCTGGTAGATATTATAAAATACAGGGCGGATTTTGAGAAGAGAACCAGAGTGATGTAGCTGAGGTTGAGGAACTGTCAGCGCCAGAATTCACCGAGCGGACTTGAGGAAGTACCGTGGGTTTAAGCCACACCCAGTGAGTGTTTAATTCGAACACAGATACAGATTTTCGAGTCAAGGCACCAATTTCAGCTTCCTGAAAAGAAGAAAACCTTCAGCCGTCTTTTAAATGACCGAACAGGGCGTAGTTAGGAGGACGGGAAGGACGCGGGAGGAGACCTACAAAGAGAATTGATCACGTTTTTCTCTCATCCTTCCACCCAGAAGTGTCATGTCTCCTGTTCGTGCTGAAAGGTCAATGCTCATCATGCCTCTCTCCCTCTCAGGAGGGGAAACGGAGGAAGACAGATTGAGCCTGGACGAGAAGCAGAATGAAAGTGAGAGAGGCAGTGAAAGGGAGAGGGAAAGATAACAAGATCCCGGCTAAGTACTGGACGAACAGGAGGTCATCGACGCGTGAACGTGTCCGCGGCTCATTCTCACCTGAGACAGGGTTTCATTAAGCTTTTCCCTTTTAAACCGGAGATCATCAGTACATCCGGTGGAGCTAGAAGAGTAGACTAGACCGTCTGTCTATACCTCGGAGACAGAAATATACGTCCGCCCATTTTGCTGCCTTATTAAATAAAAATAATTAGTGTAAACCTTATTAAACCCTGGTCCTGTTGAAGGCATAAGAAACCACTGCACTGACGAATTTAGGGTTCTGACGGGTCCGATGTCTTTTTTTAATAACAATCAGCTCTCATAGTAGCACAACAACAAATCACATGTTTATCATTACTGTTTCTGTAGCAAAGAAAAATACAGACTTCACAACGATGCAACATTTGTGGAAAGAGTCTCAAGTGTCAAAGGTAAACCTTTTTTTATTATGTTTGTAAGATAACGTTTTATGGAATTTTCAAGGAAAAAAGTTTTTTTCTTTTCAGTTTCTCTCTAGCACTGCATTTTAATTTTCTCTAAATAATTTCAAGACATTTACAAGAGAACCAAGAAATAGACGCTGTTCCATAACTTTACATAACATGCAATTCATGAACTTGTATGTAATGGTGCATCAGGACAAAGGTTTTTTTGTTTTGTTTTTTGCCCAAAAGCACTATACAAATAAAACTAAATTTAGCTGAAATTGCATTGCTTTACCTACGCAAAAATCTGAAATCGATTGATTCATAGCCCGCACGGTTCCCAAGTTATAAGCTTTTATACAGTCTGCAGTCTTTAGACTGGAAAGGCGACTGTGCTGATTCTAAACTGGACAACTTGGCAACCTATCATGCTGCAGCTTTGGTTATTTGATTGTTCGAAGGAGGAGGCTATAAGTACGCTTCCTGTGAAGTTTGTCTTGTATACTCTGTTGTCACAGAAGGTATTTTAAGAAAATGTTTCTAGGGAAATCTTTACATGGAGAAGTCTTTTTTGCATTTCTACAAGAATAATCAGTTTTGAGTCAGGTCCCTGTGTAAGATTGACCAACCGCCTCCATTTTTATTTTATTTTTTTGGTAGAAGACCTGGCTGAACTTTTGTACTTTTGTGTGGGTGAGGGCACAAATGAGGGAGAATCTGAGAGAGAGAAATAGAGAGTAGTTTTATTTTTTATTTTTTTGCTGAGTCACTGTCTCAACACTCGAAATCCCCATGTATTTTAATAGAGGTCTTATTTTGAGCCGTTTTATTTTGCATTGACATGATTCCTTCCAACATAATCACAATTTTGAACTTGTTCCACCTGATCAGACGTTTCGTTATCAGACCAAACATGTGCTCACTATGATCGTGGAAGCAAAGGGGTTTCGTTGCAGGACCTTCATTATAATCTAAAAATGGTGTGCTTTCATCCCCTCCAGAAGATTTTTCAATTGCACCTGGCAATAGGAGTTTTAATTTAAACCTTTGTTGGAAAGTTTGTGGAGGATATGGTTGTCTGGTTAAAATCTGGTTAAAAGCCGTCCATCTGATTCCCCAAGATATTATTAGAGAGCGATTTCTGCCCCGGGTGGGGGGTGGGGGGGGGGGGGGGGGGGTTTCAGTGTGTGTTAGGGATGATTGGGCTATTTGACACAAGTTTTGAGGATTAGAAAATAATTTTAAAAAATGTGATAACAGTATTGCCACTCAATGGGGGGTGGGGGGGGGGGGGCCCCATTTTCTACTATGAGTAAAATTGCCATAAAACACTAATAAGAAAAATGTAGCTCAAGTTAGAACATGAATGGAAAAAGACTATTTTACTTAAAGGTCTCGTGTTTGTGGCGTTTCGCTTCAACTGGAACCGCTGTTATCTTCGTACCACAGTGATGCCGGCTCCACTACAGCCTCCTTTATCGTAATCCATTTCGTCAGCGACATGAGATCAGTTTTAGTCTCTCTCTGGGTGTATACGACACTATACGTGCTGATCTACTGTACATACAGCTTGAGGCAGCTGGTGCTTAATCATCATCATCAGAAGCGTTCCAAGCCTGCCAAGCTGTCTCTGTCGTTTACATTAAAAAAGAGGATGAGGAGAGCAATACGAGAAAAGTAATACAACTGACTAAATGTAGCAAAAAAAAACATTTCTCCCTATGAGAATTCTAATAGAGAGATTATATTAAGAGCCATCAGTGACAGCTGAGTGTAAACAGTGAGATTTGTAGGAATTGAAACGGCACACAAAAACACACACACACACACACACACACACACACAAAAAAAAAATTTAACTTGTTCTTTTGATAATGCTTTAGCATTTAATTCTCGACAGATACTGCATAACATCAAGCACACAAAACAATGTTCTTCTTCTACTGTAGTCCGTCTGTGTGCCGTCTAATGTTTTATCTTATTTTTAATGCATATAATTCTTTAAATTGCACGGTTTTAGAAGTTGCACTGCTAATTTTGTCGTACACTGTATGATAAAAATAAAGACGACTTCTTTTCAGCACCGTGTTGTTCTTTAGCCGAGTAAAAGCTAGCAATAACTTAAGTATCGGATAATAATCGAAACTCTTCTGATATAAAAATGACATTTATTTATTCATTTATTTACTTATGGTAGCAGCCACCTCTTCCGAGTCACCTCTATTTTCCCTGGAGTATCTCCCTGATAGACGATCAATGGCGTCTGTAATTAAAGTGCAATCATCGGTGTGTGTTTCGCGGTGTAAAATGGCTAATAAATCACTTCATGACATGCTGTTGCAGGCAAATAATAAATTTTTTGGTGAGTGGTCACAGTAAAGTTCTCCTCTTTGCCTCACGCCACCCTGTACAGCATTCCTGACCTTTAAATACTTTTATCCATGCCTTTTATCGCGCTTTGCTGTGTGTGTGTTTTAATGGATTACCAACGGAACCACATTTCCATGACTCAATCCATTAGTTACACGTCATCAGCACGAAATGAAAAATAAAACCTGAACCTCTGCTCAACCTGAGCGGGGTCAAAGATGACTCCATGTGGTTTTTCAGTCCCTTCCTACGCACTTCACATGTGTGAGGTGTGTGTGTATGTACATGTATGTGTGTGTTGCTGGGTAACTCCTCGTCTTGGCTGATGGAGTGATGACAAACCCATTTACTCATTCTCTGCCTCCACAGCCACTCTCCTCCCTTCATTTCCTTCCACTGCTCTCCTGAATGAACACGCACACGGCGCGCACACACACACACACACACACACACACACACACACACACACACACACACACACACACACACACAGAAACAGCCTCCATCTCTCCAGAGATGAATGTAATAAAACACAGAAAGAGATGAGGAACTGCAGGAACGAGAGAGGGAAAGAGAAACCCTGCAACGTTTATTCATCATTTAATGTTCTAGACACGGGGAGGCCTCTTAAACACTTTTGAGAGAACGAGAGAGAGAGAGAGAGAGAGAGAGAGAGAGAGAGAAATATCAGACAAACAGACACATAGATAGACAGATACTGTAGACAGACACATAGACACATAGATAGAAAGAAGGCTAGAGAGAAAGATAGTTCAAGAGCGATATAGATAGAAAGATAGATAGATAGATAGACAAACAGATAAATAGATGGATAGACTGATGGACAAACAGACAGAAAGGTAGACATGCACATAGACAGACAGACGAACATAAATAGACAGACAGACAGACAGACAAGATAGATAGATACTGTAGACGATATAGCCCATCCAAATAATTAAATTCAGGTGTTTCAATTACTTCCATGGTTACGAGTGTATAAAAAAAAAAAGACCGCTTCTACCAACACTTGTGAAAGAATGTGTTGCACTCAGGAGCTCAGTGAATTCCAGCATGGTACCATGATAGGACGCCACTTGTACAATAAGTCCAGTTGTGAATTTTCCTTGCCACTAAATATCCCACAGTCAACTGTTAGTGGTTTTATAACAAAGTGGAAGTGATTGGGAATGACAGACTCAGACACGAAGTGTTGGGCCACGTGAAATCACACGGCGGGCGTCAGCGAATGCTGAGACTCATTGTGCACAGAGGTCACCAACTTTCTGCAGAGACAATAGCTACAGACCTCAAAACTTCAAGGGGTCTTCAGATTAGCTCGAGAACAGTGCGTGAAGAGCTTCATGGAATGGGTTAGCAGCCGCATCCGAGCCTTACATTACCAAGTGTGATGAGAAGCATCAGATGCGGTGGTGTAAAGCACGCCGCCACTAGACTCTAGAGCGGTGGACACGTGTTCTCTGGAGTGACAAATCTCGCTTCTCTGTCCTCCAATCCGATGGACGAGTCTGGGTTCGGTGGTTGCCAAGAGAACGGTACTTGTCTGACTTCATTGTGCCAAGTTCTAAAGTTTAGTGGATTATGATATGGGGTTGTTTTCGGGCTCGGCCCCTAATGCTTCAGCATACCAAGACATTTTGGACAATTTCATGCTCCCAACTTTGTGGTAACAGTTTGGGGATGGAACAGGAACCCCTTCCTGTTCCGACAAGACTGTGCGCAGAGCAAGGTCCATAAAGACATGGATGAGCAAGTTTGGTGTAGAAGATCTCGACTTCCCTGCACACCTCTAACCTCGACTGGATAGAACACGTTTGGGATGAACTAGAGACGGAGACAGCGAGACGGGCCTTCTCGTCCAACATCAGTGTCTGGACCTCACAAATGTGCTTCTGGAAGAACGGTCAAAGATTATCATATACACACACCTAAACCCTGTGGAAAGACTTCTCAGAAGAGTTGTTATAGCTGCGAAGGAGGCGGGGCCAACATTATATTAAACCCTATGGATTAGGAATTGGATGTTACTCAAGTTCATATGCATGTGAAGGCAGGAGAGCGAATACTTTTGGCTATATGGAACAGAGAGAAAGAAGGCTAGGGAGAGAGAGAGAGTGAGAGAGACAGATAGTTAAGAGCAATATAGATAGATAGATAGATATATATAGAGAGAGAGAGAGAGATAAAAGTATGGGAGAGACAGGGAATACAAGAACGATAAAGGATAAAGAAAGAAAACAGATAGAAGGATAGAGAGAGGGATACAGAGAGAGAGAGAGAGAGAGGGATACAAAGATAGAGATAGAGAGAGAGAGAGAGAGAGAGAGAGAGAGAGAGGGGGGGGGGGATTAAGAAAAGGGGGTAAAATAAAAACAGAAGTATGGAAAGAGGGGAATAAAGAAAGAAAAACAGAGACAAGGATAGAGAGAAAGAGAGATTCTTGGGGCACTATAAAATGCACACAAGGACACACAAACTCACACAACACACAAGGACGCAAGGACACGCACACACTGTCTCTCCCACACACAAACACACACTATCACACAGAGTCTCACACACTGTGCATGGCATCGTTTATCACATGATGCTCAACGGGGTTCTGTGGCAGCTGCTAACCTCACCTGTCTATCAATCTGCCACTACACTCCCTCTCTCGGTCTCTCACACACACACACACACACACACACACACACACACACACACACACATTAATCGTTCAGAATTAGCAGGCTCTAATTAAGCGAGGTGTGGAGAGAGTAAAGAGAAGCTCGATGTTGCACTCGGCTGTACACCTGCCTCCTGTAACAGCACTGTGTGTGTGTGTGTGTGTGTGTGTGTGTGTGTGTGTGTGTGTGTGTGTGTGTGTGTAAAACGGGTTCTTCTGGCTGGCTCTACGGTCACATGATGGACGTGTGTGTATGAGATAAACCCCTCATGGTATGTTTGATCTTTAAGCTGTTTTAGGTGTATAATAGGATGATCACAGTATGAGCACCTGCGCGGACCTTTTCCCTACTCACCTGCGCGCACCTCGATCCGGTTTAATATAAATATAATTCATGAAATTATTAATGAACCGAGAGCTGACCTGGAGCACGGTCTGGATCTTGGCGGAGACGTCAGCCTGCTCGTAGAGCTTGATGCCCTCGTGAGCGCCGCTGGGAGACACCACGATCTGCTGCAGATGGTTCAGGACGACGCTGTGAGCCTGAGCGACGGCGTTAAACTTGTCGAACAGCAGCTCGAGCAGTTCCAGGAGCAGCCTGAGGGTGGCAGCACACAGAGAGACAGACAGAGAGAGAAAGAGAGAGGGGGGATTAATACAAGTCGAAGTGACCTTCATCATGGCATCACCTCCTCTTCTTCTTGATATGATTCGAGCGTCCGCGCTGTCGTTCAGGCGGCGCTCGAGTGAACCCTCAGAGACGCCTCCAGCTGAACTGAAAGGCCCCGGAAGTTTCTAATGAACACAGAGACAGAAGGGTGTTGACAGGATCTCCCTGCTGAGCAGCAGCAGATGTTCACCAACAACAATTAGCGACATCTGTCAAGCCCGCACAGGCCGCTAGAGGGACCAACATCTGTCTGAGCTTTGTCTTCAGGTGGCACGCTGGGACACTTCTGGAGGACACGGATCTCACAAAGCTGCCTCGCACGCATGATAGTAAGGAAAAATAAGAGGGAAAAAAATCAGGAGGCTAAAAAAAAAAAAAAAAGTGTTGGGACTTGACACACGCTCTGAGACGCGCGCGTACACATGCACACACACGCACACACACAGACACGCGTACACAGACACACTGAGACACGCGTACACACACACTGAGACAGGCGTACACACACACTGAGACACGCGTACACACACACTGAGACACGCGTACACAGTGTGTCTGTGTACGCGTGTCTCTGTGTGTCTGAGACACGCGTACACAGACACACAGAGACACGCGTACACAGACACACAGAGACACGCGTACACAGACACACAGAGACACGAGTACACAGACACACAGAGACACGAGTACACAGACACACAGAGACACGAGTTCACAGACACACAGAGACACGAGTTCACAGACACACAGAGACACGAGTACACACACACACACACACACACACACTGAGACACGAGTACACACACACACACACACACTGAGACACAAGTACACACACACACACTGAGACACGAGTACACACACACACACACACACACACACACACTGAGACACGAGTACACACACACACACACACACACACTGAGACACGAGTACAAACACACACACACACACACACACACACACACTGAGACACGAGTACAAACACACACTGAGACACGAGTACAAACACACACTGAGACACGAGTACACACACACACACACACACACACACACACACACACACTGAGACACGAGTACACACACACACACACACACACACACTGAGACACGAGTACACACACTGAGACACGAGTACACACACTGAGACACGAGTACACAGACACGAGTACACAGACACACAGAGACACGAGTACACAGACACACAGAGACACGAGTTCACACACACAGAGACACGAGTTCACACACACTGAGACACGAGTACACACACACTGAGACACACACACACACACACACTGAGACACGAGTACAAACACACACTGAGACACGAGTACACACACACACTGAGACACGAGTACACACACACACACACTGAGACACGAGTACACAGACACAGAGACACGAGTTCACACACACAGAGACACGAGTTCACACACACAGAGACACGAGTACAAACACACACTGAGACACGAGTACACACACACACACACACTGAGACACGAGTACACACACACTGAGACACGAGTACACACACACTGAGACACGAGTACACACACACTGAGACACGAGTACACACACACTGAGACACGAGTACACACACACTGAGACACGAGTACACACACACTGAGACACGAGTACAAACACACACTGAGACACGAGTACAAACACACACTGAGACACGAGTACAAACACACACTGAGACACGAGTACACACACACACTGAGACACGAGTACACACACACACACACACACACACACACACACACACACACACACAGACACGAGTTCACACACACTGAGACACGAGTTCACACACACACTGAGACACGAGTACAAACACACACTGAGACACGAGTACACACACACACACACACACACACACACACACACACAGAGACACGAGTACACAGACACAGAGACACGAGTTCACACACACAGAGACACGAGTACACAGACACAGAGACACGAGTTCACACACACAGACACGAGTACACAGACACAGAGACACGAGTTCACACACACAGAGACACGAGTTCACACACACTGAGACACGAGTACAAACACACACTGAGACACGAGTACACACACACACACACACACACACTGAGACACGAGTACACACACACTGAGACACGAGTACACACACACTGAGACACAAGTACACACACACACACACACACACACTGAGACACGAGTACACACACACACACACACACACACACACACACACTGAGACACGAGTACACACACACACACACACACACACACTGAGACACGAGTACACACACACACACACACACACACACACACACTGAGACACGAGTACACACACACACACACACACACACTGAGACACGAGTACACACACACACACACACACACACACACAGAGACACGAGTACACAGACACAGAGACACGAGTTCACACACACAGAGACACGAGTACACAGACACAGAGACACGAGTTCACACACACAGAGACACGAGTTCACACACACAGAGACACGAGTACAAACACACACTGAGACACGAGTACACACACACACACACACTGAGACACGAGTACACACACACTGAGACACGAGTACACACACACTGAGACACGAGTACACACACACTGAGACACGAGTACACACACACTGAGACACGAGTACACACACACTGAGACACGAGTACAAACACACACTGAGACACGAGTACAAACACACACTGAGACACGAGTACACACACACACTGAGACACGAGTACACACACACACACACACACACACACACACACACACACAGACACGAGTTCACACACACTGAGACACGAGTTCACACACACACTGAGACACGAGTTCACACACACACAGAGACACGAGTACACAGACACAGAGACACGAGTACACAGACACAGAGACACGAGTTCACACACACAGAGACACGAGTACACAGACACAGAGACACGAGTTCACACACACAGACACGAGTACACAGACACAGAGACACGAGTTCACACACACAGAGACACGAGTTCACACACACTGAGACACGAGTACAAACACACACTGAGACACGAGTACACACACACACACACACACACACTGAGACACGAGTACACACACACTGAGACACGAGTACACACACACTGAGACACAAGTACACACACACACACACACACACTGAGACACGAGTACACACACACACACACACACACACACACACTGAGACACGAGTACACACACACACACACACACACACTGAGACACGAGTACACACACACACACACACACACACACACACACACTGAGACACGAGTACACACACACACACACACACACACACTGAGACACGAGTACACACACACACACACACACACACACACACACACACACTGAGACACGAGTACACAGACACAGAGACACGAGTTCACACACACTGAGACACGAGTACAAACACACACTGAGACACGAGTACACACACACACACACACACACACACACACACACAGAGACACGAGTACACAGACACAGAGACACGAGTTCACACACACAGAGACACGAGTACACAGACACAGAGACACGAGTACACAGACACAGAGACACGAGTTCACACACACTGAGACACGAGTACACAGACACAGAGACACGAGTTCACACACACAGAGACACGAGTACAAACACACACTGAGACACGAGTACACACACACACTGAGACACGAGTACACACACACACACACACACACACACACACTGAGACACGAGTACACACACACTGAGACACGAGTACACACACACTGAGACACGAGTACACACACACTAAGACACGAGTACACACACACACACACACACACACACACTGAGACACGAGTACACACACACACACACACACACACACACACTGAGACACGAGTACACACACTGAGACACGAGTACACACACTGAGACACGAGTACACACACACACACACACACACGAGTACACACACACACACACACACACACACAGACACGAGTACACACACACACACACACACACACTGAGACACGAGTACACACACACACACACACACACACACACAGAGACACGAGTACACACACACACACACACACACTGAGACACGAGTACACACACACACACACACACTGAGACACGAGTACACACACACACACACACTGAGACACGAGTACACACACACACACACACACACACACTGAGACACGAGTACACACACACACACACACACACAGAGAGACACGAGTACACACACACACACACACACACACACACACACACACACACACACACACACAGAGACACGAGTACACAGACACAGAGACACCAGTTCACACACACAGAGACACGAGTACACAGACACAGAGACACGAGTTCACACACACAGAGACACGAGTTCACACACACAGAGACACGAGTTCACACAGACACACTGAGACACGAGTACACACACACACTGAGACACGAGTACACACACACACTGAGACACGAGTACACACACACACACACAGACACAGAGACACGAGTACACAGACACTGAGACACGAGTACACACACACAGAGACACGAGTACAAACACACACTGAGACACGAGTACACACACACACTGAGACACGAGTACACACACACACTGAGACACGAGTACACACACACACTGAGACACGAGTACACACACACACACACAGACACAGAGACACGAGTACACAGACACTGAGACACGAGTACACACACACAGAGACACGAGTACAAACACACACTGAGACACGAGTACACAGACACAGAGACACGAGTACACAGACACAGAGACACGAGTTCACACACACAGAGACACGAGTACACAGACACAGAGACACGAGTTCACACACACAGACACGAGTACACAGACACAGAGACACGAGTTCACACACACAGAGACACGAGTTCACACACACTGAGACACGAGTACAAACACACACTGAGACACGAGTACACACACACACACACACACACACTGAGACACGAGTACACACACACTGAGACACGAGTACACACACACTGAGACACAAGTACACACACACACACACACACACTGAGACACGAGTACACACACACACACACACACACACACACACTGAGACACGAGTACACACACACACACACACACACACTGAGACACGAGTACACACACACACACACACACACACACACACACACACACTGAGACACGAGTACACACACACACACACACACACACACTGAGACACGAGTACACACACACACACACACACACACACACACACACACACACTGAGACACGAGTACACAGACACAGAGACACGAGTTCACACACACTGAGACACGAGTACAAACACACACTGAGACACGAGTACACACACACACACACACACACACACACACACACAGAGACACGAGTACACAGACACAGAGACACGAGTTCACACACACAGAGACACGAGTACACAGACACAGAGACACGAGTACACAGACACAGAGACACGAGTTCACACACACTGAGACACGAGTACACAGACACAGAGACACGAGTTCACACACACAGAGACACGAGTACAAACACACACTGAGACACGAGTACACACACACACTGAGACACGAGTACACACACACACACACACACACACACACACTGAGACACGAGTACACACACACTGAGACACGAGTACACACACACTGAGACACGAGTACACACACACTAAGACACGAGTACACACACACACACACACACACACACACTGAGACACGAGTACACACACACACACACACACACACACACTGAGACACGAGTACACACACTGAGACACGAGTACACACACTGAGACACGAGTACACACACACACACACACACACGAGTACACACACACACACACACACACACACAGACACGAGTACACACACACACACACACACACACTGAGACACGAGTACACACACACACACACACACACACACACAGAGACACGAGTACACACACACACACACACACACTGAGACACGAGTACACACACACACACACACACTGAGACACGAGTACACACACACACACACACTGAGACACGAGTACACACACACACACACACACACACACTGAGACACGAGTACACACACACACACACACACACAGAGAGACACGAGTACACACACACACACACACACACACACACACACACACACACACACACACAGAGACACGAGTACACAGACACAGAGACACCAGTTCACACACACAGAGACACGAGTACACAGACACAGAGACACGAGTTCACACACACAGAGACACGAGTTCACACACACAGAGACACGAGTTCACACAGACACACTGAGACACGAGTACACACACACACTGAGACACGAGTACACACACACACTGAGACACGAGTACACACACACACACACAGACACAGAGACACGAGTACACAGACACTGAGACACGAGTACACACACACAGAGACACGAGTACAAACACACACTGAGACACGAGTACACACACACACTGAGACACGAGTACACACACACACTGAGACACGAGTACACACACACACTGAGACACGAGTACACACACACACACACAGACACAGAGACACGAGTACACAGACACTGAGACACGAGTACACACACACAGAGACACGAGTACAAACACACACTGAGACACGAGTACACACACACACTGAGACACGAGTACACACACACACTGAGACACGAGTACACACACACACTGAGACACGAGTACACACACACACACACACTGAGACACGAGTACACACACACACACACACTGAGACACGAGTACACACACACACACACAGACACGAGTACACACACACACACACACACACACACAGAGACACGAGTACACACACACACACACACACTGAGACACGAGTACACACACACACACACACACTGAGACACGAGTACACACACACACACACACACACACACACACACACTGAGACACGAGTACACACACACACACACACACACACACACACACTGAGACACGAGTACACACACACACACACACACTGAGACACGAGTACACACACACACACACACACACACACAGAGAGACACGAGTACACACACACACACACACAGAGAGACACGAGTACACACACACACACACACACACACAGAGAGACACGAGTACACACACACACACACACACACACACACACACACACTGAGACACGAGTACACACACACACACACACACACACACACACACACTGAGACACGAGTACACACACACACACACACACACACACACACACACACACACACACTGAGACACGAGTACACACACACACACACACATACACACACACACACTGAGAACACACGCATGCACACGGATGCGCGCACGCACAAACTCTCTCAGAGGCTGAACTACGCACTCATTCACTCTCCGAGAGAGACACAGAAAGAGACACACACTCTCGGGGAGTGTGTCTCACTTTCTCTCGGTGCAGTATACAAGTATGCTTCATTGTCTCCACTGTGGTTTCCATGGAAACAAGGCCTCTATGTTTAAGCTCACTGTCAGAGACGTGAAGACAGACAGTGGAGAGGAGAGAATGCACACACACACACACACACACAAACACACGTCTCAAGTTAACGGGGCTGCAGTGGAGGCTTAAAACGCGTTCATGTACCTCTTTTATTTCTGAAATATCATTGGCCTGCCTCCGACTAGCGTTTGCCACCCTGTGAGTTTTACCAACCAAAGGACTGTTTAGTTATTTAAATGGAGGTTGAACGTAGACCACGAAGAAAGACAATATCTCTCTGCTCTAAACTTTTGAGAACCTACGCAAAGTCGTCTAAACCTTTACTCTGTGTTCATTACTGGCAAGGCTAGTACTTGGAAATAAAGCAGTGCGGCGACGTGGCGGTATGAGATTCAAGACCCGAAAACCCTTTACGTTTCCCACAGTAATAAAGAAACGGAGCGTAATATCCGACTGCGAGGGTTTTCCGATATTTCGCGCGGGCTGTAATGAAGCACGGGAGCGAGCGAGAGTGTCAGAATGCAGAGAGAAGCGAGAGAATAATAACGGCCTGAGAGCGCCGAGTTCATTTCTGGCCTGGGTAAGTGCTCTCTTAAGTGCCATCATTATCTCCCTTCTCTTTCCACTGCTTTTGTTTCTCTCCGCTACTCGTGATACTTAAGAAAATGCAGGCTGGGGTAGGTTTATGGATTACACCATTTGTCTAAATGAGGGAGTTATGAATAAGACGTGAGAATGGCTACCATCGATCCCACAAGGTCGAACAAGAAAGTGTGTATGATGGAGCGGCGGGACGGGGGGACTCAAATAGACTGAAAAAATATCTCTTAAGAGTACACTATATATATATTTATATATTTTACCTTGGTTGGTTGTCCTGCACCAGGCTCTCTCCCCTCTGGTAGGCGTGGTCTGCGATCTGGGTGGTGGACCTTTTAAGGATCTGCTTGAGCTCCGGTTCCAGGCGCTCCATTATGGCGTTGATGGTCTCGGGGATCTTCTTGAGTTTGGCCAAAGCTTTGATCAGGATCCCCATGAACTCGGCGCTGTTCTCTTCCGGGTCGGCGTCCAGATCGTCCTGCAAATCCCGAACTACATAACGCACACAAAAGACAGCAGTTGGGGACATAGTAGTACATCTGGAAATCGATGAATATATATACAAGAAGAGAATCAATCATAATAAAAGTTTGTTAACGAGTTCCACGCATCTGCTACCCAAGAAATTCTAGACTACGAATGTAAAAATAAATGAATGAATAAATAAATAAAAACATAAACAGATAGATAGTTAGAGAGATAGTCGGGGCAGATGTGCTACTCATTTCTCCACCCTCAATATAGAGTTTTCAGGACACAATCATTTGATAATGATATATAATATGATATATATATATATATATATATATATATATATATTATAATAATATCACATTTTTATTACTTAATTAATGTCTTTAAAAGTAAGTTTATTCTTATTTTGTTTATTTAGGAACTTTATTTATAACTTTTCCCCTGAAAAAATTACCACTATAAAGAAAAAAAATTTAAAGATCTAAAGATCTTACAAATTAAGGAACGTATTTGCAGCATGACGGTTTTTTACAGGATCTTTTTTTTAATTCTAAAAAAAAAAAAATAACAGAATACTGTATAGTGTGCATATTATACCGTCATCTCACAAAATTATATTCATTCATTCATTCATCTTCTATACCGGATTATCTTGTATACAGGGTCACGAGGGGGCCTGGAGTGATGTGTATTTAAATATCCTTTGTTAAATATACAGTAGAAGTTTATGATACACTTTTCACATCAAATATGTTTTAAACACCAATACGTTTCTATATCCATCTTTTACCAATCCCCCAGTACTTTCCTCGCCAACTAGATTTTTTGTTGATGCTCACATGCAGCTCAAGTCATTTATCGGCTTACGCTACTTGAACAAAGCAATTAGTTGAACCGAGCTATAAAATATTGAACTGAACTATAAAAAGACTAGTGGAAAGCTATCACAAAAAATAGCATGATGCACAGCACTACATATAAATTTTATTTATCGTTTATTATCTGTTGTTACGTTACTACATAACACACTCTCCAAACCTGATTCCTGTCCAAACTCTTTCACACTCCTCCAGTCAGTACATTACAATTCTAATTTTTATTCTCAGTCCCTGTTAATTTCTTTCGATGCACTAAATGTTTATGGCAATTTGATGAACTTTGTCAACTGTAGTTTGCACAATAATTACTACAATTATCACCTAAAAGAGGAACATCGAGGCCATTAGAGAGAACAGTGGGTGACAAAAGGAAGAACCCCCTCGGCAATGAGAGAAAGCACTTTTCTTTTACTGGCAGCATTCTATTACACCTGAAGTACCAGCAGCCTCATTAATTGCACGCTTTTCACGCAGCGTTGGGATAAAGTGCAGTTAGTGCGAGAATTACCTTGGCCTGGGGTGTTCTTTGGCAAATAAAAATTTAAAAAAAGAAGCAATTAAAAGAAAAGTAATGAACTGATGGGCAGCAACAAGATGTACAGGAAGAGAATAGCAGTTAAGACAACTTCTCAAAAAAAATTCTTAAATTCTTAGAAGGTGAATTAAAAAAAAAAAAAAAAAAGATTTACTATATTTCTTGGAATCTTTATTATATATTTTTTTTATTCTTGTGTGTCTGTGTTTCATCATTTTATTATGAGGGAATTTATTTTATAGGACTTTCATAGAACAGTAATAATTATTGCGCATTTCTATATATTTTGCCTATGTTTGCATTTTCAGACGAGTAAAAACCGTTAAAGAAAATAAAAATCAGAGATGATAAAGTCTATATTCGATGTCATGACTCTTTGTGGGGCCTTTATTTTCAGGTATAATTTGTACAGTTTTATAAAAAACTAAGCTTTATAGGTTTTAAGCTTCTATAAGCTTCTCTTTTGCATGCAAATCCTGGCAGCTTCTGTTTTGTTTTGTTTTTTTGTCTGAAAAGTGGTCAATTATATAACATGCTGCTTTCTTTTCTGGCATACAAATATTTTTCTGTAACTTCTAACTTTTGTGAAGGAATATTGATGTTTGGACATAGGAAATGTTTTTGTACTAACTCATTAATAAAGAATCATTATTAAAAAGAAACACCACAGGAAAGGTGTGTACTAGAAAACACTGGGTGCTTAAGACTTAACATTTTGAACTTTTTTTGTTGAAAACAAAAAAAAAAAAAAACCTTACGTTCATCAGTAACGCTTTCTAAATGAGCACACACCTTTTCCTGCACTCTGTGCTGTGGGGATTGGTGTGTTTTCCACTGATTAACATTACAAAATTTCATTTTGTGCACATCAATGTTCCTTTTGCATTACGTTTACTTAATCGTAATGTAAAAGCTCAGAAATAGATTAGTTTTTTTTGTTTTTATATCAAAGTTTCAGAGGAAAACTTTAATTGAAAAAGTTGAACATTTGCTTAAGCAAAGCTAATTGATTAAACAAACATTAATTTATCATGATGTCAGGACAGATTACTGGCATCCAAGCCCTGAGGGCTCGAGAGGACAGCTTGATTGTGAAGAAGGGAATTAGTTAATAAGTCAGTGAAATGAGCATTGTAATAATTGTGCTTGTGTTTAATCTAAGAGCTCTGGGACAGCAGATGTGGGAGAAGAAGACAGCGGTGGGTAGGACGGCGGAGCTGATAAAAGCAGCAGGGTCCCCCAGAGGAGGCGAGCCCACACAGGGCTAACGAGGCCGTCGCCCCCCACTGGGCCGACAGCTCACGCTGCTTAATAACCCCAGAGCAAGGAGGCCCCGCACTCGGTACAGCTGTTACTGGAACACAATATGACGGTATCTGCGTTAAACATGTGAAAACCGGAGGAGGGGCCACATTTGCGCTGACTTGTACGTTACGTCATGGGACGTCTGTAAATGGGTTTCCTTACTAAAAGGCCTTTATTCTCCTCACTACAGACTTCCATCACCATGACAGAAATAAAGGAGGGTTTAAGTTTTTAGGCCTTTTTTTTATTTTTTTTACATATTTTATTATTATACATAGTTCAACATTTTTATAAAAGAGAGTTCTGATTACAAACTAATAACATAACATGTTTTAAATAAAAAATAAAAAAAATCTGAAAATATCATTTTTATAGATTACATCTTTTTTTAAGCAAGAATCTTTTGCAAATTTTTGAAGACTTATTATATTTTTAGCAGAAATCTAACATCTTTTAGAATTTTTATGTTTTTTTTTTAAGGTTTAAAAAAATAATATTTTTGTCAAACCCATTGTGAATTTTTTTTTCATATACTTATCAAAAGTATATATATATATATATATATATATATATATACAGTATATATAGAGAATTTACATTTTTTAGTAATGACTACAAAAAATATTTCAACAAAAATCTTATCAAAAATATATTTTAACTGAAAAAAATCTATATAAATCAATCAATATACAGATATTTATTGATTATGTATTGAAGTATATTTAATTTTCATTAAAAAACATTCAATATATATTTCTGTACTGATTGATTTATATGAACATTTTCAATAAAAAAAATTGTAAAATTGTAAAAATTTAAAGATAAGAATTTATTTGACATTTCTTTATTGAAAATCTTAAGACTTGTTAGGGATTTTTATATTTCAACAATAATTTGATAGTTTTTAATCAGAACTCTGAAGACAATCTTGATAAGATTTTTTGTGTGTGTCAAAAGCGCTGGTGTCTGAAACAACATAACCTTTTACATATTTGTGTCATTGTGGTTTATTGTTAAGCCTGATGTACGGCTGAAAAACCTGTCATCCATGCCGTGTTTGTGATTCCAGTGTCCGTGTAGATGACACTGGTATCACAAAAACCAAGAAAAAAATATATCTAAAACAGAAAACACTATGGCAGTAATGTGCAGCGTCTTGGACCCGTGGCAATCACATGAAAATCCAATGTCGGTATTATCATTACTCAAAGATGGCTTTTTGCATGAATGGACAAGTAAATGTAACGTGAGAAAGAAAATACTTTTAGATTGACCAGTGCAAGTCTGAACAAGGCTTCAAACTCCTGACATGACAAGACATAACTGTGTACTTAACATAAGCCAATAAAAGCAGAAAAAAGGTCTAATGGTTGATTTCTTTCCTTAAGTTAAGAAGCTAAAGATAGTCTGGTAATGTTCACAGGCCCGGAGCTATATAAGGTAAATAACGAGAAAATGTCAAAAGTGCTGAAATAACTCGGCTGAAAAAACAGGTGTACTGTATACAAGCCGTCACTTATATAAAACATGAAAATAATAATCAGGCTGTGAAAAGCCCATCTGTCTGAGTGCTTTAAGACCCTGAAGTGTGGGAAGTGATACATTTGTTATTATGGCTGCTAAGGCTGGTACATTATTTTTTCCCTTCTTTGTTTCCGAGTTGTTTTTGTCATTGTTGTTGATGGTGGTTGTGGTGTTCTTACTGCTAGATGCTGCGGGAGTGCTGAACTGGGACGTCTCTGTGATTTTCCGTGGAGTGGACAGACTGCTGACTTCCAGAATGGACGAGTCTTTTGAAACTGATCTTTGGGTAAAAAAAAAAGAAAAAATGTAAAGTCAAATTAGGAAATTATATTGCAAGTATAGCAACCTACGACAGGTGACATGCTTATGTTCATACAGTACATGCATCTCAGGGATTTTAAACTAGAAATTAAAAAGGACAGTATGTGTTTTTTTTTTCTTTTTCCCCCTAGATTTTAATTAATACGAGTTTTAATTTAGAAACAATACTGCAGCTCTGGCACAGCTTCCTTCATCAAAGTGCTATGCTTCAAAAACATTTAAATCGACACAAAACAGTTACAGCAAAATAATAATAGATGATCATCCCAAAGTTGTTTATTTTCCAATAAAAGCACAATTTTAAACCACACCAATTTGCCAAAATACAATTTTTATCTGTTCAGAGTTACTTTTAAATTCGGGGTCAAAGCTAGTTTCTAAACAAAAAGACGCAACTTGTCATGTAAACACCTTAGTCCTGAAGACGGAGACTCCTTACACAGACAAATAAATTACCATCAACACCTTCTGACCAATCAGAACTCAGTTGCACATTATAAACATACAAGTTATAAAATTGTTTAAGTTTGTCTGTCTGTGTGTCCAAACTAAGCGCCAAGTAAGTCATGATAATGAACCGAAACACAATTCAGAGCGGGATAATAGCTTCAGAGAACTCCGTGATCAGATTTACACTTAGCCCACAACAAGACTGCATAGTGACAACACACCCACTCTATAAACCCTCAGTTACTCCGATGCCTTTATTAAACCTGTCACACGCCATCACCAATATCCTGAAGCGGCACTGCACACACTCCTCCGTGGCTTAGCTATGGAATCCAGTTACTTTTTTTTTTTTTTTTAACCCAGCATCCCTCATGCTGTTCTGTTCTGTCAAACACTTAAAGGATAAATGTTCAGAAATATGACCGCACTGCTTGACTTCGGTTCGACTGATGAGGTTCAGCTGAGGACCCGAGTTTTAGACCGGAGTAAATCTCGTCCTGTATGAGATTAACGAGGAACAAAACGTCCGCCGGATACAGTCGTACTTCAACGTTCTTGCTAAAGTAAAAATATTCTGCAGGAAAAATAAAACCTTTTTTTCCCTGATAAGTCTCACTGATGAGTGGTTTTCTTACAGATTCACAGCTGTTCTACCGTTGTTTTTCTTTTATAGAATTTGATTTCTCTGAAAGATTGTGATCGGAGATCACCTAAATGCTTAAACATTTTTTTCCAACCGGACTCATGCATTTCTTCCCATTTCAGGTTTTTATCCCAATTTTAGTAGTTTCAACAATGTCCTTAGTTGTTTTCTTTGCTTGATGCAGGACAGTAATTAGATTCTTCTGAAACAGGGTAACAGTTGTCTTTGCCAAGACTACAGGATATATTTTTTGATATGGTTGTTTAAGAAATGAAAAGCTACTCACTGAATCAGTTAGGATTAAACAACTTGTTGCAGCTGAACCATATTAATCACTGCAGTAATTATCCAATGGAAGGCTCTTAACTCCTATCCTAGTTAAATCCAGGGATTTTTTATTAGCCCAGCAGTGTATTACATAATAATTTGCAAATATTCTACATATGTATTTAATCAGTAAATTATTTATACTGTATTGGATATTATTGTGTAAAATAAAAAGGGCCTTTGTAACGATCAGATTTGTTAATAATCGAGTTACACTAAATCGGGATCTTTTATCTAACCTGAGGGGCGGAACAGGCCTGGCAGAGCACGAAAAGATAAACAACAACAACAATTAACCAAAACCCAAAGTGTATTAAGTAACAAAGAAACCAAAACACACAATATTTACAAAACCTATACAAATACCAAAGAATTTATGTGTGCGCGTGTGTGTGTGTGTGTGGATGGAGTAGAATGTCCAGAGTGTGGGTTATTTATGAGCGTGTCTGTGAGTGTGTGTAGTGGGAGAGATGGTATTATTGAATCAGTCCGGGAGCACGGAAACGGAGCAAGAATCTGTCCCGAAGGAATTAATCCAGTAAACAGGAAAATCCAACGTGGCACGGTATTCACTCGCTTTTGAAATCTCCCTAAACAGCGCTGTCTCACCATAATTTCGTCTTTCCAAATTTCTTCCCGGGTGCACTTTCATGATCACATGACCTGATACGTCATCGGGATTCCCTCGCGTTGCAGCCACGCATGCGAAGCATTTTTTCTTTCTTTTCGTTAAACTACTTAAAACCGTCTATATAAAAACCCTTTATGTGGCAGCTAGTAAGGGAATAGTGTTTAAGTAGACTGTGGAATAGGACACAGCCACTGAGGGTTTGTTTAGTTCCAGAGAAACTCCACAACAGATTCTGAAACAGCAGAAAGCACGCGCGCGCCCAGGTGACACTATTTTACAACCTTGGCTAATAAATCATTTTGTCGCATGAAAGCTGCAAGCTGTGATTGCAGGACCGTAACAGAGAGTAAAGTACACCGGCGCGCTTCTGAGATCAAAAAAAAAAAAAAAAAGAGCAACACCACACTTTTGCACAGCGGGGTCGCCAACCTGCATTAGGCTAATGCGCTACACCGTGGAGACTTAACGAACACAAAGGAATTAGCATTGCAGCGGTAATAATGATGGTGTTGATGGTGGTGTGGAACTGCTGGCCGACGCACGGTAGTGTAACCTCCAGACGACTGCTGTGAGACTGCTGCTGCTGGAAGAAGGAAAAAAAAATGGTGGATTATGATTCCTCTCATACTCCTCCACTGCCCTGTGAATCAGTTATCTGTGTTTGTGCTAAACAGCACAATGTATGGGGAAGAGGCAGAGGGCAGGAGTGAGTCAGGGGTCGGCACGGATTAGAGCGAAACGCTACCTCGTAGCAATGGAAACTGATCGGGGTTTAGCTGTGAACAGGGGTTGAGCTGTAAAATGAGATAAAACAGTGAGGCGGGGAGTTCGAAAGGTCGAGAAAACATGTAATTTTACCTTGTTAAAGTCTTCAGCGGTTTAAATTATAAAAGGTTAAAAGGCTAAACGTTTATAATGTGTAAAATGATATATGTTGTAATGATATTCTGCATAGTTGTTAAGGTGTTGCTAGGTAAGGGATCTGATATTTCTGCTGGTTTCTAGGGAGCTTGCAGGTAGTTGCTTGGTGGTTTCTATCAGATTCCACATGGTCGCTATTACAAAGCTAGGTACAGTGGAACCTTGGATTGCGAGTAACTTGGTCTGCGAGCGTTTTGCAAGACAAGCTAAATTTTTTAAACAAATTTTAACTTAATAAACAAGCAAGGTCTTGAAATACGAGTAGTACGCATGCGCTTTGTCTGCCGAGCATCACGTGATCACAAATGCGTGACCATGTGCGTGTGCACATAAACCAAAAGCAAGTGTCAGAGAGGTTCCTTGTTAAAGATCCAGTTTCTAGAGTCTCTCTCTGTCAGAGAGCAGTGTTTCCATTAGTGTGTGCGTGCGCGAGTGTCATTAGAGAGGTTCCTGGTTAAAGAAGTTTCCCGACAGAGCAGTGTTTCCTGTCAAGATTCTTTTCAAAGATAAAGTGCAGGTTAATTTGTTTTATTTTTATCTAACATCAGTGATTCCGTTAAAGTGTGCGCATGCTCGAGTGTCATTAGAGAGGTTCCTTGTTAAAGACACAGGTTTCCTGACACATATACAGTATATACACACACTAACAGAAACACTGCTCTGTTGGAATCCGTTTCAAAGATTAAGTGCAGGTTAACTTTTTTTTTTCTTAATTTTACATTTTGCATTAATTATTTTTATATGAATATTTTTGGGTTGTGGGACCAATCATATGAGTTTCCATCATTTCTTATGGGGAAAATTCACTTTGATATACGAGTGTTTTGATGTACAAGCATGCTTCCGGAAAACAAATTATGCTCGCAATCCAAGGGCCCACTGTATTAACTATGGCATCTAGAGTGTTGCTAGGTGGTTGTTATAATATCTCATCTGTTTGCTAGGTGGTTCCTAAGTGGTTGATGATATGCCAGAAGGTTTCTATAAAAAAGATTTAAAAGGTTTCCATGAAAAAGTTCAAACAATGTGCAATAAGATTTAATTATTTATGCATTTTTCTGCAATTAATGAAATTAATGCAAAAGAATTAATCACTGTGGATCGTGCAATAACGGAATGGATGCTTTGTGGGAGTATGTCTGTGATTATGTCTCAAGGTTACTACGCTGTCCTGATTAAAGGAGGAAAAAGTACAAACATCGTTTCATCCTGCTAAAGTATCAAGAAACATAAAAAAATAAATAAAGCATTAACGATTACCTAGATAACCCTAGGGAGTTTGTAGCTAATGCGGTTAGTGTTGCTAATAGCTAATACCAATACGCCTGGCATGTAATGTACATCAATGAACCTGTACTTTATGAAAATCTTTCATTAAACTATTACAATTCCATTTAAGAATATTTTACACAAGATAAAAACATCCCCTGTAGTAAACCACATGTTGTGGACTAGATTTACATTCTCATCGGACGGCACACGCCCACAGGTGACGACGCTAGCGTTCGCTCCATGCCCCAGAGAGACAAACTACATGAGACTTTTTGAGGGCTGGTGTGAATGTAGTGTATCAGGCAGCTAAATCAACCTTCTGATCAACGTAAAGCATGTACAAATGAGTTCTCCAGACAACACGACGACATGTTTTTCCTCCCGGCATCCCAGAATGATTAATTTCATCCTATTTCGGAGCTAGCTGTACTTTCAACCTCAGCTTTCTGCATATTCTGTGCAGTAATTCATAATTAGTCTAATCTGTTCCTTCCGTTGGACACGTTTTATGGCGATTATAAGAAAACGAGAGACTGGATGTTAACAGGAGCACCGCAACTAATTAAAGTGATGCAGCGACACCATCTCAGATTTGAAAAAATACTAATAAAATAAAACTGTTAAAACAAAAAGCAAACTGAAACCACGATGTTAAAAGCGTTGAAAGCAACAAATCATAACATAACCCTACACTGCCATGTTACAATTTCACATAGTCACCACAACACGCTATAAGCGCGAGCCGGTACTTCTCGTGACAGCCTGATTACGCCAGAATAATGACTGAATTATTATTAAATGGCAACATGTTATAACGTGAACGTTTCTTTTACAGAATGGACAGAATCACCAATACCATCTGCACCATTTTTTTTTTTTTCGAATTAAGCCTATTATGAATTCGGCATTCCTCTATGATTTCCATAATGAGCTTCTCACGAAGACGTGAAGATAACTGAGTGATGACTGCCTGCCAGTTAGCTTACTGTTAATTACATGCTGCATTTTCTCTCTACAATCACCTCTGTTTCCTCAAGAGGACTCAACGAAGGCATAATGCAAATGAGGAAATTGTCATATTGCAAGAAAGAAATTGTACAATCAAAGATTGAGAAGCCAATATTTAACATGTCCATCAATGCATAAAGTGTTCCGGGTCTTGTCTATACCTCAAAAAATACACATGGCATCTGGTATAAAGCAAAACCAGCAGCGTTAGGAGGTTCTGGGATCTAGTTAAGTACACAGTTAGGGCCATAAACAACAAAAACACTTTCTTTTACGTTAGAGAACTTAATGATTAACATGAAAAAAAATCAGGTAGGAAGTAACCTTGTTGCACAGGATTGGTCCAGAACAATTTTACTGCATAATCACTTTAGTCAGTCAGTAAGTTTCAGGTCAGTTTCAGACACACAAAAATTAATGAATTTTGACGTCATTTCTTTATTTCACTTTATGTCCAGGAATTCCCGCTTTTTATGTCCAGGAATTCGCACTTTATGTCGAGGAATTCCTGCATTATGTCTTAACTAAGGATTCAAACATTCCAACATGCCTCAGGATTCCGACTCATGTTTAAGAATTCCTGCCCCGTGCCACAGGATCCCCGCTTTATGTCTAGGAACTCCTTGTCTAGAAATTCCCGCTTTTTGCGCAGGAATTCCCGCTTTATGTCAAGGAATTCCCGCTTTATGTCTTATCTCAAGATTGCCACATTATGCCTCAGGATTCCATCTTATATCTAGGAATTCCTGCTTTATGCCTAGAACTCCCTGTCTAGGAATTCCTGCTTTTTATCCAGGAATTCTGAGTCAGGATTCCCACTCTCTGAGTCAGGATTCCCACTCTCTGAGTCAGGATTCCCACTCTATGTCTAGGAACTCCCTGTCTGAGAATTCCTGCTTTTCATTTAGGAAGTCACGATTCTTTAGATTCTCTGGATTCCCACTTTCTTCTCACATTGGTTTTAGCCTTTGCACTATGTTAGGGTGCAATGGGTGCAATCAGTACTTTTTATGCGTTTCACAAACCATAAAATCTTCTTGGTGTTACTGGGCGAATCGCATGGTATTAAACTAAGCCTCTGACCCCTGGAGAGAACACGGTCTAACAATCGGCTTTGGAGGAGACCAAACAAGATAGATAAGGCAGTGGTGGCCTCGTTTATACAACAACAGCTTCAAACTTCAGACTGTACACAGTGTTAGTGGTGGAGATAATTACTGACCGCAAATCTGTCCGTCAGTAGACAAAGTATATTTACGATACCATTAAAATTCAATTCAATTCAATTCATTCACCTTCTATTTCAATGTTTTTTCATTCTAAAACAATACTGGATTTTTTTTACTATGAAATAACATGTCTGGAATTAGGTAATTAAGTAGTCATGACAGCAGTCAGTCATTGTCTTAAGACATGAAGGTCAGCTGTTCTGGCTCAGTTCTTATAAGAACAGTATTGTGTCGAGTGCGTTTGTAAAAGCCATCAAGAAACTGTCTCTCATGAAGACCTTCCCAGGAACGCAAGACCAAAACTTAGCTCTGCTGCAGAGGAGAAGTTAATTTAGAGTCACCAGCCTCAGAAATCACCAATTAACAACCAGCACCTCAGATTAGAGCCTTTATAAAAGGATTTACAGAGCAAAAGTAGCAGATACATCTCAATATTTTAAACATTTTCAGTATGGTTCTACATTGTAATAAAATAAAAAAATTAAAATCAGAAAAGACTATGAAGTTAGACGGCGCGTCCAAAATTTTGACTGGCAGACAAATTACTAAAAAAAAGAAAGAAAGAAAGGCAGAATTGAGAGAGAAAAAGTCTAAATTATGGGAAAGAAAGTGATATTCGAAAAATAATGTCACAATTGCAAGAAATAAAGTGAGCAACTTAAGAAATAAAGTAACAATAAAATGAATAAAAAGGGAATCGTGAGAATAGTGATAAACCCAAGGAATAAACTCATTTCTAAAAAAAATAAATAAAGAAATGCAAAAGAAAAAATAAAGTGGGAACAGTAAGAAATAAACTACCATTTCAGACATATATTAGAATTGTTAAAAAAAAAGCCAGAAAAAACAAACAAGATTAAAACAAAATTAAGTTAAAATTACAAAAAACGATTGATGAAAAAGGAGAAATTTTGAGAAATAAAGTCATAATTTTGCAAAGTAAAGTCTCAGTTAAGTGCACGCTTTATGCGGCAGAAAGAGGCTTCCACAGCTTTGTAGCAGAGTTGAATAAAATTGCTTAGTCAGCTCTTGCTCATCACGGTCACTCGTCTCAGCTTGTCACAAAAAGCGCCTTAAAAACTGAAATGTCTCCTGGTATTATGTTGTAAAACATTGGTTTGTAATGTAGCAACTAGACCTTATGTTACCTTATATTTCATGCAAATAAGATCCAAAGGAAAATGATATTTAGGCTCCAAACATGATCCTAAAATACAGACTCCCAAAATAAAGACTGAGTATTAAGTAAAGTCTTGGTTTTTGTAGCTCTAGTGTGATTCATTATTAGCTTCAAATACTCAAACTTGGTAGTTTGAGGTACAGAGCATTTCTAAGAGTATGTGTGGGTGTGTGTTTGCGGGTGTGTGTGCGTGCATGTGCGCTCACCCTCCGGGCCGCCCTTTGCCCTTGCCCCGGTGGCCCACACGGCTGGTGGACTTGATGTAGAGGTGGCGGTGCAGCTCATCGATCAGCACCAGATGAATGTTGAGCTTCTTGCTGTGCAGCTCCAGCCGCAGGTCACTCAGACCCTCCACCTGCAGCAGAGGGCCCTCCAGAGACTCCACCGCTGACACCTGCACACAACACCACAACCACCAGCACACTAAATTCATGCAGAGTTCAAAGGCAAAGATATGAGAATATATCAAATACAAGCAAGTAGTTATACAAGTTGTCACATTTCCTAAAATAAACAAAAACAAAACTGCCACACGGTGAGTATTTTTTTCAATTTATAACAAAATTGACTTTAAAAAAAAAAAAAACACTTTATCTAAGAATAAAAAAATGCTTGCATATAAGACTGAGTTCCGTGTTAACAAAAAAAAAGCTAACTGCGTGTAAATAAATAATTAAAACACTGATTTACTAACTAAAACCAGTAACTCGTAAAGAGAACTATAAACTAATCATTGTATAAATAGAAACGTCATTGCACACGCGACACTGGTATTTACACCCCTAATATAAACGTAAGCCTTCACGTGCGTGGGTTTTCAGAGTGCAACTTGTAGAGCACCGTAAACCATTTTTATAGAAATTAAATGAGTTTAAACAGACAGAGCGCTGATTAGCAGCGACGCGGTTCTATAAAAGGCGATACTCGTTTGTTTGCGTCTAATAAAGAGACTGAACACTCAGACATGTAGAGAGCATAATAATCAGGCAAGATGAGAGGAAACAGATTTTAAATAAACCTCAGGATGCTATATGAGCTATTAAAGACTACAAGGTCATGGTTTTAATGAGTTTATCAATACGATGATGAAGATAAAACAGTAAGGGAGGTGATTCCCCCTTACTCTCCTCAGTACTCCGGCTGCCCTCAGAGTCACTACAGGGTGAGTTAAGCACAGTAAAGCACCTTACTCAGTTTCATTTACTCGCCTCATCTCATCACACACCATCACATCACACCTGACTTCACCTCATATCACCTCACATCACTTCACCTTGACACACCTGACCTTACCTCACTCACGTCCCAGACCTCGCCTCATCTGACCATACCTCACCACACCTCCTCACTTCACCATCACACCTTACCATCACCTCCCAACTCATCACCACACAATCATCACCTCATTATCACCTGCCACCACCTCACAATAACCTCATCACCACCACCTACCACCTCATCATCACCTACCACCTCATCATCAACTCATCACCTACCACCTCATCATCACCTACCACATACCACCTCACCACCACCTCACCACCACCTCATCATCACCTACCACCTCACCATTACCTCATCACCTTCCACCTCATCACCTACCACCTCATCACCTACCACATCATCATCACCTACCACATACCACCTCATCAACTCACCACATACCACCTCATCAACTCATCACCTACCACCTCATCAACTCATCACCTTCCACCTCATCAACTCATCACCTACCACCTCATCATCACCTCACCACCACCTCATCACCTACCACCTCACCATTACCTCATCACCTTCCACCTCATCACCTCATCATCACCTACCACATATCACCTCATCATCACCTCATCATCACCTACCACACACATTACACGAAGACTGTCCTGTCCTCGATTGATGCTGACAGTTGTTCTCTGGGGACCTGTGACTTCAGTTGTTCGATAGCTCAGGACTGGAATTTCCTACAGTCTACCTGAGCCTCCAGGAACAAACTGGACTCCTTTTAATTTACATTTTAATTTAAACACATCTCCTGTTATACTGAACTTCCAGTCTTACACGTTATTATGCTGATCAATCGCTGCTATCCGTTATCACCCAGATGAGGATGGGTTCCCTGTTGAGTCTGGTTCCTCTCAAGGTTTCTTCCTATTACCATCTCAGGGAGTTTTTCCTCGCCACCGTCGCCCTCGGCTTGCTCATCAGGGACAATCTTATCATTTTGATTCATACACATTTCATACAAACTTACTTCCTTTGATTGTGTAAAGCTGCTTTGCGACAATGTCAATTGTTAAAAGCACTATATAAATAAATTGACTTGACTTGACATACCACCTCACCACGACCTCATCACCTACCACCTCATCATCACCTACCACCTCACCATCACCTCATCACCACCTACCACCTCACAATCACCTCATCAGCAGCTCACCATCACCTCATCAGCAGCTCACCATCACCTCATCAGCAGCTCACCATCACCTCATCACCTACCACCTCATCACCTCACCTAATTACACAGAAGCCCTACATGGGTCAGGTGCGTGTGTATATGTAACGCAGCTTAGCTGATTAACCGCAGCGCTCAAACTAACGCAATAACTTTGTGTGTTTGTTTCCTAACAGGAGGAGACACAGGTCGGGCCGCACTGACGTACTGCAGTGTGGCAGACGCACACACCAGGATCTGTTTGGGCTGGAGCATCTCACACACAAGCGCACACACACGCTCTCTCACTGCACACTCCCGCACACACACAATATTTTTACACATAACTCTCAGTTACAATTATATTATAAATTATATAAATAAGTTTAATTAGTATTACGTTAAACCAGTTCAGGTGTATTATAATAGTCATGCCATGCATGCATTAAAAGATAGCACCTCTGTCTCTCTCTCTTTCTTTTTCTGTCCTTCTCCCTCTGTCTGATGGTCCATCCTCCTCTCTTCTGTCTCTCTACTCATCTCTGCAAAAGTCATAATGATGTCCATTTCTTTCTCACTTCCTCTTACTTTCCATCCTTCTCCATCTCTCTCTCTCTCTCTCTCGATGTTCAACCATTTATCTCTCACCCGCTTCACTTAAACTGAAAAATAATAATAATATTCATATCATTCATGTTCCATAGTTTATTAATCATTTACATGTGTAACATTCGGTTGGGAGTAATGTGCAAGCCACCCTACACTCAACCATGGGTGATATATAAATCAGTAAAATGCTGATAGTGTGAAAAATTATGTCACAATATGGATGATCTGCTTCATTTAAATGTGTAATAATTTGCACAAACTAAACTAAATGGAAGCATTCGCCTTCATAACACTTCTAATATTTCACGCCCAGGTTGTTAGACAGATTATATAGTATGGTGATCGTATCACCACAGAGATGCCCTCAAGTATGGTAATGAGACGTTTCAAACTCAAATTTTACCTGTCACGCACACCACCATAAACAGCATGATATGAGATGAGATAGGAGATAAGATGCTTTCTTCCAAACACACATGAACTCACCAGCATGTCTGTGGCATGTAGGTAATGTTTGCTGGCCATGGAGGCCTCCAGTTTCTGAGGAACCTGCTTGATGTTCTCGATCTCGTCTAGCAGCTCGAGAACGTGTTTGTGCTCGATACCCTCGATCCACAGCTTCCTCAACTCGTCCCTCTTACAGTGGAGCAGCATCTTACACGAAAGCAGGTTCTCCTTCACCTGAGAGACGGAGCGGAAAACAGACGGACATTATTCTAAGCCGTCCTAGAGAAAAAAATAAAAGAATAAGAAATTAAATGTACAGTCGTGGCCAAAAGTTTTGAGAATTGCATAAATATTGGAAATTGGAAAAGTTGCTGCTTAAGTTTTTATAATAGCAATGTGCATATACTCCAGAATGTTATGAAGAGTGATCAGATGAATTGCATAGTACTTCTTTGCCATGAAAATTAACTTAATCCCTGAACAAAAACTTTCCACTGCATTTCATTGCCGTCATTAAAGGACCTGCTGAGATCATTTCAGTAATCGTCTTGTTAACTCAGGTGAGAATGTTGACGAGCACAAGGCTGGAGATCAGGCTGATTGTTCTTTCATTGTTAACCATGGTGACCTGCAAAGAAACGCATGCAGCCATCATTGCGTTGCATAAAAATGGCTTCATGCGAGATTGTGGAGATTGTGGCTACTAAGATTGCGCCTAAATCAACAATTTATAGGATCATCAAGAACTTCAAGGAAAGAGGTTCAATTCTTGTTAAGAAGGCTTCAGGGCGTCCAAGAAAGTCCAGCAAGCGCCAGGATCGTCTCCTAAAGAGGATTCAGCTGCGGGATCGGAGTGCCACCAGTGCAGAGCTTGCTCAGGAAGGGCAGCAGGCAGGTGTGAGCGCATCTGCACGCACAGTGAGGCCAAGACTTTTGGAAGATGGCCTGGTGTCAAGAAGGGCAGCAAAGAAGCCACTTCTCTCCAAAAAAAACATCAGGGACAGATTGATCTTCTGCAAAAAGTATGGCGAATGGACTGCTGAGGACTGGGGCAAAGTCATAATCTCGGATGAAGCCTCTTTCCGATTGTTTGGGGCATCTGGAAAAAGGCTTGTCTGGAGAAGAAAAGGTGAGCGCTACCATCAGTCCTGTGTCATGCCAACAGTAACGCATCCTGAGACCATTCATGTGTGGGGTTGCTTCTCATCCAAGGGAGTGGGCTCACTCACAATTTTGCCCAAAAACACAGCCATGAATAAAGAATGGTACCAAAACACCCTCCAACAGCAACTTCTTCCAACAATCCAACAACAGTTTGGTGAAGAACAATGCATTTTCCAGCACGATGGAGCACCGTGCCATAAGGCAAAACTAAGTGGCTCAGGGACCAAAAAAAATTTTCAGTCCATGGCCTGGAAACTCCCCAGATCTTAATCCTTAATAATTAATGAGAACTTGTGGTCAATCCTCAAGAGGCGGGTGGACAAAAAAAAAAAAACTAATTCTGACAAACTCCAAAAAGTGATTATGAAAGAATGGGTTGCTATCAGTCAGGATTTGGCCCAGAAGTTGATTGAGAGCAGCCCAGTCGAATTGCAGAGGTCGTGAAAAAGAAGCGCCAACACTGCAAATACTGACTCTTTGCATAAATGTCATGTAATTGTCAATAAAAGCCTTTGAAACGTATGAAGTGCTTGTAATTATATTTCAGTACGTCACAGAAACAACTGAAACAAAGATCTAAAAGCAGTTTAGCAGCAAACTTTGTGAAAACTAATATTTGTGTCATTCTCAAAACTTTTGGCCACAACTGTATGGTCATTTTAATGGCTGAAGGTTTGAACTATGATTAAGGTTTTTAAGTACAACACTTTGCATAGAATAAAAACACAATTCAGTGTAAATGCATTTAAAAGAAAAAACATCATGGCCACCACAGAGTCCAGACCTTATCCCCATTGAGAATATTTGGGATGTCCTGGAGAAGACGATATGCAGCGGGCTGACTCGGCCACCCTCATCAATACAGTAAGCCCCAGACTTACAAACATTCGAGTTGCGAAATTTCACAGATAAGAACGGACCTCGCATTCGTAGATGCAAACAAATCGTGGAAGCAATTCATGAGTCTGCCGGACATTGAGAAACTTCTCAGTGTTTAGATGCAGGATCAGCATCAAGTTCCACTCAGCTTAATACTTATTCAATAAAAAGCCAAAAGCTTTGTCAAAACATCCTGTTTGTAGACACGAAGACAAAAACAGGATGGCTAGAGCCAACCTTCACACCGTAAAAGTAAGTGGTAAGGTTGCACGTGCAGATACCATAGCTGGTAAAAAATTTCCAGCAACACTTATAGAAATTATTGAAGAAGGTTCTTAACGTCAAGGTGTGCAACACTGTCAGACTTACGAACGAATCCGACTTACAAACGTTCTCCCGAAACAGAACTTGTTCATAATAAATTTGTAACAAATCCGACTTGCAAACAAAATCCGACATACTAACGTTCTCCCGGAACGGAAATCATTTGTGAGTCGGGGACTTTATGTACAAGATCTTGTACAGAAATTATTGTGACTCAAGACTGCCATAAATGCTGTCTGAGTGAACAATAGAATCTTTACATGGATTTCGGTTTCTTATTTTATTTATTTTTTTGGTTTAATGACGCTGTTAATGACTCAAGCTCGCCTACACTCCACAAGCTCTTCCAAAACCTAATGATCCATTTCAGATCAGATCCGAGTGACGTCTGATCCCACGCCTCGACAGAAGAAGAAAATTTGACCTTTCATATAAAGAAGTTAACATCCTCAAGATCACACGTCTGCTTATGTTTAAACAGGGAGCTACAGATAGCGCAGAATCTTCCATATTAAATATTCAATATATTGAAGATCTTCTTTCTTTGTTTTAAATATTTCATCATTCTGAACCCTTCTTTTATTTCCCATTTTAGATGAACAGAAAAAGATTTTCAATGAGCTGTGACTTTGTGCACCTCACCTCACACACATACACGGAACAGCAAACAGTGTTTTTAAATGACGGTCTAATTATTTTTTGTAAACTTTAGATCAGTCTATTCATTCTAGGGTTTTTTTAAAGTCCTTTTTTCATGTTTTGAATCTTTTTGGCTGATTTTCTTTTCTGTGACACACCTCAAACATCAATATGTGTCCTTAACTATATTTAATTCAATTAGATTTTTATTTATACAGCGCTTTTAACATTGGTCATTGTCGCAAAATAGATTTACAGAACGAAAGGAAATTATGGAAATGTGAGAAAATATGTATGAATCTAAATGATTATGTTTGGCCCTGATAAGCAAACCGAGGGTGACGGTGGCGAGGAAAAACTATATCCTAGGCCTCTGTGAGAATATATATTATTATATATACTACGGTAGACAATTTCACGATAACAATAAAAAATTAAAAAACTGTTTTACAGAATGGCTGGTAAAAGGCGAAGCATTATATCACCACTGTGTCTCAATTCAAAGGACGCATCTGAAGGCTGATTATGTGATAGTGCTTGTCACGTCTAAATCTGTCACCTTTTAAAGACTCCTTCAAATGCGTCTTCTTTCCCTTGAAAACGAAGGATGAGGCGGCGGTGTATGCTTCGTGGCAGAGACCAGAAGAGCCAGTGGCGGACACAGAAGATGAGGATATTAAAATCAAATGTTACTTATGAAGGAATATAAATGGAAAACAAGCATTATAAAAATAAAAAGTTTTTTAAGAAAAATCCGCACCCTGAGAGAGAGAAGGTATTCATGAAACCTGGGCTTATTGTTACACGACGTTAACCAACGGCAGCTCGTTTCGGTTCGGCCTAGTCTTCGTCCTCGGAAATGAGACACACCAAACAACAGAAGCAGTGTGGAACATGAGGGAGAAAACGAGTGTGGAAAGCGAGGAAGAAATCATCAATCAAAAACTCAGCAGTGAGTCGGTTTTTCGTGCTTTAACTGAGATCTCAGCACAGCTGTGTGTAACGTGTGTAAGACATTTCTGACCAAAACCGGGAATACGAGGAATGAACGCATTTTCAAGTTGTATTTAATAACGCTGCATTTGCAGTTTATATTAGTAACATGATGTTAGTTCAAAATATCACCTGGTTTATCATGCTTTCTTTATTTCAAGTGACAGAAAAATCATTCTATTACCATTATTTATTTTTATGTAAGTGTATAGGTGATGATGTATAGGACCTCTCTATCTTTATGTGTATTGATAAAAAATAATAAATAAATAAATAAATAAATAAAATAATTTTAAAAAATAAATAAATAAAAATAATACAAAAATAATAATAATAAAAAAATAATAATAAGTGACATCTTTAATTAAACCTTTTTCACCTTAAAAATTGCTTTTTTAAAAATTATGAATAATTATCGATATTGACTGATAAGAAAAAAAAATCCTGTAATATTTTTTTGCCTATATAAATTATACAATTATTATTATAAATTATAAGACATACAAAGTCATACAGTGATCGATATACTTTATGTTACTGAGCGTAACAGGGACCTGTTACACAAAAAACATGTGTGTGTGTGTGTGTGTGTGTGTGTGTATGCAAACAAAAAATTAGCCAATTAGATTTCTTCTTTATTGTTTAATAGCAGTTTCAGTCTAGTAGTTTATATTACTGCCAACTGTGGGTCTCGTTCTTCCTCATCTTCCCTCATCCCGTCTAGTTTTGTTCTGTGTCTTGAACTCTTAGTCTGCTTTATCCATGACCTCCACACATTCTTTCTTCTTGACACGTTTCCTCTCAGTACCACTCAGCTCTACTTATATCAGTTATATAGGCACACCTATAGATCTCTCTCTCTCCTCAGCTTCCCTTTTCTTTAAAAAAAAAAAAAAACTTTACAGTCAGGTTTTCTTAAAAACAACATTAAGTGCTTCCTTCCCTGAACAGTGACTCCCCGTTCTAAAGGACTTTTAATACTGCTTTCTACTCTCTAGTCCTTGTAGTTTCATATAAAAAGTACCTCGCCCTGACAGTTGCCCAGTTTTGCTGTTGTATCGTGGGTGTGGCTTCATAGCTCACTTACATTAAACACTGAAATAATGACTTTGGAGGAGTTATCCAAATTACCAAAAAAATAAATGTGTCGTCTGGCGAGTATTCCAGCAGACACACTCTGAAACATTGGTTAACCTTCACAAAAAAATAAAAATAAATAATCAATAAACAAATTCTCGAGAGGAGAAAATAAATGCGACAAGAAGTAGTGAGAGTGGGCCCACACACCATTAAGTGCTCGACTCTGCAGACACGAGTCCGAGTCCTGAACTTAGTCTCCTTTCGGGTAGTTAAATTCCAAGCAGTGTTGCGCGGGTGTGCATTAGCGTATTTATGAACACACAGATATGCGCGCTTAAATGAAGGTGAGCGTGTCAAGTAAACATCCTCCACTGTTCACCAGAAAGGCAACACAGCTCAGGCGGTGTGTGTGTGTGTGTGTTTTTCTCGTCAGGATCGTTAGCAAGCAGTGAGCAGACTCGGCTCAGTGCTTTTGTTTGATTTCTCAAGAGAAGAAATGGGTAGTGTGTGTGTGTGTGTGTGTGTGTGCGTCAGTTAAAAACTAGACAGATATTTTGTCCCCAACGCCCCCCCCCCTCCAAAAAAAAAAGCTTCAAACCCTACACATGCACAGAGTTTGTTACAGTTAAACAGCTAATTTAGGTTACGATAACTCACATAACCACTCTGTACAAAAAAATAATATTTACATTTTTAATGAGTGAGCTTCAGATTCCTGTTCTCGGCTGCCAGGAGAAGAACCTGAAGATTTTTCCTTGAGGTTGTTTTGTTTTGAAACACTTTCCTGCTCAGCACAGCTTATTATATACACTATTGCCTCAGAAAACAGAAAACGTTGCATAATAGATTTTTGAAAGACTGAGAAGTGCGTTTGTGTGTGTGTGTGTGCGTGAGAGACCTGTTTAATCTTGTTGCGCGAGCTGGTGATCCTCTCGGTGATGCTCTGGTAGGTGCGGATGGCCGTGGTGAGCTCGGTGTAGTGCTGAACGATGAGCTGGTCCAGATCGCGGTCGCATTTCTCGTACGCCTCCTCCAGACGGCCCTTCTCCGTCTCCCGGTCCTGCACATCGTCGCTGTTCGACAGAGTCCTGCATACGCCACAGACAAACCGAGACTGAATCAGGTCAAATCCATGCTGAACATTACACTCGATTCAAACATGGGTTAAAAAAAAAAACAATAAAACATTCACTTCTCTATTTTTCTCTTGTCTATTTAAATAAATGAAAAAAAAAAACTCCCCCCCGATATAATCTCTACTCCAATTAATCAAATATTCCTCGTGCAGTTCTTTAACGAGTGCCCTAGTTATTCTAATGTTTTACTATTTATATTTACAATATTTATGTAAGACTTATCCCAACCTTTTCATCTCTACCTAAAGTACACGGATGCAGTAGTACTTTAATACGTTTTTTTTTTCTTGAACAGATCAGCTTTCCAAGATTCACACCAAATCTGAAATCAAAGAAAGAGCTATTGCATATTCCTACATTTCCACTATCGCTATTATTAATGCAAATGGGCATACACCCACTCCATCAGCAATAAGTCTGATGCGGATCGAGTAATAATCAGGTGCAAAGATCTTTTAACGCTGAGAAGTCTTGACCAGTGAAGTGTAATCTGTGCTGGTTTATAATACATCACATGACTGCAGCATGTCTGAAGGCATTGTGTGTTAGGGAGTCAATAACTTCCCTACACACACAAACACACTGGTAGCTTTCGATTCAAACTCAAATACAAAATCACCCACAAGGAGCCGTTCAAGTCAAACCGGGACTTTCCTAGTGCATGACAGCGTAAAAGCCACTGACGTTTACAGAAGACTTCAAAACACTTGAACATTGCAAACGTTTTTAAAGAAGGCTGTACATCCGTGACTAACTGACAATCCCAGGTGAGGTGGCTCAGAGCCCAAAACTCGCCTGGTATTTATTACCACATCCCTGTACTATCCTGACCTCCAAGCCATTTACACAAGGAGTTCCTGGGTGGCCGGGGATTCAAACGTGAAGCATGTAGTCTGATCGTACTGAGAAAACTTTCTACCTTGTCGTCAACGATATAAAAAATACGACATGGCACATATTTCCGAAAACGCTCCATCATCATCACAATTAACGCCGTCTGAATAGGGATTAGATTAGATTTAATTTTACTGTCAATGTGCAATCTAATTACAACAGAATTGTGTCCAATGACAGCAGGTTTGCACATTTCTTATGACGTTTAACCAAATTGCTGCACTTTTTTTCTTCTTGACTCTTGAATAATCTGTTAGGTTAACAAAAAATATATTCTAATATTAAACTTATAGAGAAGTGATGAGACTAGCAGGCTGTAACAACATTAGCACAGGATGCTAATGTTTACTCGGTGTTAGATTAATAATTTCCCCCGTTATTTCTCTGGTTTACCACATAAAACTTATTTTTATTTAAAAAGACACATTTCATACTGATAAACTATATAACAGATGTACAGTAGCACGAAGCACTTAACACAGAATGTAGCAAAGCCTAGCTAGCTGACTAGCCGACATGCTAATGTTTTGGTCACCGTTCTGCCTTGTTTTAGACAGTTAATATGTTAAACAGCGACACGGAAACTACGACAAGACCTCGGGGATGTTAAAAACACCGCGTTCACCTTATAACGGAGATTAATAAACTGGAAGGGTCCTTGCTTTTGGACACTGCACTCCGGTATCTCCCGGTGTCAGCTGCCATCTTTACGGTTCTACACCCAAACGGTGTCAGCTGACCGGAGGAAAGTCGGCCAATCAGGAGCCGTCGTCAAGCAGAAAAGCTGAGAATCTAGCCAATGATAAATCACTTCCGGTTTCCGGTTGCTATAGCAACGGTTTTACGGGAAGTGCGGTGTGTAGCCGGTTTTGTTATCCGTTTAAGCAGCTTTTCTTAGCTGTTGTAGCACGGAAGCTTGAAAGTGTGATGATAAACTAAATCAAATAAGTGGAAAAATAAAATAAATAGGTAACAGGCCCTGTAGCTGTTGTTATAGGCCATAGAAATGGTGTGTCATGCATTCAATCAACCGTGCAAACTGTCAAGCTAATGCATTTCTAAACTATTAGTGCCACCATGGATAAACAGAGGGAAATATCATCTTCCTCAACTACACTACATGGACAAAAAGTCACTGGTCACTCAGAAGGGACAAATTATTAGTTAGCATGAAGCATAGCAGGCGGCACAGTGACGTAGTTTTAGCACTGTTGCTTTGCACATCCAGGGTTGACGGTTTGCAGGTTCTCACCGTGCTTAGTGGTGTTCCTCTGGGACTTCCTGTTTCCTCACACAGGCCAAAGAAAAATTGGTGTGAATGTTGAAGGCGGTCACTACCACGTTTGTAAAATGGGAATAAATACGACGGGAATCACCACTGGCCTCCACGGTCCCTAGCTGGACATCAGAGGTTCCTAGGTGGATGGATAGATCAACAAAACAAAGAAAACTGAATGCATAAAATTGCTAGAATTGTGATAGGAATTGTCCAATGCATAATTTTAAAAAATTATCTTGCTGGATGATCAGGTTCAGAAAAGAAATGTTGCAGCAAAGTTGCAGCATAAAAACAATCAACACTAGAAAGTACTCTAAAATGACAGGAATTCACCTAAAAACTGTCTAATGCATTTTTAAAAACAGGAATTATAGTGCCAACCCATCAACACTGCAAAAGGAATCAAGAAAATAGAAAAAGTGACTGAAGATCACTTAAACACTTGGTGCAGTTGTATGGAAAATGTCAAAAATGGACAGCAGAAAGAAAGTAAGAGCATTTCTATATACACAAACACACACACACACACACACACACACACACACATATTGTACAGTGTGAGAACTAACAGGGATGGGACTAAATAGCTGAGAAAACCAGTTGTTAGTGAGATATATTTAATAATATATACAGTGTTACTATAATAATAACTATAATCTTCCTATTTTTCTTTTCCTGAAGTACAACACAAAGTAATGTATGTTCAATAATAATACTACAGCGGTTTCTCTGCATATGATTTTTCTTCCGTTCCGAAGGTGAGTTCTGAATGCAAAATGTTGTATTGCAAAACACATTTTTTCTAGGAAATAATGTAAATGCAAATATTCCGGTCCAGGCACCCAGAAAGATTACCAATATTACCAATTTCCAACAATATAATCATATTTTTGCATATAAAAACAATCATATGTGCATGTATAGAGTACAGTGACATGCACCTGGCCAAAAGCTTAAATATGCTCTTTAGATCTTCAGACAGACTTTAGATCTTCTTTGTCTCTCTCTCCCAGTTGTTTTGGCTCAGCCTGGAAGTGTATTGAAGTGCTGCGGACACAACGATCAATAATTTGCCTTTTTTTTTAAACTATTCGTCATAAACCTAACCTAATATGTCAGGTAGAACCAAAGTTATCATCAATTTTAAAACATTTCAATTTTACCTCTAGCGGAATATGGGGATAGCATTGCAAAAATGTTAAACTCACCAAATGCTCGTATTATTATTTGTGCTCATAGAAATAACAAAAAAAAAAAACAGCTATTTTACATTTTTTTCAGTTCATCATATTTTCTAGGTTGTCCCAGCTACTGGATGCATTGTGGGTGCCAAGCCCAGAATAAATGTAAGGGTTGTGTCAGGAAGGGCATTCAGTGTAAAGTCTGTTAAACATATTGTCTAAGTTGTGCTGAAAAAGCATACTGTAGCTCACTCTATACTACACAATCCTTATCCCTATTTATATTTATTAAAACATAATAATGCAAATATACAAACGTTTATTTCACATAAATCATGCAACAACAAAAAAAAAAGGAAATGTGATAATTGCTCATACGTTGCACATTTCTTGTTATGTTGCACAATGTTCTTAATTACATACACTCTGTTCATTTATCATATAAACTGAACTAACTGCACTTTGGAAAATGGACAACTAAACCACTGCTAACACACGTACAGTATCATTACTGTTCCATTTCATAACTCCATGTTTAAATCATATTGCTGCTGTACAACATATTTTTTTAATTTCTATATTCTTACACTTTTGTCTGTATATCCTGCATAATTTATTTCCTTCTATTTTAATTAGGGCCCAAGCACTATGACATCAGACCTTTGTCAATATAGTGTATTGGGGGATTAAAGGAATTTTTTTTTTCAGCATTTGAGGGTCTTAACAGCCATTATGATGCAGAATTTGTATATTTAAAAAAAATCTTATATTACTTTATACTTATATTACTTTATACTTGTATTACTTTATACTTATATTACATTTTTTACTGTAAAATTCTACTTTTAATTAAATTGTACTTTCTATTGCAATATTTTTTATCATAGAGAAATCTTTCTTTTTAGGTCTCGAACGGTTGTATAAGCATTTCACTGCATATCATATCAGATAAAAGTGCAGACATGAGCAATGATTTGGAAATATATATTTTTCATTTAAATGCACATTTAGGTGAAAATCTCAGCACCTGTTCTGAGAAACAGGGGCTCCAGTATATCACCATATTCCAGTGGAGGGAAAAAATTGACCTTTTATTCAAATTTATGATAACTTTGGTTCTACCTGTCATGTTGTTAGATTTATGAAGAAGAGTTTTAAGATAAATAAAAAAACATGAATTATTATTTGTTGTGGCCACCACACTTTGATATACTCACCGCCTAACTCCGAACAACCAGGAGAGAGGGACAAACACACACATGATGTGTCTACAGATGGTTGATCCATTGCACTGTGGCTCGAATGCATGATTTCTGAAAGTGGCGGGTGGGTGGGTGTTCATGCTCTCTAACAATTTTAGCAGCAGTAGTAGCTCAGCAAGTTAGATACTCTTGGGAAGGTCGGCGGCTCGAGCCTGATCTCCACCAATTTGCCACTGTTGGCCATTTGATCAAGGCTCATGGCTAATCCTGCACTCAGATGCCAGCTTCACTGCACAGTGAACTAATGTACTGTATATGCGACAAATAACGCTTAATTAAGGAAGCTTTGTAAACCTGTTAAGTTAAGTTAAGAAGGCAGGAACACAGACAAACTGAACAGCTCTATACGAGGCTGAGATAGAACCTCATTTTTATAAACAGGCTAAATCATCAGATATCTGGTAGACTTATATTTCAGGGCAGAGACAAAGTTCAAACTTCCCTTAACAGGAATTTTAGCAGAGAAAATCTGAGGTACTGAGAGAGGTCCAAAACATGCAGAGTAAAGATTTACAGGCGGACTAAGGAGCAGAATGAAGGCTGGAGAGCTTAAGTACGACATGAAGAAACAATCTGGCCGTGAGAGAACAGTGGCTGTGGAATGAGTAGAGCAGAGAGGCAGGTTAATTACAGACAGTTGGAGCTGATAAAGGGTGGTGACAGATGGAACAACCCAACTGGCCATGTGTAATAGAACAGCCAACACAATACAAAAGTCATTGAATAAAACGGAATTGGTATTAATCGAACTGAAAGCTTGATGTTCAAAGACCTGTTTTATCCGCAGCTATGGCCGAGAAGATGGAGTTTGTGATTCCTGGCTTGTTGATACTAGTTTTTCCCCAAACAGCTTTTTCATTTCTTTCCACCAGTGCCCTGGGGGCCTTCCTTGTTGTCGTCTTAGGACCACCATAATGTTGATCGAGGTGTCCAACTGTTGTCGTCTTGTCGCGCCACGTATCCGGCCCATCTGAGCTCCCGTTCTCTGACATCTTCGTAGGCGTTCTTGAACTTTCTGATCCTGTCTCTGAGTCGGATCTTCAGAAATTACCGTTCCATCACTCTACTGTATGTGTTTCCTGTAGCTTTTTCTCTTCTGTTCCTCAAATCGTTCACGTTTCACAGCCATAGCTAAGTGCGGGTAGAACTGTGGAACTGAAAAGTTGGAAATTGAACATTCTGAAAGTTCACGAGCCACACCTTCACTTAAGTGTGGTTTAGCATAATTTCTGTTTTCCTGTTTTTATAAGTGCTTATAAGTTAAGATTACATTTAACCCAGTAAAAGGAGTAAAATATACACTTTAATCTCCATATTTGCATGAATAGATTTTATACTGAATTTAAAGCACTTCTAATATCTTCTTTTTGGTGTGTGTAAATGTCACACATTTGTTTTCTGTAATATTTACTGAACTCACCGTGTGCGGTTTATCATCCCAAGGCCTGAACTACATGGTGCCTTTTTCATTAAAAGATCAAATAATTACAATATCGCAAAATAGAACCACTTCAAAGTCTGAAATTTGTCCTTTCATTTCCTTTTTTGTTTATCAGCATCTAATACATTATAGATGTTCATTATGTCTGAGCAGGTGTAATTAATGACGTTCTGGTGGGAGGAAGCCCATTCGTCTGCACCAGGCAGCGAGCGGCAGACCTTCCCTTCAGTATCTCTTGGCGATCTCTGCCGCAACAAACCAAGCAGGAAAGGCCATTGATCCTGAAGGAGAGGGTCGATGTGGCAGTCTGCGCTTTGATTGATGTCTCCGTGGACTGTACAGATAACAAAGTGGGCGATCTTTCTGTTTCCTCTAAAAAGAGAAACAATCACAAAGCCTCCCGAGTCCAGTTCTCAGAGCCAAGGTTAATTCTAGGGGTCTTATCTGCTTCCTTTACAGCCAGCGGTCCATCAGTCTGGCTAATCTGATCTCTTTTACTGATGACAACACGCTGAGGTTTCTCTCATCACGTCGCACATCTTACACTGGCACTCCCTAAACTGGGATTTCAATAAAATGAGCTCAGGCTGTAAAAGCATGTGAGAAAAAAAAAAAAAAATCTCATTTGTATTTTCTCATGCCTTAAGACTGATCCATTGATCCAAAAGAGTAAGATTACTGGCAAGAAATATGGAGGACATAGTAGAAGGGAATATCAAAGTCAAGGATGAAAATGCTTAAAATACACAGCTTAAAAACTTTGCACCTGGCAACCACTGAGAGCTGAGTCGACCCTACGAGGTGAGTGACGTGCGTGCGATTAGTCTGTCTCTTTGAGGTGTTTGATATTTCTATTGTGAATGAGTCGACTCCCTGAAGTGATAAATGTGACATTTTATAATGGGCCGGCTCTTTGAGGATATCGGTGTGTCGTTTATGAATGAGTCAAATCTTGATGGTGATTGGTGTGTCATCTGTGTATGAATCGACTCTTTAAAGTGATTGATGTGTTTGAGTGAGCGAGTCAACTCTTTAAGATTGTTGACTCATATAGACTCATTAGAGTTATGGGTTTTGTTTAAATGAGTCGGTTCTTTAAGGTGATTGATGCCTTGTTTGTACAGTAAATGAGTCGAAACTTTAAGGTGAGGTGTTGTCTGTGAATGAGTTGACTCTTTAAGGGTATTGATGTGTTGTTTGTAAACGAGTCGATTCTTGTCTAAAAGCAGCTCCACAAAAGTAAAAGAAGATTATGGAAATGTGTAGGAGAAAGTAAAAATGTATAGATCATAGTGATCATAATCTGATTGTCCCTGATGAGCAAGCCAAGTGAGTCCAGACCCCCTCTGCCCTCTGGACCTGTCTGACTCATCCTGGTGCCCCCCCTTCTGGTTGGAGATCTCGTCGCATGGATGCCCATGTGGTCTCTTTGGGATGCGTGTGGTGTCTGGGGATGGTTTCACTTTACCATTAAGACGGTTGTGGCCTTGGCCGATGTTGACAGCTGTTTCTCTGAGGTCTTGACTTGGCCGCAGTCGCTCGATAGTTCAGGACTGGAATTTCCTACAAGTCTACCTGAGCCTCCAATAACTAACTGACCTCCATATTAACATCAATTAACATCAACTGTGATACTGAACTGCCTGCCACCTAACACACAGTATGACTGCAGATCAATTCCTGCTATCCGTTATCACCCAGATGAGGATGGGTTCCCTTTCCCTTGAGGATTGAATTGTTAGGCAGCTGGAATATCAACATAACCAAAGAAGTTAACGTGGAGTCCAGTTCAGTTCGGCACCAGCATGTATTCAGGATGAGTCAGACAGAGGGCAGAGGGGGGTCTGGATCACTGGGAGCTCAGGGACAGAGTGTAGCTCCAAAGCATTATGAAGCAGAATCCAGCTGGAGCTGGTCCTTCTCTGGATGCCTCAGGATCCTTGCAGGGTTGGCCTCGGTCTACTGGAGCTGGCACAATCTCCAGATGCCCTGGGATCGGTAGAAAAAGAAAGAACAGGTGGAAAAGGATTAGCGTAGTTGCCGTTGCCATTCATTATATTAGCAGCACTAGATGAGAGTGTGCATTTAGATGTACTGGAGTACGAGGTTATGGGATGAATTATGTGTATGCCGGGCTAAAGAGATGAGTCTGCTTTTAAACTTGGAGACTGTGTCTGAGCCCCGAACACTATCAGGAAGGCTATGTGGTAAGGTGATGTGTTGTTTGTAAATGAGTCGACTCCTTTGGGTGCTGCATCACCTGTAAATAGGTCAACACTTTAAGGTAACTGATGCCTCTTTTGTGAATGAGTCGACTCTTCAGGGTGATGCGCTGTTGAAGTTGAAGCTGTTATATAGCTGTTTCTTGAAGGTGATTAATGTGTCGTCTGTGAGTGAGTTGAATCTTTAAGGTTATCGATGCATTATTTGATAGTGAATTGATTGTTTGAGGTGATTCATATCATGTTTGTAAATGAGTCGACTCTTTAGGGTGATTTGTTGTCTGTGAGTGAGTCGAGTCTTTATAGTTATTGATGCATCATTTGTGAATCAATCAGCTCTATAAAATGATTGATGCTTTGTGAATGAGTCGATTCTTTGAGGTGATTGATATCTTGTTATGATATCATTAGGGTTATGGATCGTTTTTTAATGAGTTGTCTCTTTAAGGTTATTGATGTGCTGTTTGTAAACAGGTCAGTTCTTTAAAGTGGTTTGTTGTTTGTAAATAAGTCAGTTCCTTAAGGTGTTGTATCATCATTGAATAGATCAACTGTTTATGATAACTGATGTTTCATCTGTGAGTGAATCGAATCTTTAAGGTTATTGATGTATCCACTACATATTTATCCACTATATATTTATCCACCAGTTAATTAATCCACTATATATTAACCGATTGGCGCTTTGTTTGTAAATGAATCGATTCCTTAAGGTGACTGATATATTGTTTGGGAATGAGTCAGATTGTTTATGACTGAGTCAAATCTTTAAGCTTACTGATGCATCATTTGTGAATGAGTCGACTCTTTAGGGTGATGCGCTGTCCATTAGCGTGATTAGTATCTTGTCTGTAAGTGAGTCAACTCTTTAAGGTTATTATTGATGTGTCGTCTGTGACTGAGTCGACTCTTTAAGTGATGCTTTCTCTGTGAATAGGTCAGATCTTTAAGGTGATTGATGTGTCATCTGTGACTGAGTCGTCGACACTTTAAGGTTATTATTGAAGCATTGCTTGTGAATGAATCAACACTTTTTTTTTGCGGTGATCAATGTGTCTTTTCCTGAATAAGATGCCTCTTTGAGTCTTCCGTGTCTTCGGTCGTGTTAGAAGACAATAAACTGCTTGTGCTGCCATATCCTGATAAATGGAAGTGAATTTACCTAATGAAGCAAAGACAAGCAGGTACATAACATTAATGCATGAACACTTACTATAGGGTATTTGTAGCGCTTTGCAGAATTTTCCGGTTATTTAGGCAGATTTTTACAAAACACGATGTAAAGTCATTTTACTAATTTTTTAGAGTGAAGACAATGATTTCAGGAAACAAGTTTAGCTCAAGCAAAGGCAAAAAAAAAAAAAAAAAAAAGAAACGCTCACTGCAAAAATGACATCTTATCCAGTAATAACATCTGCAAGATAGTCCAATATTAGTCCAATATTTATTGTTATAAGATTAGAATAAGTTTATAATAATAAGCTTATTACATCTATTTACAGCTTGAACAAAAAAAGTCTTATTTCATTAGCAGAAATGTTTACTGTTTTATTATATTACATTTAGTAAGTACAGACAGAAATATGATGGGTATTCTTATCTTTTTGGTTCATTGTAACACTATAAAAGAAAAAATATTTAAGGACTTTTTGGATAACTTTTTGGATGTGATCTGAGTAACATGATCTAAAAAGAATTCCCATCACGTGTTATCATATGTAGGGATGAGGGGGTGGAGGTAGAGGGTCGGCGCTTATCCCTGGGCACCAGTAGGACACCTTAGATTGTGTACCAATCCATTACACACACCCAATCATATAAGCCTACAACATACAGTATGAGATTAGATTGTGGGAGGAAACCGGTTTACACCGAGGAAACCCACCAAGCACTGGGATAACATGCAAACCGCATACACAGACCACCAGCAAGAACCCTGGAGGTGTGAGGCAACCATGCTAACCCCTAAGCCACCATGTCCCCATTACAAATAGCAAAAAGTCCTGTTCTGCTCATAATCACATACTCTAGGTGGAAACTGAGGCCTGGAGAAGGAAACCTTTCTCTCTTTTTTGTTGCCACTTGTGTCCTCCTTTCTCGTTTATCAAATCACAGATCATTTTTTCTTTATGTTATGCATGTAATACAGAAAATGTGTGGGACCTAAGAAGCTACTTCTGAAGTTTATGCAACATGGAAGTGACCGATCTCTTCCCTAAATATTTCAAGTTTTAGATAGATGATTTTAGATCTGTGCCCAAAATGGCCATTTTCAGCGTTATACTGTCTCGCTTCAAACAATTATCATTTAAAATGTAAATTATTCATATTTCTTTGAGTATTGGTGCTAAAATTGGTGTAAGCTTCTAAAGCATATGACCTACAGTATAAAAGTTGTTGCTTAAATGAAATCATTCCGTTTTTGGTGAATACTTAAAAAGCCAAAGATCTCTAGTGTCCGTAACCAGGTCAAATTCATGTTGCTACAGCCTAACAGTTTTGCATTTTATAATAATACACTTTTTCAGGTTTATGTCTTTTTATGTGGAATTTAAACTGGCTAAGTTTCATCTGAGTGTCAGTTAAGATCGTTGATAGATTTGAATTCAAAAAAGTTCCGGACTCTAAAACATAAAAGGCCATGAAACTGTATTTAGCAACTGTGTTTCTTTTTATCTGATAAAAATGTAAATGTGTATGATACATATTCAAAACAAAAAAAGAAGCATTAAGTATTATGAAAAATGGTGTTATATGATTCTATCTGAAAATGAACTTTTTCACCTGGGTAGCACGTGGCAAGCATACCGTATATTTTTTGGCTGCATACTGTATACTGTACGCTTGCTATACAGTAGGAAACTCCCGCTTCTTCCAGAAACAGGTGCATTTCCATTGAGATTATATTGAAGTGTATTCCCATTTCAGCAAAGTACGTGACTCTGTTACTTGCTTCCGATAATATAACTTTCCCCCATTTACACGCACACATATACACACTTCGGCATTTGAGTGTATTTGTGACATAATCGCAGTTGAGTCCATTTCAGTACCATGCGGACTGCCTGCTTCATGTCTGAAACGCTGGCCTCCCAGGAACTTGGAGCGAGGTCAGGACTGTACAATCAACAGAAATTTCCCAGGGTGACTTGAACAGCCCTTGTTGGTACAAAAGTAAAGAAAGGGAATTTACAGTATGGGGTTAGATGGTGTAGATTCCTGCGTTTCTTACCGCAATTAATAACAATAATAATGAGTATAAGGGAAAGCGTTTTAAAATCTGTAGCTATGAGATCAGTACATCCATTAAAAGTGACTGGTTTTTGCCACCTCATACTTAATCAACCAATCGGTCGTGATTATTATAAATAAAGTAAAATTCATGTACTTACTTCATGTGTGAAAATGTCATTAGGGTGAGTGGAGCATTTCAGCAATATATCTTAGTAATGCGAATGCTGGAAATGACATTATGCAGATTAATCATGTTCGCTTAACAAGCTAATGGGCCTCGGCGTTCTGGCTGCGAGGATGGCTGCTCGCAAGCATTCGGGACCTGGGAAAGCTGCATTTAGAAACAAATGAGCTGATCAGAGATCTCTCACACGGCTGCCAGGAGATCATTTTTCCAAATTTCGACTACTGTCTTTCTTGTTTTTTTTTTTTTTTTTCTTCTTCTTTCATTTCTCTTGAAGCTTCCTTCCAAGTCCGTTAATTGGCCATCTTCTATGACGGATCAGAAATGAAGAAGCACAGACACAGATGGTGTAAGCGCGCATGGATCCATGACACTAAACCTGAAGGAAAATATCTAAATTTGACAGACTTTCCACTCAAACCAGCCCATTACTCACTGACTAATCACTCCTTTTTTCAATTCTCATCTTTATTGCCAATTTTAATGAAAGCTATTGAACACTGCGGGAAGATGTGTAGGTGTTCCTAATAAAGTGGACAACGAGTGTAAATCCACCGTGCCAAATTTCAGCTCCACCCCTTATGTATGACCACGCCCACATCCAGGCGCTTTTGCGTACTCCGTCAGACTCTCGTCGGGTATATTCCTTGTACATGTACGCTTTGTGTGAATGCACTTTATCGTTCAGGAGTTACCACTGTTTCAGTAAATTACACTGAATTTACAGCGTAAATGTATATAAATGTCAAAATGTTTTAATCATTGTTGAGGTTCACGCTCTGCTGGATAGTTTGGCATCAAGTTTGTTTGAACGTTGGCTCGAAATCCTGGTATAAGTAGCTCACAAAAGCATGCTTTGAATATTATGCAAATTGGGAAAAACTCCATCATGATGCAAATTAGCAGGTGGGGCCGGGATAAATCCCGCATTTTTATGTAGTTCTGCAGATATGCACATAGACGGTTGCCATTTCAGAAGGGTCAACTTGCAGGCAAAGAAAATGACTGGAATTGGATTAAGAACTGTCCAGTGCATTATTCAAAACAGGAAGGATAGGGCTGAACCGTCAACACTGCAAAAGAAATGTGATCAAAGAAACATGACCGAAGATCGCATAAATGTTTCCACCCATCTATCTAGGAACGTCTGTAGTCCAACCAGGTAGCGTGTCGTGTGAGCCAGTGCTGAATATTGTATTTACAGTATTCCCATTTTGCACTACAGGCAATTTGGAAACATCAGTTAGCCTAATCTGCATGTCTTTGGACTGTGGGAGGAAACCGGAGTAACGAGAGGAAACTCACTAAGCACGGGGAGAAGATGCAAACTCCATGCACGCAGACCCCGAGGCGGGAATCAACCCCAGTAAAGGTAGGCTGAATGTGTCACGTTTCTTAGGGTGGTGTAGGCGAGGCATAGATGCAGAGGTTAAGATGTTTTTTAGATTTTTTTTTAATAAAGGAAGAAATCAAACCTAAACAAACAGACTTTACATGAAAACAAACTAAACAAGAGTCTACACAAACTAACCAAAGAACAAACTAACAAACAAACCAGCATTTCTCAAGTTTAATCCAACAGATGCAAGACCAAATGCAGAACTTAACCAGACAATTTATAATGAAACTAATGAGCCACCTCGGTTCAGGTGAGCGCTCCCATCACCTGACCGAGGTGCATACTGGGAAATGAAGTTTTAACTTTAACAAAAACTACGATAGAACACAAAGGTCTCTGGACGCCAGGCGCCCTCTAGGGGTTATCCCTGACAGAATGTTATAGTGGGTGTTGTACTTTTGACAAGTTTTTGTAGTTTTACGTTGGAAAAGCGAAATGTTAAAATCAGCGGCGGCGTTTAGAAAACTTTATGGACACAGACAAAACTTATAGATGCGTGACACGGCTGCATGACGTCATCTTAGTCAGACTGCTCCAATCACAACAGTTTAAAGCCCCTATGATAGAACTTTCTGCCTGAACGCCATTTTCCTCACTACTCCTAACCAGTTAGGACACCTCCGGAGCTCTCCTAGATTTTGGGTGTGATTTCCTATTTTAAGAATCTTGATAAATAGCTTTAACTCCTAATCCTGAACGTAGGACCAAAATGGTGTACTTCTGATAATTTTTTGCCACTTAGGAGCGATTTCCTACTCTGAAACCCTTAGGAAATATGGGTCCAGTACTCAGATTGTGAAAGGGTGCTTCTGGGTGCATAAGGAATCATTTTCTCACATGAACTGGACACCATATTGTGTGCCGTAATCAAAGATAAAACAATACATTAAATACAATCACTTCTGTTGTGCCACCATTAGACTGATTAAGCCGATCTCACAGGCACAGAGCATGAACCACTGATCAAGTTTGTACACAATGAGTCATGCTGATACTTCTGCTAGTTATTAGTTGTATAAAATACAACATACAGTCGTCTTGCACTTCAAGGGTCCATGTAGGATTCCCGCCTCGGGGTCTGAGTTTGTGGTGTTCGCATGTTCTCCCTGTGCTTGATGGGTTTCCTCCGGGTACTCAGGTTTCCTCCCACAGTTTAATGACATGCAGATTACACTAATTGGCGTTCCCGACTTGCCCGTAATGTGTGTGAGACTGAGTGTACAGTATGTGAGGAACAAAACCAGTCTGATGGATTTGCACACACAGGGTGTTCCCCTGCACTGTGTACTAAGTCTCCCGGGATAGGCTCCAGGCCCCGCATGACCCTGTATACAGGATAAAGAGGTGGAGACGATGCGCGAGTGAGTGGTTCTCTGAGTGTGTCTATCAGACACAAAAACACTAATGTAGATTAGAATGTAGACCTTCTTTGCATTAACGGTAAATATTGAAATAAAATGCAGTCAGTTACAAAAATAATCAATTACATTCCCGGCACAGCTGGCTGACATTTTGTATTGGCCGCAAAGCTCCATAAAAGTCAAAACCCACAGCGCTGATAATGTTGTATTGTACCTCTTATGCACCGCACAGCATTTGCTAAACCTTCCAGTTATACTCCTCAACCACTGCAGCACCTCCACACACACACACACACACACACACACACACACACACACACACACACACACACACACACACACACACACAAACTCCTTCTTCCTGTTAAATGGTGCCATTACTTTTGCCTTAACAGCTTGTCTTTTTTGCTTTTGCAATTTGAACATTAGCGGATAAGAGAGCGTTTTTCTGAGCTAACTGCATTTTCATGAATATCACATTTCTTACTGAAACGCTCCTGTAAATGTTTCACAAATGAATTTGCTTGTATCCAGTTTGCACCAATTTGCCCTTATTTATCGAACTGCTTATGAATGTACCGTGTCGTATATCGATCATGACACAGGAAACTTGGTATTCATTAAATTCTTGTAGTTTCAGAAAAAAAAAATGTTCTAAAAATATTCTACTCAAGCTCCTCTGTGTGAGTGTGGGTAAATTCACACGACAAACCAATGGTCATATCATCTGGCTTACCTCCAGATCAGATCTTTCACATACTGTATAGTATGCATACTGTATATTGTACTTTTGCATCTTTTCATATACTGTCAAGTTTAAATCGCTGATTTATTCAGTTTAACACTTTTAACAGTAGCAGAAGCAGAAGCCATTATTTAGAGTGACTTTGGAAATATATATTCATTCTACTTCAGTAGTTCACCACCAAGAGCATTTAACATTGTTGGTGCAAAAACAAACACATAATTAAAAACAAATGCCAAAATAAATTAGCTCTCTCTCACATTTCTCAAGGCGGGAATCGAACCCTCGATCCTAAAGGTGTGTGGCCACAGTGCTAACCAGAGGGAGTGCTGTTGTAACTGAATATCAGTGCAACTGTGATCGAGGAAACTGCACGGCCTGGACACCACCACAAACACAATTTATTTTCAACGGATTATGATTTGTTTGCTTAATTAACCAGTTACAGTGGGACCTCGGATTACAAGTGTTCCTTAAGACGAGCAAACATTTTGAATAAATCTTGACTTGAAAAACGAGCAAGTCTTGGTTTACGAGTACCGACTATCATGTTTGTACAGTTAGTGTAATTAACAGAGCAGGTGAAAGTATTTTTAAATTCTTATCGGTACTATGGTGCCAAACGATGAGGAGAATAAACCATGGAGGTGGTGGACAGTCCTGAGAAACGTATAAGATCTTCTTTATATTTCCTCTTATTCCACTTCATAATATCACATAACTTTCAGGTTCTGGGTTGGAATCCCAAATAGTGTTAAACGCAAAGCTAGTGCACTATGTAGGGTGTACAATCTCTTGTTCCACAGACCAAGTAGTGCCCTTGATCAAGGGTTAGAGAGAGATTTGGGATTCAGTTGTGTGTTAGACACTGGATAGCTTTGTAGCTCACGTTAGCCATAATCAAAACAACACGGATGGTTAAAAGACAATTCAGAATGACTTAGAAATGATTACTAAGGAGACAGTGTATTGTTTAAGATGAGCAGTGTGTTTCCTGAGCCTCCAGTGTTCTCCCCTAGCCTCCAGTGTGTTCCCTGAGCTTCCAGTGTGCTCTCCTAGCATCCAGTGTGCTCTCCTAGCATCCAGTGTGCTCCCCTAGCTTCCAGTGTGCTCCCCTAGCCTCCAGTGTGTTCCCTGAGCTTCCAGTGTGCTCCCCTAGCTTCCAGTGTGCTCCCCTAGCGTCCAGTGTGCTTCCCTAGCTTCCAGTGTGCTCCCCTAGCTTCCCTTGGCTTCCTGTGTGCTCCTTTGGCTTCCTGTGTGCTCCCTTAGCTTTTTGTGTGTTCCCCTTCTCGCCTCTAGTGTTCTCGTCCAGTCTCTAGCCCTGTCCTGTCAAGTCTCTAGTCCTGTCCCGTCCAGTCTCTAGTAGTCCTGTCCAGTCTTTAGTAGACCTGTCTCATCCAGTCTTTAGTAGTCCTGTCCAGTCTCTAGTAGTTCTGTCTCATTCAGTCTCTAGTATCCGTGTCAGTCCTAACCTCTAGTGTCAGTCCTAAGCTCTCATGTCAGTCCTACATGGTCTGAAATGCTTACATGGTCTGAAATGCTTATATGGTCTGAAATGCTTACATGGTCTGAAATGCTTACATGGTCTGAAATGCTTAATGGGTCTGTTAATGTCTAGAGAAGTCTGTATATGTTAAGAGAAGCCTGTCTATGTTTAAAGAAGCCCATATGTGTCTAAAGAGACGGGATATGTGTGTCTGTATGTCCAGAGCCCTATGTTTTGTTTGTGTTTTGGTTGTTAATTAAAGACTTTTATGTTGAAAAAACCAACCCCTCTGCACTTATGCTTGCCTTTTATGTCCACGGCAAATATTACAAGACACTCTAACTAGTTACTTTTATCAGAAAGGAACGCAGTAATGTAACTGATTACTTTTTAATGACAGTAATTTTGTAATGTAATTAGTTAATTTAAAAAGTAATGTCCCCCAACACTGAAGATGAGGTACCGTTATCAGATGTGTTTTCTATCTGAAAGTGCTTCTACTATGACTGAGTTTTAATCTGGGTTTTGGCAGGCTGCTGCTCTCTCCTCGGTAAAGTGGACCGTACAGACCTACTTTCACCAACGCTGCAATCATCAGTTAGTGTAATTAACGATTGTTGGAGGTGCCGTACATATACAATAGTTAAACATCCCAGTGCTGTTACCTTCCATTATCACCACTCGTGCATTGCCTCTCATCCCAACAGGTTACTCGGTCGGAACTAACTGCTGTATAATATAATGTAAACAAAGAATGATCCGCTCTTTAGGTTTGCACAGAGATGTAAGTCCTAAAGCTGATATAAAAATTAGTGCATGTTGCTCTGAACACGCTGACGAGACTCACATTAGCTATTTTATTATTCTTGCTAAAATAGTGCTCTGTGTATGTGCATAATTAAGGATTAGATTCAAATGAATAATGAAGAGTGTCTAGTTTGGGAAAAACATAAAAAGGTTGCTTTGTCAGACTCTACAATCAGAATAAATTAGAGCCAGTGAGAATAAATTTAGAATAAATTTACAGTCCCATGCAAAAGTATTAATACCCCTTGAATTTTTCCACATTTTATAAATGTATTTTATTTGGATTTTATGTGACAGACCAACATAATTGTGAAGTGGAAGGAAAATGATCAATGAAAAGTGAAAAATCTGAAAAAAACGTGGAGTGCATTTGTCTTCAGCCCTATTTACTCTGATGCCCCTGACTAAAATCCAGTGGAACCAACTGCCTTCTTAATCACCTAATTAGTAAATAGAGTCCAGCTGTGTGCAATTTAATCTAAGTATAAATACAGCTGTTCTGTGAAGCTCTCAGAGGTTTGTTAGAGAAGTTTAATGAACAAACAGCATCATGAAGCCCAAGGAACACACCAGACAGGTCATGTTGTGGAGAAGTTTAAAGCAGGGTTAGGTTATAAAAAATATCACAAGCTTTGAACATCTCACAGAGCACTGTTCATTCCATCAGCTGAAAATCGTAAGATTATGGCAAACCTAATGTAAGACATGGCCATCCGCCTGAACTGACACACACCAGGCAAGGAAAGCATTAATCAGAGAAGCAGCCAAGAGGCCTATGGTAACTCTGGAGGAGCTGCAGAGATCCACCGCTCAGGTGGGAGAATCTGTCCACAGGACATCTGGTAGTCGTGCACTACACAAATCTGGCCTTTCTGGAAGAGTGGTGAGAAGAAAGCCATTGTTGAAAGAAAGCCATTCTGTTTGCAGTTTGCGACAAGCCATGTGGGGGAGACAGTGGACAATCTTGGAAGAAAACCTGTAAGAGTCTGACTGGGGCACCTTATGGCAGGACGACCCTAAACCTACAGCCAGAGCTACGATGGAATGGTTTTCGATTAAAGCATATGCAGGTGTTAGAACGGTCAGTTGATGTCCAGACCAAAATCCAATTCAGAATCTGTGGCAAGACTTGAGAATTGCTGTTCACAGACGCTCTCCATCCAATCTGACTGAGCTTGAGCTATTTTGCAAAGAAGAATGGCCAGAAATGGCTCTCTCTAGATGTGCAAAGCTGGTAGAGACAGACTCCAAAAGACTGGAAGCTGTTATTGCAACGAAAGGTTGTCCTACAAAGTATTGACTCCAGAGAAGCTGAACTGCAGCAAATGCGCGCCAGATGTAAAACATTTGAAAAACCATTTATGATTTTCCTTCCACTTTATAATCATGTGCCACTTTGTGTTGGTCTGTCACATAAAATCCCAATAAAATACATTGACGTTTGTGGTCATAACGTGGCAAAATGTTGAAAAATTCAAGGGGTATGATTACTTTCGCAAGGCACTTTGACCATTAATAAAACCCGGGCTTGCTATTCTGAGCACCTGGGTTAAATAGTTGTTTTGGGTGACGTAGTAAACTGTAAGTATTCACTCTTATGATCTGGGTTTGGGATCCTGTTTTTCCACCTGTTTTGGCTTCGAGCTCCAATTTAAAAGCATATTAAATGATAAGATGCAATTACTGAATCTGTCTGTTTTGATCTATTCAAATGCTATCTTTTGGTCCGTGTGCTTATATACAGCAATATATTGTATATTTTCGCATCAAAACGCAGACAGATAATGATAACTGTGCTTTCAAATCATTTTCAAATCTATTTCTTGTACGTTACATACATGCAGTTTTCCCCTGCAGTCTACGAAAATAGGAGTCTGAGATATTCCTTAGGAGGAACACATCACTTCTAGCAAAACAAACCAATCGATCCGCTCATTCTGTCCTCCGGATGGCAATTTCAGTCTTGATTAGTTCGGCTGAGCTTCTTCTTCTTCTCCTTTTCCTTTTCTTGCTTTAACAAACAATGCTAAAATACACATTTAAAACATCAACCATTACAAATGACAATGTAATATAGAAAAATCAATACAGCAATTTTTCTATAGCAAATGTTGTACTATTTGGAAGATCTAAGAGTACAGTATATCTTGTTTCTTACTTACACAGGACGTCAGTAAAACTGATGATTTGATGCAGCAACAATTTCAAGTCACTATATATATATAAAAAAATCTGTATATTTGTATGATGTTATGATGTTCAGTAGCATCGAGTGGGCCATGTTTCTGTGCCGGAGCGTGAAGGCGAGGTCTCCAGATGTCCACGAATGACAGTTGTTAGTGTGCAGTTTAATGGAAGCAGGTTTTTCCACCCAGGCTTAATCAAATCCCATGACCCAACTCATCATCTAAACACGCTGTTCACTTAGATTTCATTTGCTGCTGCCAAAAGCGATAATTTTATAATCAAATCCTATTAATCAACACCCAATCTTTATGCAAAGTAAATAAAGAGTCGCTCACTCACCCATTCTCTGTACTGCGTATCCTGTACAGGGTCGTGGGAAGTCTGGAGCCTATGCCGGGAGACCTATGGGGTACACCTCAGCTGGGTGCCAGTCATCCCAGTGCACACGCATACACACACTCACTCACTCGCACACACAATGGGCAAACACCAATAAACCTTATCTGCAAGTGTGCAAAGGCCGTGGAAGGAAACCTAGAGTACCCGGAGGAAAACCACCAAGAATGGGGAGAACATGCGTTTACGCACAGACTCAAAGCCACGTCTCGAAGCCACGACTCTAACGATGCGCAGCCATGACACCTGCAAAAAAATGTATACCCACTTCATCATGTTGAAGTTGAAGTGTGCATAAATTTTTTTAGGCCCACTGTATTGATTTTTCTAAACTATAAACAAGCCTGTAGGTACAGTAAGTGGATAGTGTTGTACAGTAAGAAGGAAGGTAGATTGTTAGGAATGCGTATGTGGGTCAGTTTCCCAATGAAATATAATATTTGTACCAGAATGAAGACATAACATGTAACATATTATAATATAGCAACACAAAAACAGCAAGATAGTGTTTGTTACACATTTTAAATATGAATTTGTTGTCATGTTTTTTACATTTACAGAGTGTTCCATCGCTGATAGGTGACGAATCAGCCTTATGGAAGTGTGGCATCATACTACTGCAGCACAGCATCACACTTAACACACCCTAGTTTGTTATAGGAGACACGGATTCCATAAACAGGGTAATCATTTTTTAAACCATGTTAAAACAGAATCAAACACAAGCTGCACATAAATAAATACAACCCTTACCCACAAAAAATAAGAGTCACCAAGGAGCAAATATAACCCCCCTAAAACCTTTAGAAGACAAAATAATAATGATAATAATAATAATAATAATAATAATAATACTGTAAGAATAATAATAAGGAGTCAATAGACACTAACTGAGAGTGCTGCTGGCTACCCCGAGGATGTGGGCTGTCTGGGGCATTTCCCATCGACCCCTCCTCAGTGCACTTCTAAGAAAATGTGATTTATGCGTTTTAACATTTTTTTAAAATAAAGTCATGTTTAGAAACAAAGAAATACAGCAAAAATGTTGACGATAATTTTGTAATGTATGTATTGCCTGAGGAGATAGCGATTCTGCTGAGGGGGGGGTTAAAAGAAATCTGGTTATAAAAATTTTCAAACCTGTTAGACAGCGTTTAGGGAGCAAATAGAAAATTAGAGATTGCCTAAAAAGCAGATTTGTTCAACTATATATATATATATATATATATATATATATATATATATATATATATATATATATATTGTCATGCGCACTCCTAACACGACCGGCACTAGGACCTGGAAGTAGTACGGTCGCTATTCAGGAAGCATAAAAGGAGACAAGATGGCTCCACACATCGCTCAGTCATTGAGTTTGCCCATGCTATCGCCGACGCTCTGTCCGTCTAATCGTGAGTACTCACTTTCTTGGGTTTTGCTTTCGATTGAGTGTGTGTTATTAGAACGCGGGTTTATTTGTGTAAACTCTTGCTCTCGCTCCGGGAGAGTTCTAAAAATAAACAGCGTGGTTATCCTGCCTGTTCGCGCTACTTCCGCGTTTGGGTTTACCATCCACGCTACAGGGCTAACTGCTAGTCTTCTGGTCCGTCTCCATTTCTTTGTGACAGAATGACTGAGCCATCAGCAGTAAACCCAGCGGATTACGCTCACCTCTGCGATGTGGTTGATCAACATGCTAAGCTGATCGATCAGCTCCGTATTGAAGTCGCGGTTCTCCGCCAAGGCATCCAAGACATCGCGGCCCTGCGCCGCGAGGTGGCGGAGCTACGACAAGAGAACGAGACGCTCCGCGGAGCGGTCGCTCAGCTGGCTGTTGCCACGCCCATTGCAGCGACTGCTGCACCGCCACCCTCCCCCCCTTCTTCTGATGTCTTCATTGCTCTACCGTATAAGTGGGATGGCACGGATGGGAAATGCAGTGTTTTTTTAACCACGTTGGATCTTGCGTTTGAGTTTAATTCCACCAGATACTCCACAGACCGACTGCACATTGCTTTTCTCGTCTCGTTGCTATACGGGCAGGCAGCGGAGTGGGCCCTGGCGGTCCTGCGATCTGATTCAGATGTAGCCTATTCCTACACAGAGTTCACCCGCCAGCTAAAACTCACCTTTGCTGCTGAGGTGGAGACCGACTCCAAATTATATCATCTGCAGCAGGGAGGCTCATCCGGGATTTCTGAACGCTCGCCGTCCAGACCAACTGGGGAGACTCCGCCCTCCGGACGGCCTACTACGAGGGACTGGCTGTGCGCATCAAGGACGAACTCGCCGGACGAGAACTTCCAGCTATGTTGGAGGGCTTAATCCAACTCGCCCTCCGGATCAACCAGCGTCTGCTCGCCTGACCCAAGCCAGCCCCTCGCACCCTGCCACCAATCACGCCATCACTGCCTCATTTCACGCCCCGAACCCCATCCTTCTTCTCTCACACGCCTGTTCCGGAAGCTCGCTCCTCGTTTTCTACTGCACCTACCGGACCCGTCGGCTCTCCACCTCCCGCTGTGGTTGACACCGGAGCCGGGGAACCCATGCAATTAGGGCGCGCCTCCTTAACCGCTGCAGAACGGGAACGCCGATTTAGAGAGGGCCTCTGCGCGTATTGCGGGTCAGCAGCGCACCACCGAGTCATCTGTCCTCTGCGCCCGGGAAACGCGCAGCCCCGGTGAGGAGTGAGAGTGACTCACCGGGTTCCATCTCCCTCTTCACCACCCTGACCAATGATTCCCGTCTCACGGTAAAAGTACACCTCCGTTTTGGCCACAAACGGGTCGGAAGTACCGCATTCATCGACTCCGGTGCTGCTGGTAACTTCATTGACTCTTCTTACGCCAAGAAACTGGGGGTAAAGATCGAGGCGTTATCCCAGCCCGTAAATATTACATCTGTCGATGGTCGGCCCCTCTCCTCCAGCCCCATCACCTTCCAAACCCAACCCATCACCATGAACATCGGCCAACATCAGGAACAGCTCCACTTCTACCTCACCCCCATCTCCTCGCCTCCTCTTATTCTCGGACACCCCTGGTTACTTCACCACGACCTGCTCATATCTTGGACACAAAGTCGGATCTTACAATGGGCTGGGAAGTGTTCTAGGGAGTCCGAGGCCCCCGAGGTCGACACAGACAACATCCCGAGTGCCTACCGGGACCTGGCCGAGGTGTTCTGTAAAAGACGGACGACCCACCTACCTCCTCATCGCCCCTACGACCTTGCCATCGACCTTCAGCCAGGTTCCATGCCATCCCGCGGCCACCTCTACTTATTATCTGCCACCGAGACGCAGGCGATGGAGGAATATGTTTCCAGTGGACTGCGCCAAGGTACTATCCGGCCTTCCTCCTCACCTGCCGCCGCGGGGTTCTTCTTCGTGAAGAAACGCGATGGCAGCTTATGCCCATGTGTCGATTATCGGGGGCTCAACAACATCACCATCAAGAACTGACATCCATTGCCTCTTACCAACTCTGCCCTGGACGCCCTCTCTGGTGCCACCATTTTTACTAAGTTGGACCTCCGGAGCGCCTACAACTTGGTGCGCATCAGGGAGGGCGATGAGTGGAAGCTGGCCTTCATCACTCCCACCGGCCATTATGAAAGTTTGGTAATACCATTTGGACTCTGCAACGCTCCTCCTGTCTTCCAGCAATTCATTAATGATGTTCTAAGAGACATGTTAGGTCGATGGGTGTTCGTCTACCTAGACGACATCCTCATATACTCCCGGACTGTCAGTGAACATGTACAACACGTCAGAGAGGTTCTAAAGAGATTGCTCGCCCACCAGCTGTACTGTAAGTTGGAGAAGTGCGCTTTCCACGAGCGCTCCACCACGTTCCTGGGTTTTGTCATCTTGCCCCAGGGTGTGGCCATGGACCCGCAGAAGCTGGAGGTTGTGAGTCACTGGCCCCTATTCAGGACTCTCAAACAACTCCAGCGTTTCCTCGGGTTTGCGAACTTCTATCGTCGCTTTATCCGGGACTACAGTACGGTTGCAGCTCCGCTAACTGCTCTGATGCGCCCATCATCTCACCCCTTCCACCTCACCTCTACTGCCATCGCCGCCTTCCGTGATCTCTGCCGCCGCTTCACTACGGCTCCTGTCCTCCTTCATCCAGATGCCAACAAACCATTCGTTGCGGAGGTGGACGCGTCGGATGTGGGCGCCGGGGCCGTTCTCTCCCAACAAGGTCCAGACCAAAAGCTGCATCCCTGCAGCTTCTTCTCCAAGAAATTTGACCCCACTCAGCAGCGATACGGAGTAGGGGACCGCGAGCTGCTGGCCATAAAGTGGGCCTTGGAGGAATGGCGACACTGGCTCCAGGGCACCAGAGAGCCATTCATCGTCTGGACTGATCACCAGAACCTCATCACCATCCATTCAGCCAAAAACACAGCCGAACTGATATTAGAACACGTAGTCCGCCTGCATGGGTTCCCAAGGGACGTCGTCTCGGACAGGGGGCCCCAGTTCACCTCACGGTTCTGGAAGGCCTTCTGCTGTCTGATCAATTCCACCTGTAGTCTGTCTTCTGGATACCACCCACAGGCTAACGGTCAGACGGAACGGACCAACCAACAACTGGAGCGCTACCTGAGGTGCTTTGTCGCTGATTGCCAGTGCTAAGCCCATTTGAGGCATGCTACGGTTTCCAGCCTCCGATGTTCGACCATCAAGAACTGGAGGTGTGGCACCAGAGGCGTGCAATACCTAGTTGATTGGGAAGGTTACGGCCCCGAGGAGCGGTCCTGGATTCCGGCACGGTTCATTCTCGACCCCGAGCTAATCCGGGACTACCGTCTTCAGGTATCCTCCACCCCAGGACCGTCGGGTGCCGGTCCTGGACAGGGGGGGTACTGTCATGTGGACTCCTAACACAACCGGCATTAGGACCTGGAAGTAGTACGGTCGCTATTCAGGAGACAAGATGGCTCCACACATCGCTCAGTCATTGAGTTTGCCCATGCTATCGTCGACGCTCTGTCCGTCTAATCGTGAGTACTCACTTTCTTGGGTTTCGCTTTCGATTGAGTGTGTGTTATTAGAACGCGGGTTTATTTGTGTAAACTCTTGCTCTCGCAAGAGAGTTCTAAAAATAAACAGCGTGGTTATCCTGCCTGTTCGCGCTACTTCCGCGTTTGGGATTACCATCCACGCTACAGGGCTAACTGCTAGTCTTCTGGTCCGTCTCCGTTTGTTTGTGACATATTTTTTCCATAAAAAATCCAGAAGAAATCCTTTTTTTTGTGCAAAAAAGATCCTTTCATGGATTTGATACATGAACTGATAAAACAATGACAGTAAATCTGGATAGTTTTAGTTCTCATTATTGGTCTAGAATAGTGTACAAGTACACATTTAGAGACATAACCCTATTTTATAACAGAGGAAGAGGAATGAGTTAATTCGTAGATTTTTATTGCTGAATGATGCATGTTATGATCTGGAGCACTGTGCAAAAGTCTTGACCCCCTTCATTTATTAAAGGTAATTGAAAAGTTGTAGGTTAAATTAAAATAGCAGGTAGAAATATTTTATTGCATCAGGCTGCAAAGTGACAATTTAAAAATTGGTTGTTTATGTAACAACCTCAGCAGCAACCTCATTTCCCCTCTCGTCTTTTCCAACCACTCAGCATTCAGCATCAGCAGTATACTAATCACCGGCATGATCATCTGTCATCATCTACAACTGTTTCTTGCGCTTGAAAGATTCCTAGGTCACTGTGTGGCTTAAGAAACAAAAATATTCCTCAGAAACTGGAATGAAAATGAGAGCCAAAACACGAAGTATATCAAGAAGCCTGGAGAACTATTCCTCTAGACTGCATAAAAGAAAACATGAAAGGCTGGCTGTTTGGAAGCTTGTTTGACCGCATACTTTTGTTACATTATTTATAATGTGTGTATTCTGTCTATGACTTGTCTCAATCCTGCCTGCATCAGCACAAAGTACACAAAGAATCAGATTAAGGATGAGTGGAGTCATGATAAATATTGTATAGCTCTGAATACATTCGCTTTTGTCCATGTGTGTAAGTACAAAATCAAAAGACGTGAAATTAATTAATGCGCAGGACGTTTATTAAATAACAAAAACCTCAGTGTCTGAGTATTTCTTTCACTATATGTACATGAGCAATGCCTGTAAAACAGTCTGTTTAGTCCCAATCCTGTGAGTTCTCCACACATTGTGTGTGTATGTGTGTGTGTGTGTGTGTGTGTGTGTGTGTATGGAAATGCTCTTACGTTCATTATTAAACATAGGTCTGGTTTCTATTGATGATTTTATACCATGCAGCGTCACCAAGTGTTTAAGTGATCTCCATTCATGATTTTTTTATGACCCCATTTCTTCCACTAAGTTGACTGTACAGCACTAACTATTCTTTCCAGGTTTTGATAATGTGTTGACAGGCTCTTAACCCGGTTCCAGTAATTTCAAAGCTCCTTAGTTGTTTTCTTTGCTTCATGCAGCCTGATAGTTAATAATAATATACCATCCTAATAATACCATCAGTATTAAAGGAGTCAGTTGAGGTGGTTCGGGCATCTAGTAAGGATGTCACCAGGACGCCTCCCTCGGGAGGTGTTCTTGGCACGTCCAGCTGGAAGGAGACCACGGTGCAGACCAAGAACTAGATGGAGAGATTATATCTCCACACTGGCCTGGGAATGCCTCAGGATTCCTCAGTCAGAGTTAGCTGATGTGGGGAAAGGGAAGTTTGGGGTTCCCTGTTATAACTGCTATCCCCCCCCCACCCGATTTTGGATAAGCGGTCGAAGATGGATGGATTGGATGGAAAACCATCAGTCCTGTGTCATGCCACCAGTAAAGCATCCTGAGATCATTCATGTGTGGGGGTTGCTTCTCAGCCAAGGGAGTGGGCTCACTTAGAATTTTTCCTAAGAACACTGTTTAACATTCCTATCAAATGGATCTAGTAACTAAGTGGCTCGGGGAACAAAACATCAAAATCTTGTGTCAGTGGTCAGGAAATTCCCACCTTAATTCAATTCAATTCAATTTTATTGACTACTGACAAACAATTGACATTGTCGCAAAGCAGACACAATCAAAAGAAGTAAGTTTGTATGAAATGTGAATGTGTATGAATCAAAATGATCAGATTGTCCCTGATGAGCAAGCAGAGGGCGACGGTGGCAAGGAAAAACTCCCTGAGATGGTAATAGCAAGAAACCTTGAGAGGAACCAGACTCAACAGGGAACCCATCCTCATCTGGGTGATAACGGATAGCAGGGATTGATCAGCATAATACTGTGTAAGACTGGAAGTTCAATATAACAGGAGATGTGTTTAAATTAAATGGAGTCCAGTTTGTTCCTGGAGGTAGACTGTAATTCCAGACCTGAGCTATCGAACGACTGAAGTCACAGGTCCCCAGAGGACAGCTGTCTGCATCAGTCTAGGAGAGGACAGTCTTCGTGGAAACCATCCCCAGCCACCACACATCCCAGGCATACCACACGGGGCATCCATGCGACGAGATCTCCAACCTTAATCCCATTGAAAATGTGTGATCAATCTTCAAGAGGTGGCTGGACAAACAAAATCCCACAAAGTCTGAAGAATGGGCTGCCATCAGTTAGGATGTGGCCAAGAAGTTAATTGGGGGTGAATTGCAGGGGTCTTGAAAAAGACGAGTCAACACTGCAAATATTGACTCTTTGCATACATTTAATGTAGTTGTCAATAAAAGCCTTTGACACTTGTGAAATGCTTGTAATTATACTTCAATATAGCATAGTGACATCTGACAGAAAGAACTTTAAAAAACAAACACGGAAGCGGTAGACTTTGTGAAAATTAATATCTGTGCCACGCTCAAAACTTTTGGCCACTGCTGTACAGTAAGAACACACTTCTCTTTCATTGTCGTGCGTGCTGGTGACGTCACTACCGTCGCAAAAACAGAAGGGGGGGGAAAAAAAAAGAAAAAGCATCGGATTCCCGGAAGTAGCTGTTGGTAGCGCAGCAACGCCAAGCGTCCTGATAGGCTCCTTGGGATTGCGTCAACCCGGAAGTGGGTGTGTGCGTCTCAGCGTGGAGAGCGTGCGACCCGGATCAGAAACTTCATACTACTGCCATAGCAACAACAGAACTGTTGTTCTGCCTTTATGGTCTCTGTGTAAGACCTCCATGAACTGACAGCGTGTGAGTGTGTGTGTGTGTAAGTCTGTGTGTTTAACGCTGAGAAATGGGCGGCAGTAACAGCACGCGCCGCGTGTCCTTCGAGACGGATGAGAACGAGAACGTGACGGTGGTGAAGGGCGTCAGGGTGAGAGAGTGACCCGAGCACAACACACACACACACACACACACACCCAGAGCGAACCGGGGCGTTATAAACCTGCCGCCACACGCACAACTATGTGTTTACATAACTCTCGAGTTGTTAAAAGTATAAATCCTATGGTTTTAAGCTAAGCTAACTAGCCAAATATTAGGGGACGCGCGCGTGACAGGAGCAACAGTTTAGGCACGAGCTGTCAACTTTCTGTCTTTCCTTTTCTTCTGGACAGCTTTATTATTATTAATATATATATATATATATATATATATATATATATATATATATATATATATATATATATATATTTGTTTTTGCAGGGTACCACTGCTCTTAAAACCACTTTAAAGCATGTGTATTCTACATATTGTGTACATTTATATATAAATTCATTAATTTACAAGTTAGTTTTGTTTATTAGTTAGCTTATTTATACATTTAATTAACCATACACTTATTTACTTGGACTTTAATTCCTATTTACGTATTAGTCAATCTGTTTATTTAATTTTATTAATTGACTAATTTCTTTACTTGTTTTGTGTCAAAGCCACAGACTTTATAAAACTTTTAATGAAAAAAAAATATTACTTCATTGATTTATATTTTTTAACTGGCTTTTATGGCTTTTGGGACACTTTTTTAAAGAAAATATGCTGTTATTTGTGAGGGTCACACAGTTTGGTGTGTGTGTGTGTGTGTGTTAAATGTAGGTTATATGACACTCCTGGTAATTTTAACCTTAACCAAGGTGAAAAGGAATGAGCTTGCGCTGTTGCAGTCAGTGTCCTGTAAGTGTTTAAATAAGGCAGCTGTGTTTAACCCGGAGCTGCGCGAGCGCTAGTGACTGCAGGTTCAGTCTGTCCTGAATTAGCTGACTGTCAGTAAAGGTGTGTCTCAGAAGATCTGAGGTTTGATCTGTATGTTTTTTGTGCTCTTGGATTATCATCACACCAGTTTCAGATCTCACCAGGCAAAAATGCAAATATCGCTTTTATTGTTAAACTCAGCTTTTTAAAAAAGGTTATCACGATACTTGAAGATTGTGACGATGCTTTTGCGTGTGTCTGGGTTTTTGTTTTTTAAATTGCTACCATCTTTAGGTAACAGCAGTAGACTCTGTATAGGGTATTCAACTGCAATTATTTCTCAAGCTACATCTACCTACATGATTTTTTTTTTTTTTAAAGCAGATTTGCTCATCTGCAGTATGATCATCAGATTTGCTCATCTGCTCATTTGATTTCAGACCCACTGAAAAATCATCATATAATTTAGCGATTAAAAAAAAAAAATCATTCTTTTGTTTTAAAAACAGGCCAGGTTTTTCGTGTAATTTCAGAAACATTAAAGCTGCCCAGAAAGACAGAAATCGGATGTTTTTTAAATTGATCGGTCCTGACTGGTGAGCTCAGATATAGCCGATTCCTTGTGCACGAGGTCCTGAGATCGTGAGTCTCAGGAGAAGATTGGCCGAGCTCTCAGGGTTGATCTCAGCAGGAGCCAATCATGCGAGGCTGTGCTTTATTCCTGCCCCCTTGCTGTGCATGCGCAGCTTGTGACTCGTAGAAGGTACGCGAGAGCCTTCACCCTCCATGTTCAATTTTATTTGCACAAAAAAGATCTGACCAGTAAAATAAATTCAGTCCTGTAACCTTTTGAGGTTTGGGGAAAAAATGCGTAAATTATTTAAAAGTCTGTTTCATTCCAAAGATGATCTTTAATTTTTCATCAAAGAAAAGTTATGAAATTATTTGGGAATGCTGACAATTTTATTATTTTTATTTATTTAAATTAGTATTGGCACATCAAACATTAAAAATAAATAAATAAATAAAAACTGGAAATCCGTATCATCCAAGAAAATTGCGATCGTCGCATCTCTGGTGCAAACGTCTTATTGTAATCATATGCCAATACTTTGATGGTGCCAACTGGCTCAGATGCGCTACTTTCTAAACCAGTGAACGAGCTGCCTTTGTTTTGTGGAGGCTCATCACTTTGGCAAAACAGCCGGTGCAGATAAAGGAAACGAGTAAACTTTTGGGGAATTAAACCATAAACGTGATGGAAATCAGAAAGTTGATTTTCTGCTTTTGGCTTTTTAAGAAGTTTAAAGTCATTTACATTTTATTTACGGTGTTTAACTGACGCCTTTATCCAGTGTGACTTGGTGGCAGGTGGGCTAGTGCTGGGATTTGAACCAATGACCTCCTGATGAGTATTCCTACATCTTAACCAGTGAGCTCCTTTTGGTGTAAGATGAATAATTCACAGTGTGTTCAAGCGTGGAAGATTTGAAAGTCTGACTAATATCAAAACCCCAAATGCACAAAGACATTATGTCTGTTTAATCTACTGAAACACTAACATTGTTTGGATTTTAAAACAATGGATAATCAGGAGGGGAAAAACAAGCAAGAAAGAAAACAAACATCACCAGAGCTGAGCTTCTCACGGCAGGTTTAATAATGACGCCATCTGGGCATCACTTAACATAAATGGGTATTTTATATCGATATCGATTTTTGTCGAATGTTTTCCTGTTTCTCCCGAATACACTGATGTTACATTCTAACTTCCTGAAAACTTTTCACTCTATGAAACTGGATACTTGCTGTATTTATGTATTTATACGGTCTAAAAAGCAGCAACATTAGAGAAAACTGAGAAAAACGCATCGCAATGTAATTTATCACGGGTACTCAGCGTATTATCCTATTTAAACATCCATCTTCGTGTTTTTTTTTCTTTTCTTTTCTTCTTGCAGCTCTCAGAGAATGTCATCAATCGTATGCGAGAGCCCACGAAACCGCCGATCAGAACTCCAGTCCCGCCAATTCCTGAACCCGCGTCTCCATCGTCTTCACCTCGTCCCTCAGGACCTGTCGGTGAGTTTATCACTCCACCTGCTCATGCTGCTGCTGCTGATGATGAGTCTGAGCTTCACACTCCCGCTGAACCTTGTGTGTCCTCTTCGTCATCTCCTTTAGCTGAAGCCGTTAGACCCTCCCGCTTTATTACCTCCTCCTCCACCTGCTTTAAATCCTCCTCCTTCCCCTTCCTGTCCTCTTCCCCCTATGCCACCCCAGCTGACCCTGCAACCCCTCCTCCTGCTGTCCCCCTGCTACTACTTCTTCTTCTTCTTCTCAGGCTTTAGAGGAACATGTGATTCCGTCTGTAACAGGTGAGCTAAAATTAAACTGTGACACACAAACTTCATCTTGTGAGCCAATAGAGATCAATACAGTGGGACTGAGGGCTTTCTGGTTTAAAGGTTTTGTTTGTTTTTTTTTGCTTTTTCTTGGTAATGTAGGAGATGCTGTATATTAAGTAGGATTTATACATTTAAAAATGACATGTTTGTCTATTTTATAAATCCTGTTGCTTGGTGTCAACGTTTTAAACGATTGATTATCTGATAAATTGTAACTTGAAGATGAAAGGTAATAAATAAACTGAAATACAAATTGAGGTTATTCAGTAGTAAAAAGGGAATGTATTATACAAAATTCACCTTGTAGTAATTTTTAAACATTTTATATGGGCCTCCTGTGTGTGTGTGTGTGTGTGTGTGTGTGTGTGTGTGTGTGTGTGTGTTAATGCTCCAGCTGTAATACCATTTACATAATGCAATTTTTATACTTTTATTTCACTCCTCGTTCAAACACGCTGTTTCAGTGTCTATGTAAATGAGCTACTGCTGAGCCACGCCCCTTCATAGAACTGCATAGAAGCAAACTGAGGAACAAGCCCATAGGGAGGGGGTATTCTTATATGAGGTCACAATAGGGGGGGAAACTAATTGGCTCATTTAAATTCAGGCAAATACACAAACAGATAAAGAACGGGAATGTTTTTTTTTTTTCTTTCTAGTTTAATGTTTGGGCGTGCGCACGCTTCATAAAACTGGACAGAATAAAAACTCTTCCACACAGAAATATTGTATATTTCAAATCTAATAAATACAGTATAGTAGTGCAGTAAAAATATATATAAAATCAATCCTTCAACAAATACAATCTTGCAAGTTTTTTTTTTTTTTTTTTTTTTTTAGGCTAGCAGATTGTATTTGTAATACAAGGTTGAGCCAAAAATGATCCGCACTCGTTGTATTAGAATTTCTGCCGCACTGTCTTATCCGACCTTTCCGGTCAAGGCTCCTGTGCAGGTGTGAACGTCTACATCAGTTAATTTGTAATTGCAGTGTGAGCAAAAATCGACGCTTGTGAAAGAAAAACAGCGTGTAATGATTCGCTATTTTTATTTATTTATTTATTATTATTATTTTTTGTGGTCTGAGGGTGTCCCTGGTACTGAAACAAGTCACAAAAGAGCATAAACGGAAGCGTTTGGTTTTCTGCAAACACAATTATGGTGGCGAGACACGGATACAACACTACTTCATAAACGGCAGCGTGTTGAACAGAAACATCCTCAATCACCGACCGAGAAAAAGCTGGAAAATTCATCATCACTTACAGTTTTCTGAGACTCTCATATCGAGGGCCAGAAGTATTGGAACATCAGGGAAAAGGATCAAAGATCAACAGTGCTCGTTACAGTGAGACGCTTATTGAAGAGCCGAAGACTAAACTTCGAATTATACACAGAGGACTGATATTTAAGGGCGTCGTGATCTTGCACAGTTCTGCCCACACTGTCACTGACACGCTGCACAAACTTGGTTTTAAAGCAGAACTTCGAGGACGAAGATTCACTTCTGATGAAGAAATGAAGACAGCGGTCCATTCCTGGCTCACAGCTTGGACTTTAATGAGGGAATACGAAAGCTTATTGACAGATGGACACAAAATGCATTAAAAAGCAGGATGATTATGTTGAAGAATGATTTAAATTCTATAGCCAGAGTGCAGATAATTTTTGTCTCACCCTTGTGTATTAATATTGTTAAATAAAACTAAATTTTACATGACGCACAGCTGTAAGTAATAAGACCTTTTAAAGAATCTGGAAAACCTTTGCATACACACAATGTTAATGAAAAGACTTGTCCTGAACTGCAAGGAAATTATGAATATACAATTATCTGATTTATTTTATCAGTATCAGACCATATGTTATACTGCTGAAAGCTGTGTGGTTCATGGCATACATGCAAACAAAAAAATAAATAAATAAAAAGTCTTAGACTACAATGGACATAATTTAAGCACCTCCATTTTGCAGATTTCACACCTGAAGCAACGCTGCATGCATTTCCATTTATATTTTTTCAACTCGGCACACCTCCCACGTCCTGCTTTTGATTCTTCGCTGGTTTAGTAAATAAATACAACATGAAAAATATGACCGACAGGCTCCTAATAACCATGCGTTTCCACATAACATGTATTATTAATCTGATGAGATTACCAGCTTCTGATGCGTCTCTGGCTTTTTCCGACTTTCATCAAGTTCATCACACCGAGCTGACCTTCAGTAAAGCGTTTTAATATTTCTATTCATTATGTCTTCATTTGACTGGACAGAAAGATGGTTTAATTGCTGTACAGAATGAGAGTTGATTATACCACATTAACGCTTCTCCACCTACCACATAGTCAAATATATGTCCGTAAATCCTAAAGTATATTTGAGTCAGACTTGTGCGATTATATAAGGGTTTAATCTTCTTTATTAAAACACGCATATCCACTGAGGTTTACTCTGACGGCGAAGTACGTGATGTCACACGAAAATGGCTTCTTTTCCTCTGTGAATGTAGAATGTTTTGAGATGTCTCTGGAATTGATTTAAAGTGGACCTGTTATAGAATTTAAATACTTTATAGTTCTTTGACATTCAGATGTATATACAGTGTGTGTATATGTCAATATACCCTTCAACTTAGCTGAAAGCTCCACCCCCTTCTCCACATCTCTGTGGTAAATATTTTGAGTTCATAATTGTGAAATAAAATGTAATTTTATGTTTGACTTGGCTAACAGGTATATAATTAGCACCTCAGTTTCTTCTTGATTGTGCTAAAAGGTCATTACTCGTTTACTCTTCATCTAAAAAGATTAAATGCGGCTACAACAAAGTGTACAACGTTAGGAATAATGTTAATAGTGATTAGTGCCCCCCCCCCTCCCCCATATGTTGACTCCTGACTTTTCTGTGATTCAATTAGCAGATGAGTAAACACCAGAACAACAACTAATGTAAAAAAAAAGAAAAAAAAGTTGAATTTATTCTAAACTATTATACATACAGGTATTCCCTGATTTACGAACTAGTTCTGTTCCAGGAGCATGTTCGTAAGTCAGATTAGTTCGTAAGTTCGACAAAGTGAGTCTTGTACACCTTTGGCACAAATGTACAATAAGTTAAGCATAAAAAACAACCAAGCACACAGGTTTGGTGTTTTGGTTCCGCATGAAACTCTCATGAGATGGCGCCTCCAAATTGCGAGGGGAATCCCCGTGATTCACAGTGGGCCTTTTTCTATCATCGTGCTTATGGACTGATTCACTGAAACCGGTGAGGCCGAATAATTTCTCCTGCACCCCCACAAACATACACATACAATATACTGGACTTTGGACGTTCTATACATTCACTTGTACACTGAAAATATTGTACAGTATATAACTGCGAATATTGGTATCTGGTGCACTGCAGTGAGCTACTTCCGTGATTGAACCAGAAGTAGTATCTGCGGAAATTCGTCACGCAAATGTTCATAAGTCAGGGACTTTTTGTATGTGCATTCTACTAAGTGTACATTGTGCCGAATTTCCAACTTACCTTTTCCACTCCGTAGCTTTTTCCTAACATCACATATTTAGTCCAGAAATCCCATGTTAACACACAGCGTGGCTCAATTTCTGTATCACCAGCTGATACTGCTGGCTACCAGCTAAACTGTTCTATATAAACCATCCTACAAACTCCTTAACCCAGAGTTGTATAAGGGAACGAATCATTTCCTTGTTTCCTTTTATCTCAGTCTATAGATTCTGGGCAGTTAAATTGTTTATCACAATTTTGTAATTCTCTAGTGTCGACTATCCTGCTGGCGAGATCAATTTCATTTTTTTCCTGATAACAGCGAAAATAACTTTTTTAAAAATCATACACATGAGCTTAGTACATCATTTGAATCCGTAACAGGTCTACTTTTATTGATTTACACTCACATTATCAACAAAACATTGTGCTTTTGTAAAATAGGGGTGTTGTAAATTAAGTGAATAAGTGAATGTTTTATGCTACCCAACCTACAATATCGATGTATTGTTTTATTTATAGCTGTTACACAAATAAAAGTACAAGATTGTATTCTGTCTCATTGTTGAAATAGAATTAGGAAACATCCACTGGTCTTCGGGGCTGGAGGAATGATATTTCACCCAGATAGCCATCGTTTCTAATATGTTAGGGACAAATTCAGGTCCATTACGGTATGGATTTTCAAAGATTAAATTACCGTACAGACCGAGGTGTTTTATTTGCTTCGTTCTAAAATTCAGCCGCTCTTTTAGGAAATCGAGCACAGACTCAGGTTTCTCATATTATGATTTATAGCCATCACTAGTCTGCTAATGAGACTATTCATTCTTACTTGTGTTAATGAATTGATGGTGTGGTAATTAGGGCCTCCATTTAGACCCGTTCTGCCTCCAAGTTGTTGTGCTTGTTCATTTTTTGTGTCGAAGGTTGTCATGAATAAAAATTGTTGGGAATAAATATTGTCTGCAGTTGAGTGTTTTACTAAAAAAAAAAAAAACTACATTACTATAGTGCGTGTCTGTTTGTGTATATATATGCGTCTGTTCATAATGACCCAGTACATACAGTACGTGGGCGAGTCCCAAAGAAAGCGCAGAATTCTTTTTCAATTAACTTTAAGAAAAGTCAAATACATAACTTATTTTGACAGAATCTCTCTGCTTTTCAATACACTTTGTCCACCTGTCAACAAGCTTTTGTATTCTCTCATCACAAAATGTTTTATGCTGAGCTGCGAGACACGAACGCGCCGCCGTCCTCATTTCTTCATCAGAAGTGAATCTTCGTCCTCGTAGGGCTGCTTTCAGGTGATCAAACAGGTGAAAGTCTGATGGAGCGAGATCAGGACTGATTAAACACCCTAAAACCAAGTTTTTGCAGAGTGACGACAGTGTGGGCAGAAGTGTGCAGACGTACGTCGTCACACAAAATCATGACGTCCTCGGATATCAGTCCTCTGCATTTACTCAAACGTTTACTCGAACCTTTTTCTTAATAATGTTTTAATACTTAAGGCCATTGAGTGTAAGCACTGATGAATTTTCCAGCTGATGACTGTAAAACTTTTGGACTTTTTGTCGGTCGGCGATTGAGGAAGTTTCCGTTCCAACTCTGGCGTTTCCTCTCAGGCTTGTAGTGATGAATCCGTGTCTCGTCACCAGTAATGATTCTCTTTAAGAAATTTTCACCTTTTTTAGAGTATTGCTCCAAATTTGTTTGCAGATATCCAAACGCTTCTGTTTAAGCTCTGACGTGAGTTCTTTTAGGTACACCCTCAGACCACAAAAAAATTAATCACTGCACGCTGCTCTTCTTTTGTTTAAATCACAAGTTACAAATGAATTGATGTGACACCTGCACAGAAGTGACTGGGGGGACAGTAGGCTTGAACGGAGAGCGCTGATGAGACCAACAGAAGTTTTAATATAACTGGGATATGGATCATTTTTGTTAGTTATATAATAATATGTGGTGTTGCCTGGTTAAATAAAATACTAGTGCTTTGGCTGAGACATGAGGTTTTTCTATGGCCTCATCTGAAATTACACAGAATTTCACAGTTTAATACGAGATTGCTCACTATTACATGATTTAAGGCTTTAAGATTTTATTCAGGCTCTATTAAAATCATGAAGCATGAGGAGACTCGTACCATATTCCAATTTAAGCCTTCACAATATTCATTTTTCCCTGCTATTCGTTTAGCTTTAAAAGAGGCATAATTAGTGATTTAATCATCTGGAACTGATTAAAAAAATACATATATATCGTTTGAGTGTCACCACAGCGACAAGTTCCTGTACTTTTGCTTAACATATCGTATAGATTGAGAGCACAATGTTTAAAAACCGGTTTTTAGACTATTCTGAAGTTTCATAGTTTAACTTTTAATATAATTTAAATCTTTTAACATAGTTTAATCTTTTGTGATAACTTGCTGGTTGATTGGCCTATATAACCTAAAGCATTTTTCCCCACAACAATTCGGCGATTCTGAACTTAACTTCAATAGAAGTTGATGTTAGAGTGACTTGCAGTGGAACCTTGGATTACGAGCATAATTCGTTCCGGAAGTGGGCTCGTGTTCCAAAACACGCGTAAACCAAATCATCATTTCCCATAAGAAATAATGAAAACTCTAATTTTTTGTTCCACAGTCCCAAAAAATAAATACATAAAAATAATTAATACAGTCTATAAAATGAAAATAAAACAAATTAATCTGCACTTTACCTTTAAAAAAAAGTACAAATAAATCCTGACAGATAAGCGTTTCCGTTTTGAGAGAGTTGAGAGAGTGACGCTCGGTGTCAAAATAAGAGTCGCATGCGTGATACATGATACTCGGCGCTCGTAAACTAATACTTGCTCGGTTTCCGATTAAAAATTTATTAAAAATCTTTGCTTGGTTTGCGGAACACGTTACTCGCAATTCGAGGTTCCACTGTATTTTAAATATAGGTACACCTTTTATTTTATTTTATATATAAATTGATAGTAGTATAGCGACTAATTTTAAATACAACTTTAAATTTGGCATACTCTACCTATAATTAATTTTAAACGTAACATAACAGTTATATTCTGTACTATTTCTGTTCTGGGTTTATTAATCTTGTAACGCAGTAAAATAAAAGAAAAATGACTTAAAAGATGCCAGCATGCTTGGGGAGTGTCTTTAGGCTGAACGATTCATGCTGTGATGATGTAATGCTTCCACAAGGCTCTTCAGTCTTGTTGAAAATGTGTTCCCAAAAAAAGATGTCCCACTGAAAAGTGCCGCATGCAAGTATGTACACTGGAAAGCGGAAGATTACAACCATAAAAATTCTCAAGCTTGGAAAGTGGACAAAAGAGCATCTGAGGCGGAGGTTAAACTTTCATATTTTGTCATATTCTGTGATGTTTGGGCTTGACTTTGCCCCTCACAGCATCCTGCCTCTGGAATTCCAGGCACCATGTGGGTTGCATTATGTAAATCAGTTGGAACGCTGCCCACCACAATGCTTTGTTGTCTTAACCCAGAGTCGAAGAGTACTGCTGAGGGCGCATTTAAAAAACAAAACAAAATAAACAACAACCTCCAAACACCTCCGTCTGGAATATCGACTAAACCCATGCTCCTTGGTTGACGAAGCAGTGTTGTTGGATTATTATTATTATTTTTTTTCATCAGCCATTTTAAAATTAATTAACGCATTTTCATGTTGCTTCTAATTAGCTAATTAAAGCTGATAGTCTCTGTGTTAAAACACCTGTTTAATAAAGAGTGCTCTGCTCCTATTCATACACAGCTGTGTTCAGAAAGATGTATTTTGTACCGAGTCGTAAGTCTGTGCTGAGCCCGCGCTGCGTGTGTCGCTCTTTCTCAGGTGTTCCCACTGAGGTCTCGGTGAGCGATCTAACAAACGATGGCAGCATTTAACGCTCGACAAAACCGCAGGGAACGACATGCATTTTCTCAGTGCTCAAAGGCACAGCCAGAGTTAGGTATAATTAATTATCGAGCTCATCAGGCAAATTAAATGTTGGTATGTATTTGAGTGACACAGCAGCAGATGTGCAACCACGGACGTTTTGTCAAACAAAGCTGTGAGAATTCTGTATAGAAGTTTATTTATTTAATTATTTATTTAACGGGTATCGTGTAACGAAAATCTCACGCTGAGTATAACATACTGTTTAAATTAGATTTTCCTGTTAAAAATATTTTGCAATTACTTTGCGGAAGATGTGAGGGCATTGGAGGCTCAGCGGTAGATGTCTCGCATGACATGAGGAAGGCTCGGGTTCGGTCCCCCAAACCCCAGCCCCAGACCGGATAAATTGTGCGGATCGTGTCAGGAAGGCATCCGGCGTGGCGACCCCTCAATGGGAGCAGCTGAAAGTCTGACACCGACTTTTGAAGATACGACTTTGGAAGATGCAAGCGGAATTTCATTCATTTTAAAGGATTTAAGGCGTGCAATTTCAAAGATGTGAACCAGTTCTGAATAGAAATCTGTCCAGCCGATTTAACCAATCGGATTAACCAAGAGAAGATTGATTTAAATTTTATACTTTTTCACTTAGATCTAATGCACAGTCTCATGTTTTGGCTGCTTGAATGTAATATAATCCTTTAATTGCTAATGTGATATAATAACATCGGGTAAATTCGTTAGTAAGCTATGGGCATTAATACAGACTAAGGAAACAAAAAAAAGTTGCTATTCCCCAGGTTTTATGTAGCCAACTTTCTAAAGTAGCACATCAGGACTGACTGACTAACTAATAAACTAACCAAATAAATAAATAAATAAACACAAAAAACTCTGAGACATTGAGTTGTGGTGTTGTCTCATGTTGTACAGCATGTAAACGATATGACTCTGACCTGTCTCTGTCATCCAATTTTAATCCTTGGACTGAAACTCCTCAGAGTCGGATGACAAAGTGGTTTGAGAAACTAAGGAACATGTAATAACGATGATTACTAAGACCCTGCTGAAAGTCTCCATGACGACAGCATCATTAGCTTCACAAAGTGAACTTTATGACAGCACTGTTATTTGCAAGATAGTTAGCAGTGTTGAAAACACTCTGAATTAATGAGCTCGAAAGACCTTGGCGTAGTGCAGTTTACATCACCTCGTGAGTCATGATTTCATATCATACATATGGATGTGTTTGTGCTTCTGAGAATGATAAGGGGAAGGATGCTATTCTCTGATGATCTAAATGCTCTCTATTGGGAGTTGTTGTTTTTTTTCTTTCTTTCTTTTTTTTAATAAGTAACCTCCTAATCTTAGGACTAATATCTTACCAATCTAATATCTTGTATATAGTAATGATATGTTTAATGCATGTTGTATATGTTATAGGCCAGTTTAACCAACTAAGCAGGATTAGTTTGTGTTATTTGTGCTATTCAAAACTATTTTTTTTCAGTATAACAACAATATATTAAAGTTAAAAAAAAATAATATTAATGATCATAAATTACAATTAACTAATTAATGTTAATTTTGTGTTAATTTATAGAAAACACTTTGATTTTGAACTGCTGCACAAGAAAATTTATTATTAACAGTCTACATTTAATTAAAAAAAAAATTTATCCGCTTACACCGCACAAATACCTGCAAATGGTTTGTTTCGTTTTTTATTTTTATACAATAAAAGCCAACATCACGGATGTCTAAGACCATATCTTGAGCTACAAGATATTATATATCTTGCTTTATTTTTAATTTCTCCGATTTTTACATCATATTACCTGCATGAACAAAACTGTTCAAGAACATCAGAAGCTTTTACAAGTGCATGGATTACAAATCCAGAATTAACGCGTATTTTAGGCAGAATGTTCCCCCACTCCTAAAGAAAGTGAAACATGAACATGGCATTCGCTTTGTTGGAAAATCTGCTTCAGTTGTGTGGTAAGTATAACAAACTAAAAATGTTGTCTCTACTTAGTTAATGATGCCACAATGCACACATTTAGAAATGTAGTACATTTAAAAATAAAAATAAAATAAAGTAGTTCTCTTGAATAATTTAATATAAGTTGTTCCTAGTGTAGAAGATACTTTTTATAAATCAGCTTTCAAGCCAGAGGCACTATGTCTGTCATGGAAAACCACCAGCTTGTACTTAAGTAAAAGCAGAGGTATCTTTAGTGAAATATTACTAAAGTAAAAGTAGAAGTCCTCCATTTAGTACTTCTACTTAAGCAAAAGTACAAAACAACTTCACATTCACCTTAAGTGCAAAAAGTACTGAGCTTGTGTTAGCTCATGGTAGCTTTTAATTACGTATTAAAAATCTTTCTGTCTACATGTGCTTCTTTACTGTTTACATGCTGACTTCATTGTTGTCTAAACCTTTTCTGTTTCTAATTTCATGGAATTACGTATAATAGATGACAAATCCTGCACACCACTGTGGAGATGTGGAGAAATGTAGTGAAGTATAAAGTACTGATATTTGCTGTGTGATGTAGTGGAGTAAAAGTAAAAAAGGCATCCTTCCTCTAGTAAAGAACACATACGTGAAATATGTACTTAAGCACAGTAAGAAAGTGAAATCACATGGTTTCCTTTCTCCTCATCAAACATCCAACAACAAACGTTATTGCGAAGCAGTTTTGCAAGGTTACTCTCTGATTATTATTCATACAAATCTCTTTATTTCAGTCCAGTGACTGATTTTTTTGTAACACTTTGTCATGGGTTTTTACAAGGTTTTCTGCCTGAAAACGTGTGCATAAACATGGAAGTGTATCGAGACAGTGGGATTACAACCTTGAAAATGCCGAAGCTTGTTGCCAGAAATACAAGCATCAGAAGCTGAGACTTAACTAAAGTAATCTTCAAAATGTTTTCAAACGTTGGTGTGTGTGGCGTTGATCCCTTCCAACATGGTTGAAAAAAAAAAAAACCTGAACAGATATGGTAGGTTATTTTGTGTTGAAACAACTTATTATAAAATAAAAAAATGTTTAAGGCAGGGTCAGTAACACTATACACCTCTGGTAAAAGGGAGCGAGAACCAGCATGTCTCTTGATTTATTATTATTATTTTTTTATGTTCTCCTTTCCACATCATTATCGCAATCAAACATGTGCCTCATGGAAAAAAAGGTGCAAAAAAAAAAAAAAAAACCCCATCGCCACTTTCATCCACAGTTTCCGAGTGCAGGAGATGAGAAACGGGGCCAGTTCTCCCTCAGCGTGCAAGTCACCTGACCACATCAGGCATAATGAGACGGCTTCCTGTTAACGAGACACAGATCAGCTTAATGAGCTTAGCCATAGAGACGCTCACACTCTCTATTCTCAATTTGTTACCAGCTGTCTCATCCTGCATCTCTCTTTCTCTATCTCGATGCTTTATTTAACTTTTTTTTTTCATCCTCATCTGCTTAAAGTTGACAGATCTTTCATTTTGGCTGTGCGATGCGTCAGGAGAGACTGGTGTATCATTTCATTCGTATAGGCCGCTTTAAAGCCTGTGTTAAAACTGTCAGTTTTGGACAGATGTTGTCTCAGGTTTTCATTTCAGATCATTGAATGAAAGAAGAAAAAAAAAAGATGACTGAGTTAGGATAAAGGTTGAACCGTTAAAAAAGAGAAAAGGTAAACAGCCGGTAATCTGTCAGTCCAGGCGTTCAGTACAAGTAGGTGACATTTCATTGTCTGTGTTGCACTTCCCTGACTGCCAGCTTAATATCCAGAGGTCGTGACCTTAATGAGGCGAATTGATTATGCGTGCCCACGAGTGCCAGGCTCTCCGAGACCGGACCTGTCTCTAAATCAAGGCAAGAGTCGCTGATTAGAAGGCGGCCAAGGTTGATCCTCCCACTGCTTTTCTCTTCACCATAAATATTCATACTCAGAGCCCACACACCTCTCACCATTATGCGCTAATTACCTTCCTTCAAGATCTCTAGCAGGTTCAGCAGGGGAGACACAGCGACGCATTAAAGACACACACTCGTGCAGCCGTTCCCTGTAATGAAATAATCCCCCCTCACACCATATCTGAACCGCGCATTAAAACGCCATATTGTGTCTCGTCATGGTTTAATCGGTGTGCTTATGTCCTAATCAGTAGCTTGTGTCACCTGCATCATCAGCGCGTACAGTCTTCTCATTAGCCCAGATTGCAAACTAGTTCATTCAGATAATTACAGAAGCCCAAATTAGGAATCTGTTATGCAAAGATCTTTTAAATAGATTACAGTAATACCATTTCCGTCTCTCTTTTAGTGAGTTATGGACTTAGGAGGGAAATCTAGATGGGCTTTTAGTTTGGTTTTGAAACTTTTAGATGTATCTGATGGATCATTAGTTATTCGTGGACTAATGTTAATTTTAATCTGGAATTAATTTCTTTGTTTTTGTTTCCCAGGAGTTGTCTTTTTTGTTTGTTTGTTTGTTTGTTTGTTTCTGTTGCGTCTACATGGTTTTTGATTTGTCTAGTGTCACCATGGTTTTGTCTCATGGTTTTTTTGGGATCACCATTGATTTGATGCTTTTTTTTATTGCCAGTGATTTTGGTCCCTGCGGTCACCCTGGTTTTAGTTTCTATAGTGTTGCCATGGTTTATGATTTTTTTGGTATTACCATGGTTTTAGGTCTCTGGTATGTGCCCAGTTTTGCTTTTTGTGGAGTCATATTGGGTTTTGTTTCTGTTGTGTGGCTTTTTTTTTTTGGTCCCCTGGTTGTTGGTTTCCTTGGTATCATCCCGGGTTTGGGTTTACTTGGTGTTGCCATCCTCTTTGCGTTCGCTTGGTGTTGCCACAGTCTTTGGGTTCGCTTGGTGTCGCCACAGTCTTTGGGTTCGCGTGGTGTCGCCACAGTCTTTGGGTTCGCGTCGCGTGGTGTCGCCGCCGTCTTTGGGTTCGCGTCGCGTGGTGTCGCCGCCGTCTTTGGGTTCGCGTCGCGTGGTGTCGCCACCGTCTTTGGGTTATATATACAGAACAATATACAGTGTTCTTCAGTGAAGGGAGAGTCAGGGGTTAATTGTGTGCAACATTATATGCTTCCCCATATAATGTGAGCGTTATTGTTGTTTTCGCCAGACAGTAATATATTGAGCTACATTGTTGCATTGTTGTGTAGAAGTGTTTTCCTGAAGATTTGTGTGGAATGAAGGCTTTTAAAGATTGAGTTAATTTTTCTCCCTTCAAGTTATTGCGGCCAGTAGTTTCCTTGGTATCACCCAGAGTCTTGGCTTCACTGGGTACATCATGGTTTTTGATTTCCCTGCTGTTGCCATGATTTTCATTTCCTCGGTATCTCCATGGTTATTTGATTTGTCAGGGTAGATCAACCCATGTTTTCCCTGGTATGACTGTGGTTTTGCTCATATGGCCATCGGTTGCCTGGTGTTGCCGCCTTTTTTGCGTGCCAGGTGTCAACATGGTTTCCCTGACATCGCCACATGGTCTCCGATATAACCCTGGTGCCCCTGCTATGACCATGACTTTCATTAGTGTCGCTGTGGTTTCTCTGGGATCGTCCTGATTTATTTCTGTTGCCATGGTCTTCGATGTGTCCCTGGAATAGTGCAACACGACAGCAAAAACTACACCGTTAGACAAAGGATAAATGTAAAACCATTCATATGCTCACACGGGTACATGGAAAAATGTCTGCTGTTAGAGCTTCCTATTTGCAGTTCGGATTCTTTAACTCCTGGTTGGAGGTGCTGTGACTTGCAGTACTTGCATGTCACTTCACTTCCCAAAGTTTTGCTTCTCTCACTCATTCTCATCAACACTAATTGCTTTGACTTTTCTCACTAAGAAACCTAAACACTTTATTGCAAACAAATAACTTCTGGTCATTTGTCAGACTTCCTGTTTACATAACAGCAACTGATTAAATGACATAACGTACTGAATTAAAATTCTATTATTAAAAATCATTTAAACAGAAGAATAACTATGCCAAAAACTTAAGATTATATTTCATAGAATTTCTGCTTTGCTTTTCACACATACAGTACAGACCAAAAGTTTGGACAAACTTTCTCATTCAAAGAGTTTGAATTTGTATTATTTCAAGAAAAAAGCAGCTAAGTGAAGAAATAAAAACGAGTGGCCATCATTACTTTAAGCAATGAAGGTCAGTCAGTCGGAAAAATTGGGAAAACTTTGAAAGTGTCCCCAAGTGCAGTCACAAAAACCATCAAGTGCCCCAGGAAAGGAAGACCGAGAGTCACCTCTGCTGCGGAGGATAAGTATCATCCGATAAGTCCAGCCTCAGAAATCGCAGGTTAACAGCAGCTCAGATCAAAGAGCAGGTCAATGCCACACAGAGTTCTAGCAGCAGACACATCTCTAGAACAACTGTTAAGAGGAGACTGTGTGAATCAGGCCTTCATGGTAGAAGATCTGCTAGGAAACCACTGCTAAGGACAGGCAACAAGCAGAAGAGACGCGTTTGGGCTAAAGAACACAATAAAGAACACAATAAAGAAAACTCTTTGAATGAGAAGGTGTGTCCAAACTTTTGGTCTGTACTGTATATAGGTTGACAACACACGGATGCATTTCTTTGTCACACTCTGTGTTTTGCCGAGACTATGGCGAAAACTCATCAAGCCATCATGTTTAACATTAGCTACCTGTTAATAGTCTGAACTTCCTGACTTTCTGAATCGGACCGTTTACAAGCCATGACCAGTGCACATGTAGAGGACAGATTGGATGTGCAATGAAACTAAGCATTTCTAGTTGAGGATTAACACAGACCGAGGAACTAGAGATGTATGAAGGAGGAGAGAAGAGCTATAAGGCCTGGGCTCTTTGATATGCCTGGAAGCTTCTTTATGCAGGTGGGAAGGTGTTCCGACTCGTTTATAGCCAGAGCGTGAGGAAGCAGTAATGTCCCAGATTACCCCTCCCTCCACTCAGGTCCTGAGGTTAATGAAACTTCTGATGAGAAGCGCAATTTGCCTCTGTCTATTATCTCCTCGCCCAAGAGCTACTCCGCAGGTTTCTTTTAATGCCGATGCGAGCGAGACACGGAGAGAGGAAATATCAAACCATGATGAGTTTTTAATCTTTTAACATTTACATGTCGCAGGACTGACATGGAGCCCTGGACTGCTAATGTCGTTCTGGAAATGGGTGTGACCTACAGAGGACTCCTCAAAGCCTTGAGATGGTGCAGAATTAGAAGTTTATTATTTTTTTTTTTCTTTTATAAAAAAAAAAAAAATCTCCTCTCTAAGTCCACCTCTAGGCTTTCTTTTAAGTCTAGGGATTAAATTTGTAAGAAGAAACAGGAGTGTAAATGAGCAGAAGAGGGACTGAAAGGTTTAAAAGTGTATATACAAGTCTGATGAACACCGAAGGATAGATGAGTATCAAGTTGCATTAATAATCGCATTACAAAGTTTAAAATGCACCTTATCCTTTTTTTCTATGATTACATTCAACATCTCTGCTTTTGTCTCCAGGCGATTTGGTAATTGCGGCTCATGGTGTGTTTAATCATTCAATGACGAAAGAATCAAGCATTTGAAACGGACTGTCCAGTCCTTGGCTTTGCTTGCCCCATCTAGCACCATGATGAAACTGTCTCTCATGAAGACCTTCCCAGGAAAGCAAGACCAAAACTGACCTCTGCTGCAGAGGAGAAGTTCATTTAGAGTCACCAGCCTCAGAAATCACCAATTAACAACCAGCATCTCAGATTAGAGCCGTTATGAAGGATTTACAGAGCATAAAGTAGCAGATGCATTTCAATATCAACTATTCAAAGGAGATTATTGTATATTTGTGACGCCTTCAGTATTGTTATACAGTGTTGAAAGAAAGAAATGTCAGTAGACCATGGAGTTGGAAGGTGTTTCCAAACCTTTTACTGGTGATGCATTATAAAATAAGGATTTAATTTCTTTAAGTTCATTTCTTTAAGTTTTATAATATATTAAGCTGTAAGATTAAAATACAGTTAAGATGTGTAATTCTAGTCAGAGAAGCAAACAATAGCCCACAGTGCTCATTGCTCAGTGTGATGCTACCATCACCATGCTTCACTGTGACGAAGGAATTATCTTCGTTATCTTCGTTATAAATTATTTTTATCTGCTTTTATTATCTTCGTCATATCAATTGGAGAGAAATTTAAAGCATAGATCTTAAAAAAAAACATTTTAAAAGAGTCAGAGTTTTAGTATTGAATGTTTTACACTGCACTAAATAGAGCTAAAAGTATTATGTGCTTGTTGGAAATCCTGTTTCAGATTTGGTTCATTTTTTCTCTTTCACTCTTATATCAAGGATTTCGCCTACTTAGATTGTACGGATTTGTGTTCGTTCAGCTCAAGATGTCAAAGAGGCTCCAGTTTCAGTTCATCCCACAGAGCTGGCTTTGTGCACAGGAGCATTGTCGTTCCAGTGAAAGGGGCAATCATACAAAGTAATTCTGTTGGAATTTATGGTTAATGCTTTGTGAGAACAGTTTAGGTAAGAACTATAGTGTTGAATTCTTGAAACTGATTCCTTAGAAGGTGTGGTGAGTTTCTATAACTACTATAGAATACTATGTTTACAATAATAAACAATTTTAAAAAACGAACTTGAGGAGAAGAAATCTGTAAAAAACACGGAAATCTGAAAGAGCTAGTAAAACCTATAATTTTTGTTGTTGTAGTTGGCGTAGATTTTCTTTTAATAAAGTGTGTTTCAAGTCAATGTTGCAGACACAATAAGAACCTCACTGTTCCCTCACAAAAAAAACAAAACAAAAAAAGTGTCCATGATGTGATTTATTGCGAGCTTGAAGCTCAACACCTTTGAGAGCTCATAAGGGGAAAAAACACAACAGGTGATGTGTGGAATATTGCCGAGCGAAAACGCTGACGACGGAGGTGTTTCTCTTTCTCCTGTCTCTCCTCAGCCTCCATTAGCTTTTCCTCAGGATTATATTAGAAGGGCGTTGACTCGGCCATGACTTTGTAGCAGCAATAAGTGTCAAAAGTGTCACGCCTTCTCTCCGTCTCTCACACTCTCGCCAACTAATCTCTTTTTCTGGAAAGTGCCCTGGAACTGGGTTGAAGTGTTATGCAATGAGCCATCAGGAGCACATTTGAGAAGAGTTGCTTTTCTCAACTCTCCATCTGGTGCTGTGTATGTATGTATGTGTGTGTGTGTGTGTGTGTGTGTGTGTGTGTGTGTGTGTGTGTGTGTGTGTGTGTTTTTTTTCTTGCTTTTTTTTTCTTCTTCTTCTTTTTCATTCGATCTTTTATGATGGTCTTGGTGAACCACTTTTTTGTTTTGTTTTTCGAACAGATTAAATCTCCATCTGTTGCGGTGCTCATGAATGATTAAAATTATGGCCCTGTTTATTTAAAAAAAATTTGCTTGCAGTTTGCTGCACGGCCAGGATGCTCTGGTACGGATATAAACTACGTCTTAGCACAGAGTGTTCATACATGTGGCAATCTGCCCTGAAATTCTTTGGATACTTAATCAAGGTTTATTATCATTCACAAGAGGTCAGTTTTGCAAAACTAGCATTATACAGTACTTCATAAAGAGACTGAGCAAAACGCTCAGTTGTACATAGCTTTAACTTAGGGATGGGAATCATGTGCGACTAGACGAGACGATATTATCATGGTGTCAATTCGAATTGAAAAAGTTCTAATTAGATCATTAATTTTCGGCTTAAAGGTAAAGGCAGGAGATTTGCTGAGGGCTAAAGTTTTTAGATACGTACAAGTTCAGCAATGTGGTTTTTGTACAGGTATGACAAGTCAAATATAATTTATTATTTTAATAATTTGCTGGTTATACATCACATCATTTCTGACCTCAGCACGTTCAGCAGAAAAAGTGAGAAGCCGAACACCTTAATATTTGAGTTTTGTTTGCAAACCTGAAGGCAGCGAACATGATGTCCTCAAACGGCAAAATTTTAAGTCAGTGTTTTAGATTTAATAAATTATTATGTCTGTGTGTTGAATATACAAAAACAACTCTTTTTATAATAAAAAAGTTGACTTCAGTGGCATTTGATAACACCGAGACATTTACTCTGTCGAGGATGCAGAGTTCTCAGGAATGTATGAAAATAGTAACAGCGCCATCACCAGGATCAAATATTGCAAATAGGATGTACTTTTTTAAACGTGCTTAATCCGTTATCCGTTAGTATACTTTAACAACTTAAAGCATCTGGATATAATTTTTATTGGTATTTTGGTCCATCCGTGTGCACGCTGGGTGAAGGGCACTCCCCACCCTAGAGGGATATCCGTCATTTCCGTGGAAACTTAATGGGTCGGGTTTCCAGCTTGAAGCCCGAATGTCAGTTTTGGGAACATCAATTTCCCGGAGGAAACCCATAAAGCACGGGGAGAAGATGCTAACTCTATGCACACAGTCCCCGAGGAGGGAATCGAACCCGGACCCTGGAGGTGCAGGCCGACAATGCTAACCACTAAGCCACCGTACCACTCTAGATGTTTTTTAAAAATTATTTTTATGTTGTTTTTTTGTTTGTTTGTTTTTAAAGAGAGACAGGTATGTGCCTTGATACACACTCTTTATGTATTCTGTAAATTATGGCCAGTTTGCCACTGCTTATGACATAATAAATGAAAAGCGTTTTTTCTTCTACCTAAATTTACCAGACACGTACCTGGCTGTGGGTTTAAAACCGAGATACGCAACGAACTGGAACTTTTACACGAAGCATTTGTGACTCCCACAAAATTAGACTTGAGATTTTTTCTAAATCCTGTTATATGACCGAGTTAAGTGACAAATCGAATAACCTTCAGTCCCACAATGCAAGTTCCTACTTACGCCACATTAAACCACATTTTGTCACCGGTGGGTGTGGCCTGTTTTAAGTTCAGAGATGAGTTGTTAGTAGCCAAAATGTTTGTGTGATTCTGTAATCATCATTCAGCAAACTCTATTCTCTTTGTTTAGATGTATGACTGTGTCTTTTCTTACATTCTTTTTAAAACACTTTTATGGTTGACAAATACAGCTAGAAACTAAAGATGTGAGAAGACAAACCAGGGAACAGTGCAAAACTCAAGCAGTAAGTTTTTTACTGAGAGGGAAGACTTCTTTCCCAAAGTATATTAAAGAAACTTCATCATGGCAACAATAACAATTTTTTTTTAAAAATCACACATTTATTATAAAATGCTTAAAATTATGTAAGGCATCGAAGATAATGTATTAAAACCAACATGTTAATTTAAACCTGTGTTCTTAATTCCAGTCTGCTGTCCTTTTGCAAAAAAAAGCTTTATTTTTGTCTCCTAAAGGTGAAAAGAAAAAAAAAAAAACTTTTTTTTGTTTTTCATATTCTTGTTTATTTTCATTTTTTAATAATTTCAGAAGGTAGTAAATATTCATTGCATACTCAAACTTGTTCAGTCATTAATGCGAAAACAAGATGTATGTCTGCAACATGGCAGAAGTTGAGACACTTGGCTGTGTGTGTGTGTGTGTGTGTGTGTGTGTGTGTGTGTGTGTGTGTGTGTGTGTGTGTGTGTGTGTGTGTGTGTGTGTTTGAAAGGAGTATAAGTGTAATGAGGTTTTAATGGCAGCACGGTCGTCAGCGTGTGACAGTTTCATTGCCTCGAGTCGAACATCTTTCTAGCGTGTTTTTTTTCCCCCCTTCTCTCACGGTTGCCATAACCACAATCGCATATTTCAGAATTAGATTTATTTACCGCCTTTGTCCCTTTGTGCTCACAAATGACTTTTTCTCTTTTGTCCTCTCCTCACCGCAGTGGATGAGTCAGAGCTGAGACGGAAGATCAGTGAAGAAGTGCAGAAAGGTCTGGAAGAGGAGAGGAGCAAGAAACATGAGCTCCATCAGTGGTAAATGCACATATATATATATATATATATATATATATACACACACGTATACACACATGACTTTTAGAGATAAATGCATGTTCTCGGTGTCAATGCTAAATATAGAGCTTTACTTCACCCACTGCTCTTTCCTAATAGAAATTTCATTTGTATAATATGCTGACTTTAAATGTAATTTCGAGTTTCGAACCCAGCGACAGAGACAAATCACCTTTTACGCAGATTAAAATGTTAGATCTTAGCAACGGTCAAATTGCGACACAGATGTAGCCGTTGTAATCTCCCTGGATTCGTTCAACTCTTTTTTTTTTTTTTTTTTTTTGGTCTTCATCAGACTCCCTCTTTCCTGTTGCTTTTTTTCCAACGAAGAAAAAAATCAATTAATCATTTGAAAGTGAAGCAGACTAGGTGTAATTTCCTCTCTTCTGATAGTGAGATCTATTAACTTCCACTCTCTAATTTAAAGTTTGACTGGTCAAGAAATATGGTGCTGCTATACCCTGACTGTCCAATTTAATAGGAACATTGGTAGCCAGTCATGTCCGAAGCATAAAATCATAAAGGAACAACATGAGAGAAAATGTGATCTCTTAGCCTGGCTGGTTTAAGTATTTCCTAAACAGAAGAATCATGTATTTTCATGCACGACTTACACAGAAACCACAAAACATGCCTTGTTGATAAGACATTGTCCATTGTCCAGTCTTTCCTGAAGGACTGTACCTGAGCCTCTAAAACCCTCTAACTTAAGGTATGAACCAGTGAGAACCGGGTGTAGATGACGACAGATGATGATTATACTCGTTTTAATTTCTTTTATATAATCTGCATCATTTTATGTAATATGATGAAATGGGGGGGGGCAAGACTTTTGCACAGTACTGTATAAGTCTTTTTTTTTTTTTTAAACCTCACGAACTTAGGACACATCATTTGACTGTTATGTCTGTTTGTAATTTATCTGATTTAGATTTTCCGTTAAATTATAATAATGAAATTAGTATAAATGCATGTAATAAACTAATTAGCTTAAAATACCCAAGCTACCCGTTTTTCTTTAAAAATCAGAATTTCCCCCAATTTAGTAATTTGCCAATTCCCAACAGCGAGCTTGAACATATTCCATTGCCTCATGCATGTAATACACATATACTGTAATTGAAATGCTTTGAGCATAGGCAGTATGCTGACATTGATATTGATATTGTGATCAATTATGTCACAGTACACTGTTCTGAGATCATTTCTAATATAAAATATAAATATTGATCAAAAATGATTGGAAGCATAAAACTTGTTTTTACAGAAGCTTTCTCTTTAACAGATAAATTATTGATTAGAATGCGTTTACAGCAGAACCTCGGCATACGGATTTAATTCATACTTGAGGTGAGTTTTTAATGTGAACGTTTGTATCGCGGAATAATCCGTTCCCGCCCCGCAATGTTAGATAAAAACCACACGGAAAAATGGACACGGTGAACAAAGGCAGCGTTGGCGTCGTAGGGAAACTTTGAACAGCTTCGCAACTTTGCCGGCTTTCGGTTCGTCCGTATGCAGAAAATGCTTTATATGCCGATGCAAATTGCCCGCAAAATTTCAATTGTTAAGGTGAAAATTCATAATTAAGGGCATGCCGAGGTTCCACTGTGTATATTTTTCCTTTTCAGTTTAATTTTTATTTGTAGATGTAAAATAGATGCATCACTGAAGTCATTTTTGTGAGCTGTTTGTTAGATGCTCTTTATATTGTGATCTACAGTGTATCGTACCAGTGTCTTCTACAGTAGAAGTATCGCAATAGTCTTTGTCATACCGGTCATTCCTTAGATGGCTCATCATCACTTCCTGTATGTAACTCTTAATTATTAAGTAAGCACATAATTTAACGTTTGCTCGTCTTACCGCACCTTAATATCCAGTTGATGAGAGGAAGACCGCTCGTGCCGTGCCTCGTTTGTTTCACTCTGAAGTCATGTTTCTGGATCATTGGTCTGTATTCCGAGCACAATCTAGAAATCATGCTGTGTTTATTCTGGGCGAACAGACTGACAGACTGAGCACTGCATCTGAGATTAGCTGTGTATGTGTATATCCCAGGCATTACATGTATTTCGGGAAGCTCTCTCTGCCGTCTTTACCCCGCTGTCACATTTTCAAGTTGACTATAAAGGTCAGCTCTTATGCGCCGGCTTTAAAGCGGGTTACGGTTTCAATTCCGTGCAAGTCCAAATGGATGAATTCAAGAACACTTATTAGGCACTGACCCAGGAAATCACTGCTCTGACTTCTGCAGGATATTGAATCTGGGTTTTTGCTTTATTCGCTGGACAAATGTAGTCGCGTAATGGGCTGCTGAAGATTTCTACTCCGCAGGTCAAACAGACATTTAGCTAGATTTCTGAAAAATGACTGAGCGTTAATAAAAAGACAAGGTGAGAACCAGGATTTACACTTCAGAGATGTAAGGTTAAGTAATTTTATTTCTTTTTATTTTATTATAAATGACGATTAGCGGGTAGATACCTGGCATAGTACATGTCTGAGTGTTATTGAATTAGCAGACTTAAGGGCACAGCCTTTAATAAACCAAATAATGTTTTTATGTTTACTTCAAGGGAAAGAGTATTTGAAATAAAGACAGATGTTCTTGTATTTCACCTTTCACATTAAGTAAAAAAAAAAAAAATATATATATATATATATATATATATATATATATACATACATACACGTGGACAAAATTGTTGGTACCCTTCGGTCAATGAAAGAAAAACTCACAATGGTCACATAAATAAAAAGAAAAAAATTCTATGAATGCTAACCAATGAAAGTCAGACATTGCTTTTCAACCATGCTTCAACAGAATTATTTAAAAAAATAAACTCATGGAACAGGCCTAGACAAAAATGATGGTACCCCTAGAAAATACTGAAAATAATGTGACCAAAGGGACATGATAATTCAAGGTGTGTCCACTAATTAGCATCACAGGTGTCTACAATCTTGTAATCAGTCAGTGGGCCTATATATAGGGCTTCAGGTAGTCAATGTGTTGTTTGGTGACATGGTGTGTACCACACTCAACATGGACCAGAGGAAGCGAAGGAAAGAGTTGTCTCAGGAGATTCGAAAGAAAATTATAGACAAGCATGTTAAAGGTAAAGGCTATAAGACCATTTCCAAACAGCTAGATGTTCCTGTGACTACAGTTGCACATATTATTCAGAAATTTAAGATCCATGGGACTGTAGCCAACCTCCCTGGACGTGGCCGCAGGAGGAAAATTGATGACAAATCAAAGAGACGGATAATCCGAATGGTAACAAAAGAGCCCAGAAAGACTTCTAAAGAGATCCAAGGTGAACTTCATGCTCAAGGAACATCAGTGTCGGATCGCACCATCCGTCGTTGTTTGAGCCAAAGTGGACTACATGGGAGACGACCAAGGAGGACACCATTGTTGAAAACAAATCATAAAAAAGCCTGGAATATGCCAAACTACATGTTGACAAGCCACAAAGCTTCTGGGAGAATGTCCTATGGACAGATGAGACAAAAATGGAACTTTTTGCCAAGGCACATCAGCTCTATGTTCACAGACGGAAAAATGAAGCACATCAAGAAAAGAACACTGTCCCTACTGTGAAACATGGAGGAGGCTCTGTTATGTTCTGGGGCTGCTTTGCTGCATCTGGCACAGGGTGTCTTGAATCTGTGCAGGGTACAATGAAATCTCAAGACTATCAAGGGATTCTAGAGAGAAATGTGCTGGCCAGTGTCAGAAAGCTGGGTCTCAGTCGCAGGTCATGGGTCTTGCAACAGGACAATGACCCAAATCACACAGCTAAAAACACCCAAGAATGGCTAAGAGGAAAACATTGGACTATTCTAAAGTGGCCTTCTATGAGCCCTGACCTCAATCCTATTGAGCATCTTTGGAAGGAGCTGAAACATGCTGTCTGGAAAAGGCACCCTTCAAACCGGAAACAACTGGAGCAGCTTGCTCATGAGGACTGGGCCAAAATACCTGCAGAGAGGTGCAGAAGTCTCATTGACAGTTACAGGAATCGTTTGATTACAGTGATTGCCTCAAAAGGTTGTGCAACAAACTATTAAGTTAGGGGTACCATCATTTTTGTCCAGGCTTGTTCCATGAGTTTATTTTTTAAAAATAATTAGGTTGAAGCATGGTTGAAAAGCAATGTCTGACTTTCATTGGTTAACATTCATAGAATTCTTATTTATTATTACTTTGTCAGATTAAAGTTATTTCTGTGACCATTGTGAGTTTTTCTTTCATTGACCAAAGGGTACCAACAATTTTGTCCACGTGTGTGTGTGTGTGTGTGTGTGTGTGTATGTATATATACATTTTATATATAAAATATAAAAAATTATGCAGTCTTTTTTCCTACAGCATTATTAGTCTTAAAGCAGGCGGTAAATAACATTATCTCAGACGTGACGTGCTGACTTCCTGCGTCACCCTCTCACTTGTTTGCTCTTTCCTCTCGGCCCCGCACACGTCCACGGCGCCGACCCTCAGAAATGACTATTGACGGCGAGTTTATTTTCTGTCAGCCATAAAAGCAAATTTAGGGGCCGACCCTGTTGTTTTTACATCGTTGTTGTCGAGGTGGCGGAGGCGAAGTGCTCCATCCCATCACCCAGGCAACACCATTAAGCCAAAGTAGAGGCTTTATTGACCATGATGTCACGCTTGGAGGGACAGAATCAATATTTTCCTTAATGTTGTCTTCCATTTAGATCTTCATGTCCGGCATTTTGTTTTTTATTTCTGCTGTTTGTCCTTAGGTTGTGTGTGTGTGTGTGTTTAAAAAAAAAAAAAAACTCTTTGCCGAGGCTGTAGAACCCAATAGGAGAAAATTATTTTCTCGGTTTGGTACTTTTGTCACCGGTGTTGACTCTGTTTCTTTGCCCCTGTAATAGTATTTTTTTTTTTTTTTTTTAGAAGATAGAGTGAGTGAAATGAAAAATTATAATATCCTCCTACCCCCCCCCCCCCCCACAAAAATTATATTAGTGGTGAGATCTTTTTTTAGTTTTATTTCTTTTTAATTATTATTATTATTATTATTATTTATTTATTTTTCCCCACTGGACTGATAAACAGCAAACTTTTTTTTTTTTACTGTAATTGTGCTAGACTTGTGACATGGAGTGTAATTTAAGAGTAGAAGTAAACAAACAAACAAAAAAAAAAAATCACCACTATATTTTTTTACGGTTTCTTCTTTGCTGTCGTTGCTGACATTTTATCATTTTTTTTTCCACTTGACCTATCCTGCGTTGCACTTTAGCATGTTAAACTCCTAACTGCATGTAAGTGGTTACGTAGTGCTTTTTACTACAAAGTTTTATTACATGATGAACATTTTCATTGTTATCAATAGTTATAAGTAAGTGCATTTTTATGGAAATCTGATCACTGATGGTTTAAAAACTCTCATGAGTGTGACCTTTTGTAAGTGAGTTCCATTTAATTTTTTAGAAAATTGTTAACAAGTGTGATCTAATTGCACTTTATTCAGAATTTTAATCATGGAGAAATTATGTATAATTATCCAAACTGATTATGAATTAATAAAAAAGTTTCTATAATTGGGCTGCCCTGTCTTGGTAAGGTGGATGTGAAGGTGGTTTGATTATTTTAATGAGAAATCCTGTGTAAGTATTTTGGGTTCCCACAGTTCCCCTCTTCACATCTTACCCTGATTGCCATCCTGTATTCCATGCTAGTTCTTTACCAGCACTGAGCAAACTAGCTGAGGTTAACGATTTCCATAAAATCTTTAGTCTCCTCAGAAAAATAGTACAGATTATTTTTTTTGTGATTTTTGTTTTCCTCTGGAATTTCTCTCCTAATTTAGTTAGGAAACAGTTTAGACAGTTAATTTGATTGGACAGTTTAGTTGTTAAGACAAATTGCATCTGACTGGCATCTAATACTCCTCGGAGTAGTAACCGACTCTGAGCATGTTCATAAGTCGGATTTGTTCTTAAGTCCGACAAAGTGAGTCTTATACGCCTTTGACACAAATATACAATGTAAAGCATACCAATCCACTGGACTCAAACTCAGTCCCCTTTCTCCACACTGCCATCATGCGGCCACAAACCATAACTGTGCCTAAGGAAATTAATCTCACACGTGTCAAATGTAAAAGTGTTGTGTCTGCGTCTTTAAATCTCGAGGGGAATACCGGATGACATATACTGTACAATATACTTCAGACATTTTATACATTCACTTACACACTTAAAATATTGTATATAGTTGTAAATATTGGTATCTGGTGCATTGCGGTGTCTATTTTTTGTACAACTCACGAGAGCTACTCCCGCGATTTGTTCGCATCTACGAATGTTCATTAAACCACAGTCCGTTCGTATCTGCGGAAATTCGTAACTCAAATGTTCGAAAGTCCGGGACTACCTGTAATATTTTTAAACTCTCAAAGCAGTTTTGGCCACAAGTTTACATCAAAGCAGAGACGTGTTTAAAATATTATCCACGTTTTATGCTTTTCAGATTTCAGATGTATTTAGTGGTAGCTAATACAATTAAAATGATAATTTCTTATTGCAAAAAAAACAAGCCCCTTTTTGAGTCCTAAATTTAAACAAGCACTCATATAATGTACAAGTGCTTATTACTATTTTTTAAAACTTCTTGTAAGCAACGTTTCCTCTGTTTCTTGCTCATCTAAGAGAGAGTCGCTGCATTTAAAAGTCTACCGTTTGACGAATGTGTCTCATTTCTGTGAGTGTACTGGCCACCAGTAAAACAGCATTATTACCGCTCTGGGTTTTAGGGATTCAGCACTAGATTAAATTTCAGAACATACACGGTTCTTATCTGCGAGACGTTGTTTTCCTTGAACATTTTAAATGTTAAATAATTAATAATCCACCTTTATTTTGCTAATGTTCAAATTATGAAAAACAAGCAATTCACACAACAAAAGCACTCAAAACTTAAATAAAAAAAAGGCAAAAAAAATGTTGCCTTTAATTCCTGCTTATTCTTCCTCACTTTTTCTTTCTCTCTCTCTTCCCTCTCCTTTTTTCTTTTTTCAGTGTCAGTGGTATAGCTCAGTATCTCGGCATGGAGCTAAGCCCGAGTTGAGTTTTTTTCTTCTTCTTTTGGTCTGTTTGATCATTTATTTTTTAATTGAAATGAATGAAAGTAAAGACAGCCTTCTTCTACTCCTAGCCACTGCAATTAAGCGCTATTGAACAGCGAGGTTTCTTAATATTTGTGTAGGAGGAAATGTAAAGCTGAGATGGACCATTGTTAGTTTCTGCTCTGGTTCTGGAATTGAAACTAAACTGCATTAATAGTGAACGTGAATATCTTCTGTGGTGTGCTAAAAAAGAATGTGTTGGCTTATTCATTTATTCATTCATTATTAAGTCACGATTTCTGAACTCCTTGTTCAGGAATATTTAAGTTTCACACTTCTAAGAAAAAATAAATTAAAACTCCGACTATAGTATTTGACTACACTTAATTAAAGGTCCCATATTTTACTGTTTTTTAGGTAAAATCCCCTCTAAACCATGTGACGCATCTTTTTGAACTGTTCGATTTGCGTGAGGTCACAGTTGCCTGTGATCGGCTGTAGATCCATGACTGATGTGAGATTGTAGAGTGCCTCCCATCCCTCCCCTCTGAGAGAGCTCGGCCAATCATATCTCTCTCCAGGCCTCAAAACTTCGGTTAGGCCTCGGTTTCACTTCTCCTCCAAATGCATTGTTTCAGTGTCTATATGTAAATGAGCTACTGCTGCATCGGTAGTAGATCTGTATAACTTTTTTTGCATCATAAATATCCGCTCCTAACTGTCTCATTAACTGGAAATTAATTTCTC